>CAHIKZ030002731.1:85000-110000 GCA_903632075.3 Acanthosepion pharaonis | reverse complement strand
GTTGATATATATATATACATAAAAGAAATAACAGTAAGATATATAATCCAAGTGTTCTTATAGATATTCTTATTTTTACAAAATAGTACTCAATGTAAATTTACAGAGCATAAATTATAAATTAATTGATTTAAAATATGTTTTTTCGCTACACAGTTCTAACCATGTTTCAAAAATAGAAGCTAAAAGCTTCGAATTTAATTTTGTAATTAAATTTAATTTAATTTAATAAGAAAAATTAATTTAATTAATTTACTTTAATTTAATTACAAAATTAAATTCAAAGTTTTCCTTCCATTTTTGAAACATGGTTAGTAGTATATATGTAATCAAAACCATATTTTAAATATAATTATATATATATATATATATATATATATATATAGGAGATGTGGGTTGGTAAACAGTGACTATTATAGCTATATATAAGCGAGACTCTTCGCTAATGCGAATTGAGCCACTCCCGGTCACTGGGCGTGTTTATAAAGATAAACACGCTAAAAATCCACTTTCTTCCCTACCGTGCTTAATGGTGAGAATCTCCGACTGACACCAGTTCAGTTGGGTTTCGACCCTAGCTGGAGGCAACCGGATGTCTAGCCACACTGATGAGCTGTGAAACAGCGAAACCGTCTCTCTGTGGATGGCGGTATATATATATATATATATATATATATATATATATATATATATATATAAAAATATATAGAAAGTCCGACAAACCTACAAAGGTTTCACCTAAGCGGGTCGTCAGGAAAGCTAGCTTTTAATAATTGTCATATTATGCCTGACAAGCTCAACAATCTGGCTTTTTAGCCAGCCTTCCCTGACGATCCGCTTACGTGAAACTATGGTAGGTTTGTCTAGCTCTTTAGGTTTAACTAGGTCTGCTCTACTTACCGTATTGAGCACTTTATTTAATTATTTTGCTTACGCGTATCGATTATTTTCGGCTGCCGTACATGTTCTTCGTTCTTTCTTTTTTACCTAATTTTTTTCCCTTTGGTATTGGTTTGATTATTTGCAAATCAAGACACCGAAGGTTTTCAGACGAGTATAATTTCTTATACTTTATAAGATTATTATTACTACTACTAATATATATATATATATATATATATATATATATATATATATATATATATATATATATATATATATATTAAAAATAAATGGAGAAATGGAAATTTATTTTATTAAAAGAATTTTCTGTTTAAAATTTCTATACATTCAAGGACGGTAAGTTATTTAATGCTAGTTATCATAAACAGAGCATTTAAATACTTGTATCTATAAATAACAACGTTAAAAAACAAAAATATTTTTAATAAAAATAAATTGTAAACCTTGTCCATTTCAAATATATATATATATATATATATATATATATATATATTTTGGTGATAGAAATCCAACCAAATATGTTAGCTCTATCTCTGATATTGAGCGCTTTCTAATAAGTACGATATAATATATAAATAATTATAATATATATATATTTATTTATATTTATATTCACTTTTCACATATATATATATATATATATATATATAAATGAAGGTATATATATATATATATATATATATATATATATATATATATATATATTTTTTAACAATAAGAAAATTAAAAATTAAAAAATTAAAAATTAAAATCATTAGACACACTGGGTTTGTAGATTAATATTCTTTCGTTTTTTATTATTATTATTATTCCATTTAAATTCCTCGACTAGTTTTTGACCGAAATGGCCAGGAGGCGAATATTTCTGCTTTGCTGTTATAAGGAACTACAGAAATGAATGTCTTTTGTTGGAGAAAATGAACTTTTGTCATATATATATATATAAGGCACGATGCGTGTGTGTGTAACGAATGTACGGCCACAATTTTCGATGGATTTGCACCAAAATTTACGTGCACATGCTCCAAGTTAGCGGAAATGCCAAGACCGACATTGCATTTCCTAACTCCCATCGATAGTGGAAATAATCGATTTTTTTCATGCTTCTACGGCAGTTTTCATGTAGTTTGCAGCCATTTTGTACTGGCCAGAGTGAGAGCCAAAATCTGGCTGCCACGAATACGCAGAAATATTCTACTGGCCAGCGTCAGAGCCAACAGCTGACTGACACGAGTGTTAACTAGCATGCTAGCATTCAAAAAAAAATCGATAGTGGGAAAAATTTAAATCTGCATGGCACTTTACTCCAATTGGCTCATTCGCTTGCTTAAACTCAACGTTGATTCTGATTCCGCAGAACTGGGTTTGGGGTGAAAAAGTATTTGTTGTTAACATTCTTTTTTCATTCAGTTTTCCCAGTTACGAGTCCTTTTTTAAAGCTGATCGTTTTATGCTCATTTTGTTTAGTTCTTTTTTCGTAACAGATTTAATGTTTAGTATAGAGCTTAGAAAAAAATCGCAGTGTGAGATAGGCAAGAAGTAAGGCATGTAGCAACATCAGCCTGGCAATGTGCACTCCTTTAAAGGCAAGGAAGGGCAAAAATATTTTAAGTCAAGTGATAGCGATTGCTGTATTTGTACGATTTTTGAATCAAGCACGGGCAACGCCAGGCCATGCTATATATATATATATATATATATATATATATATATATATATATATATATATATGATTTAATCTCAGTTCTACCAACGACTTTCACAAGCTCGTTAAGTAGCTTTTGCACTGTCTTCCTTTGTCCCTCTTGCCTTCAATATGTCATGTGAATCCGAACATTTCCAAGCCTTCTTTCCTCTATGTACCGTGTTCCTTCAGGACGTGTTCTATCATGACTCTCCACAATTTTTTTTCCTTCTAGCCCCTTTTCTTCTTCAATTTGTCTTTAACTGGGGAAAAAATGTCACGCAAATTTTAACGCCACAAAAACGAAACTGCCGTCTTTTTTTCAGTCTCCCTTCAAGGAGGATTATGGCTCTCCGCAACATCCTATCCTCTGTAGGCCTTAATAATGTTTTCTCTTTTAGCTATAATTCCTAGTAAATGCTCTGCCAATCATTTTTGCAAACTTATTTTTTACTGTCTGCCTCTGTCCTTCTTGTCCTTTGTGTGTCAATGTTTCCAAGCCCTCTTTTCTCGTTATGTACGCTAGGCATTTCACTTCTCTCTTTCTTTTCTATGTTATATTTATAAGTTCTTTGTTAACATTCCACTTGGAGAACTTTCATTCATCCCATCATGTGTAAAGCTTAGGATTACATCTATTCATATTTTCCAAGATAATGAATGGAATAGTGGAAAGAGTGACTTTATTACTTCCTCGTTTTAATTTATTTGCCAGACAAAACAAAAGATGTCCGCCCAAAATGTGGCGCACAATTGTCAAGATTGGTAACACCGTATTAAAATCGGTTGAACATTTATTTACAGAAAGTGTATACACACATATCTATATAATAAATGCGAATGTCAGTGTGTCACTGCGTCAAACTTTACTCCCAGTTGTCGTAATACTACAAATTATACCATTTTGGAATCAGGGTGACTCTGTGAGCAAATTAAAAACATTCTGGGCCGGATCCAGAGAGGCAATACTGAAATTTTGGATTCCCAAATTTTCATTACTGCGATTGTTTTCGTCGCTTTTTACGTCATTTTTGCGATGAATTTCTTGTACGATAAAAATTTCAATATCTTGGAACGAAATTTGGAAATAATCGAGATTAATTTTGAAATCCAACGAAAGTCACTCATGACATAAAAATAGTTGTTTTTACGGACGAAAACCACCTGATTAGAGGCCTTGCTGTTGGATGTAGTTTCTCGTCTTACCTAGGACGGGGATGTAGTTTATCGTCATACCCAGGACACGGATGTAGTTTATCGTCTTACCCAGGACGCGGATGTAGTTTATCGCCTTACCCAGGACGTGGATGTAGTTTATCGCCTTACCCAGGACGCGAATGTAGTTTATCGCCTTACCCAGGACGTGAATGTAGTTTATCGCCTTACCCAGGACACGGATGTAGTTTATCGTCATACCCAGGACGTGGATATAGTTTCAGTTTCAGGGTTAACTGTTTGCCTATAGCTTTGACCCTAACAGGTGCTACCACCCCGTGTCAGGGTTGATCTGGGAACACCAGCAATTAAGAGGTGGTTCCACGCTCCTCAAAACCTCCTGATTAGAGGCCTTGCTGTTGGACGCAGTTTATCGTCTTAACAAGGACGCGGATGTAGTTTATCGTCATACC
Source organism: Acanthosepion pharaonis (assembly GCA_903632075.3). Lineage (NCBI taxonomy): Eukaryota > Metazoa > Mollusca > Cephalopoda > Sepiida > Sepiidae > Acanthosepion > Acanthosepion pharaonis. Next base: position 105,785 of record CAHIKZ030002731.1, on the reverse strand, counting down.
CAGGACGTGTAACTAAGTAGTGCTTTTCCCTCTTCCTACGCCATGAAAACGGAATAGTTCGTTATTTAAGGGTTATCATTAGAGGCGTAACCGTCGTGCGATCTGACGAAAGGAGGGACCCACACAATTATAATGGACGTTTATGTTGACAATGGCGTTGATTATGGTGGTGGTGGTGCTGCTGCTGCTGATGCTGGTAATACGGACCTATGTACAACAAACTGTCTTTAAATTAAGCTACGTAAGAAGAATTATTGTTGATCTTTTAAAAGGTAAGCTTAAATATCAATACAATACATAAATGCAGTGATCAGTCTTGAGTTCTTCTCTAGTTTATTGTTGCCTATCGCATCTACTCCTCCCTACCTATTGTGATGAAGGCCCAATCGAGAACCCTCCGTAGGAGATAGCTTAAATGCCGCTCAAATGCCATGTCATTTTTTTTTTGTAAGAAAATTATTGATTTTAAATGACTGTTAAAATTTCTAGAGAAAAATGATGCATTTCAATATTACTCAATGATCTCGTCGATGTGATCTCCATCTTCTGGCTTTCCCCTTCTATATTTTGGACAGGAATCATTCTCTTGTCGAAATTTAAATTTAATTTGAACAAAAGGAAAACAAATTTGCGTGGTGGTGGTGGGGGGGGAAACAGCTTGATCTGACTCGTTTGATATATTGTTCATGCTAGACTTGATTGAATGAATTGATGAGCAGATTTCAACATTGATATGACAGTTGAATTATCGCAACAAATATATATTGTAAGGCACTACCCACTGATTTATTTGTGTTTCTTGCTCAACTTGACGTCCATATTTTCTCATTTTGATTTTGCCGATGTGACCACCGTCTTCTCGCCTTCTCCATTCATATTTTGGATAAGATTCAATTCTCTTTTACAAATTTTACCCGCGGGGAGCCACTTTGATCAAAATAAAATGTATTTATCCAAAGACCCAAGGAGTTATTCATTTGTTCAAATTTAAATTTAATTTAGATTAAAGGGAAAAAAATTCAGTTGGATGTTTCTGCCACCAGGGGGCTTCCTTTGTTCTAAATGAAATAAACCTATCCAATTACCGTGGATGTAGTTTCTGAATATATATGGTTATAGAGGTCTATCTATCTCCAGAACCCTACGAGGAATTCGATAACAGACTGACAGAGGCTAAAACTTTATATATATAGATATACACACAAACAAATATACACATATATATATATTGTCAAACATTTGCCATATTGTAATATTAGAGTATATATTGTCAAACATTTGCCATATTGTAATATTAGACTATATATTGTTAAACATTTGCCATATTGTAATATTAGACTATATATTGTTAAACATTTGCCATATTGTAATATTAGAGTATATATTGTCAAACATTTATGTATTGTAATATTAGACTATATATTGTCAAACATTTGCCATATTGTAATATTAGACTATATATATTGTCAAACATTTGCCATATTGTAATATTAGACTATATATTGTTAAACATTTGCCATATTGTAATATTAGACTATATATTGTCAAACATTTGCCATATTGTAATATTAGACTATATATTGTTAAACATTTGCCATATTGTAATATTAGACTATATATTGTTAAACATTTGCCATATTGTAATATTAGACTATATATTGTCAAACATTTGCCATATTGTAATATTAGACTATATATTGTTAAACATTTGCCATATTGTAATATTAGAGTATATATTGTCAAACATTTGCCATATTGTAATATTAGAATATATATTGTTAAACATTTGCCATATTGTAATATTAGAGTATATATTGTTAAACATATGCCATATTGTAATATTAGATAAATTAATATTAGTAATTTATAATCGCCTGATGAGACACATTGTTATGCGTTGAAACCCGACTGCAATTGTGTAGCGACTTTTACATGTTTTCGGCGTAATATCCTAAAATAATATTGCTCTAATCTATATTGAGCCCTCTTTAAAATTAACTGTTACAAACGTTGGAATTGTACTCTATTCATTCTCATCAAACCTGATCAAGGATATATATATATATATATATATATATATATATATATATATATATATATATATATATATATATGGTCAAGTTTTTTTTCTGTTGTTTAGTACAATTTTGTTTGTGATTCTGCAGCGACAGTTCAATGTTCAAAAAAGAGGGACCTTTGCCAAGACCACCAAGGCATCTATCGCTCATTTTATTTTTTTTCAACATTCATCTTAGCAAACATTTGTATGCAACTGACAGTTTAGATATTTCTGAATCTGACTACGGTGTAAAAGAAAAAAAGAAACCTAGCATAACGATGAATCGCCCTCTCTTGTCTTCGTTGAATCCGACCAACCGTCGGTAGAGAAGATATGGATGATTTGACTCTGTGAAATTTGCATGGAATTTCCTCGTTATAAAGGTCCGATCTCCCAGAATTAACAAAAGAGGTTCTCAGATGAACATTTGCTATGGAAATAGTAATAGTATGGAGACAGACTTGCGGTATCGCCTATGTAGGCGAAAGGCTGAAATGTGAAAGATATGTCTCCCCAACACCAAAGGACACCTTGACAATTTTGAGCTCTATCAAGGCTAGTAAGTAAGGACTAAAAACTCTAGTCCAACCATAGCACAATACCTGAGCCAATCTTGTGCAAAAATACGTCTATTATTTATATTATTCAGACTATTGTCCTCATCTTTGTCGCCATATTTATCACAACGTTTCGGCTTTCAGTATCTGTCTATATTTCTGAGATGAGGTGTTATGTACACTATTTACATTATTCAGGCTATTGTCCTCACCTTTGTCACCATATTTATTACAACGTTTCAGCCTTTCAGTATCTGTCTATATATCTGAGATGAGGCATTATGTACACTATTTACATTATTCGGACTATTGTCCTCATCTTTGTCGCCATATTTATCACAACGTTTCAGACAACAAGAACTAGAACTACAACTAGAACAGACTACCCCAGTGAGCGAAATAAAGGGTTCAGTTCGAAATTCGAACCACCTGAAGAAGGCTGGAGTGTACAACGGCCGAAACGTTGTGATAAATATGGCGACAAAGATGAGGACAATAGTCCGAATAATATAAATAATGTACGTAATACCTCATCTCAGAAATATAGACAAAAATACGTCTATCAGAAAGTATGAGGTACTTCCTGGTTGATAGAATGAATCGACCATATTACTCACAATTATTTCACTGTTTCACACCTTACTAGGCAAGAAAGGAAAAATAGAAATATTTTTTTTCTTTTCCCTATGGAATGTATGCATAAAAATGCTCGCAGGATTCAGCAGATGGAACGGTGTTTTAACAAGACAATCGGGGAGAAATTTGCTTTGGCCAACACTTGGTGAGGTTGATTAATTTCGATCATAGATAAGGGAGATAACTGTGAATGTACTTGTTGACTCTTCAGGCGTTGAACTTGGAATTAAAAAAAAACTGAATGTATAAAATTTTAAACGCTTGTAAATTTCTTATAAATTTTAAATTAAAAAAATTCAGGCGACATTTTGAAATTAATGATGGCGATTGTGTAAAATTAAGAAAACAGAAAATGCTTAAAGGAAGGGAAATACATTTTTTTATTATGATGCTTTTGCTTTGTTTCCGGGAATTGTATCAAGAAATCTATAGAAATGGTTTTCGCAAAGAAAAACAAATCTTTAGATTTATATTGTCAGTGTTTTGTTTCGACTGCTTTTCGTCAAATAAATTTTTCGTTTTGATTTCAATTTTGGTTATTTTCATACGAAATTTTACTTTACTAATTTAAGATTTGATTAGATGCTATCAGGCATATTTTTTTTTGCCTTCACTCATAATTTGTCACAACATTTAACGAAATAAATAATTACAAAACTAACCCATCAATTGCAATAACAACAGAAGCAATAATAATCTTAATTTAAGTTGTGTTATTACAAAACCTGCATGGCACGTAGCCGAGTGTTTTAAATGTTCGCTTTCTGACCATGAGGCCCGGGTTCGAATCTCGCCATAGTCTCTTTGCCAGGAAGAAGACTTTCTGATAGTATCGGACTGGATTGGTCGATCCCAGCTTGAAAGCCATACCATGATTTGACCCAAACCTTGTGAGTGAAATTAGGTAGCACGAAATCGCAAGTCAATATGACTTGAGCGTACTGGCCTGGTTCAAAGTGTTTCTGTTCCAGAAACTGCAGTATAAACCACAGATGTGTTCTGCGGGTGTTCAGAAAACACAAATGTTCCTGAGCGAACGTCTACAGTAGGGATTGGCTAGCCGCGCTAGTAGACGGGTATCCTCGAATACGAGTGACCAGCTATACATACATGTCATGTGCCATGCGTTTCGATACATGACTGACAAGGCAGATTTTTTTTCCCGCAGCAGGTTGCCATTTCTTTCTGCGGTAGACCATCGGTCTGTCCTGCTACTTACTCAAGAAGAGGATTCATAAGAGAGTATTAGCACGAAAGTGAATGTAATGGATTTGACTGAAATTCGAACACGATTCTCCGATTCCCCAATCCGAGCCGCTATCCATTACTCCACCTAAAATTCCTTACAGGTAGGGAATTTTAATATTTCTATCGTAAAGTCTCTGTTCGCTGTTTGAATGACACACCGAATAGTCTCTCGCAAGTTTGGTTCCAGAGATTACTGGCGGCTATGTGAGAGTGTTTTGAACAAGGATAAATCCTCAGCATCTGCTCTCTTCAGTCATTTTAAAGTATTGTGATCTGCACGGGAAGTATTTTCCAACCTCCTTCGCAACTCTTCAGCAGTATATTTGCCTGATTTTCCTTCTCTGCCCATGATTTCTGCTATCAGCTACAATCTAGATCCCTAAAAGTTTTGCGGACCTGACGATATCCTTGTAATTGTCCTAAGGAAATGTACTTTTAAACTGGCCACTTTTCTGTCCAAACTCTGAAATATTCTTCTGTAGTTCCTGTATTTAAGAACTCTGGTAAAGCTTCTGACTACTCAAATAATAGTTTTTTTTTACCAATTTTACCTAAAGTACCAGGACATCTAATCAACTCTGGTTTGGTTATGCATCTCTCTTCATACGACTTTCTTTAAGATGGCTTTCGTTTCACTTGGTTAAAAGACGATTTACTAACTGTTATCACTTAAGTCAGTCTTTAGATAAGGCTCATGCTGTGGCTTTAGATATCTCGAAAGCGTTTGACAGGGTTTCGTAGAGTGACCTTCAACAAGCTCAAGGACAATGGTGTATCTAGCCGGATATTTGACTTAATCCAATAGTTTTTGACAAATCGAGTAATGAAGATCAAATTGAACGACCACTCTTCTAGATCATTTCACATTAATCCAAGTGCCCCCCCCCGCCAAAGCGCAATCCTTGTACCTACTTTGTTTTTTTATGTTGATCAACGACCTCCCGATATCTTCAGTTACCGACTAGATATTTATGCTAATGACACAACTATTTAGTCCTGTTATAAATGTTAAGACCTATAGTCTCGGCAAAATAAAACTGACAGCTGCTTTCGAAAATTTCCTTCAATTAGTTGTTAACTGGGGCAAGAAACGGTTTGTAAATTTTAACGCTTCCAAAATGTAAATGATATCCTCTAATCATCGTAGAGAAGTGTTTTTACCCTCCATCAGCATGTCTGATGCTAACCATCACCAGGACAACGCATTGCATCTTCTTAGGCTCACGTTTTTCTACTAACATGAAGTGCAGTGGTTGTTTTGAATCAATTGCTAAGAAAGTTGCTTCATTGTATTGCGCCAGACAATTTTTCTTCTCAGATTCCATAAATCTACCTTTCATCCATGCACTGAATTTTGCAACCATATCCCATCATATTTTCCGGTTTTATATTTAGAGATTCTTGATAAAATCCTAACAAGAATCTGCAATATTATTGGTCGTGACGCGACATGCCCTATAACTTTATTTTTCGATGTACGGTGGCCGTTAATAATGAAGTATATCTCAAGACTTAAATGTTAAAATAAGACAGTATTTAATTATAAGCGCAAATAAATACTTAACAAGAACAAAGAAGTAAAAGTCAATCAAAGATAGCGCGCTTGAATTAACGTCCAGTAAATCCTAAAACAAAACCCAAATCATAATTCACACTAATTCGACTGGATAGTTCCACACAGTAGTCACTCAATAATCGCTCCAGATAGTAGCCTGACTCCTCTATTTATACATCTGGCGGAAAACATATATTTATAAGTCCAGAGTGTTACGTTCAACCCTCGTTGTCGGTAGTTATTCATTTTCTTATATGACAAAGATACAGATATGTTCAATAATTTTAAGTTAGTTAGCACTTGACAAAGTGTTTTTCCGTAAGAACGAGAAGATTTTTTGTGATGCGTAGTGTCCGTTAATAATTAAGTATATCTCAAGATTTCAGTGTTATGATAAAACAGTATTTAATTACAACCTCAAACAAATACTTAACAAGACAAAGGAATTAAAAGTCAACCAAAGACAATTAACCATTTCAGTGAATACCTTGTCAGTAGACCCGCTCGCCTTAACATCCGGTAATATCTAAATCAAAACCCGAATCATCGACGCACACATAATTCACACTAATTCCACTGGATAGTTCCACTCAATAATCACTCCATAATCACTCCAGTCAGTAGCCTGACATCACTATTTATACACCTTGCGGAAAATATATATTCATAAGTCCAGATTGTCAGGCTCGAACCTCGTTGAAGATAGTTACACATTGACTTCCTATATGACACTTTACTATGAATCATTTTATGGCAGTTGTTCTAATTAGCTTCCCTCCTTGACCACAACTTCCATTACAGGAATTCAAGTATAATACCAGATTAGCCACCACGCCTCATCCTTTTATTGTTGAAATAGCTAGAGGTAACTGTATGTTCTGTTCCAAAAGTTTCTTTTCACGCCTATGGAATTCTTTTGCCCTTTCTTGTCCCCCTGCAACCTACAATATTCAAAAATTTAAATGCAACAACAAACGTTATCTTCTGTCTCCTAATTGTTTTTTATTGTCCTTTCTTCTCACTAATGATCCCTTGCATTTCAGTTGCATTGTCCCCTTTCTTAGGATGAAATGAAACGTTTTAAATTGGTTGGGTTAATACTTGAGTCTATATTTGTCGGGTTTATACGTGAGTCTATAGGCAAATATAGGTTGGGTTTATACTTAAGTCTATAGGCAAACATTGGTTTGTTTAATCCTTGAGTCTATAGGCAACATTGGTTTGGTTTATACTTGAGTCTATGGGCAAAAATTTGTCGGGTATATACGTGAGTCTATCGACAAACATTGTTCGTTTTTATACTTGAGTCTATAGAAAAAAAAACTTCGTTGGGTTTATACTTGAGTCTATAAGCAAATATTGGTTGGGTTTATACTTGAGTCTGTAGGCAAACATTAGTTGAATTTATACTTGAGTCCATAGGCAAACACTGGTTGCATTTATACTTGGGTCTATAGGCCAACATTGGACGTGTTTATAGTTCAGTCTATAGGTAAACATTAATCGTATGTATACTTGAGTCTCTTGGTAAATATTGGTTGTGTTTATACTTGAGCCTATCGACAAACATTGGTTGTTTTATACTTGAGTCTATAGGCAAAATTTGATCGTGTATATACTTGAGTCTATAGGTAAACGCTGGTTGTAATTATACTTGAGTCTATCGACAAACATTTGTCGTGTTTATACTTGAGCTTATAGGCAAATTTGATCGTGTTATTCTTGAGTCTATAGGCAGACATTGGTCGGGTTTATACTTGAGTCTATAGGCAAACTTTACTAGAACTTATACTTGCATCTAAATGCAAAGATTGATCGAGTATATAATTTATTTATTGGTCGGGTATATACAATATGCTTTATGCAAAGTGTATACTTGATTCTATAGTTAAAAATACGCTGGGGTTACACATGCTTCTGCAAATAAACATTGTTTGAGTTTATACTCCAGTCCATCTGAAGTGGCTGAAATGCACTGGTTCGATTGAACTGAAATAAAGAGGCGGTCCCAGAGGGAATTGTAATAGACTTCTTGGCAGCTTTAAATGATTTCGGCATAGATTATAGAAATAATAAATGAAATCTTAAGTAGTTGTGATATACCAGAAGACCTAAGTAGATCTATTTTCTGTCTCGGAAGCCAACTCCAAAAGAATGTGAACTTGATCGTACAGTCAGCCTAGTGAGCCATATAACAAAACTCATGATTCGAATTCTGATGAATATAGCGCGCAGCAGAATCAGACCGGAAATAGCAAAAGAATAGTTCGTTTCGTCAAAGACAATGGAGCAATGAACGAGATATTTCTACCCAGAATGTTACCAAAAAGGGCATACAAATGCAGAAGGACGTGTAGCTGTGTTTTATAGATTACGAAAAGGCGTTCGATATTTTATACCCATTCGTTCCTTTCTTTCTTTCTTTATTTCTTTCTTTCTGTCTTTCATTCTTTCTTTCTACTCTGTTGTTGCTATTATTTCTTTTTTCACTATTTTATGTTCCTTCCCTCCTCCCTTCTTTTTATCCTTTCTTTCTTTCTTTCTTTCTTTTTACTCTGTTTTTGCTAGTATTCCTTCTTTTACTATTTTATATCCTTTCGTTCCATTATTTCTTTCGTTATTTCTACTCTATTCTTGCTATTATTTCTTCTTTCACTATTTTATGTTCCTTCCCTCTTTCCTTACTATCTTTCTTTCCTTGTTTCTTCCTTGCTTCCGTTCTTTCTTTCTTTCTTTCTTTTTACTCTGTTCTTGCTCGTATTCCTTCTTTCACTATTTTATGTTCCTTCCCTCATTTCTTTCTTTCTTTCTTTTCTTTCTTTCTTTCTTACTTACTTATTTTCTTTCTTTCTTTCTTTCTTTCTTTCTACTCTGTTCTTGCTATTATTCCTTCTTTCATTGTTTTATGTTCTTTCCCTCCTTCCTTACTCTCTTTCTTTTTTTCTTTCCTTCTTCCTTTCTTTCTTTATTTCTTTCTTTTTACTCTGTTCTTACGCGTATTCCTTCTTTCACTATTTTATGTTCCTTCCCTCCTTCCTTACTATCTTTCTTTCTTTCTTTCTTTTATTCTTCCTTCCTTCCTTCCTTCCTTCCTTCCTTCCTTCCTTCCTTTCTTTCTTTTTTTCTTACTTTTTACTCTATTCTTGCTCGTATTCCTTCTTTCACTATTTTATGTTCCTTCCCTCCTTCCTTATTTACTTTTTTCTTTCTTTCTTTCTTTCTTTCTTCCTTCCTTCCTTTCTTTTTACTCTGTTCATGCTCGTATTCCTTCTTTCATTATTTTATGTTCCTTCCCTCCTTCCTTACTTTCTTTATTTCTTTCTTTATTCCTTCCTTCCTTCCTTTCTTTCTTTCTTTCTTTCTTTCTTTTTACTCTGTTCATGCTCGTATTTCTTCTTTCATTATTTTATGTTCCTTCCCTCCTTCCCTCCTCCCCTCATTCTATTCTTTCTTTCTTTCTTTCGTTCTTTCTTTTTTCTTTTTATTCTATTTTTGCTCGTATTCCTTCTTTCACTATTTTATGTTCCTTCCCTCCTTCCCTCCTCCCCTCCTTCTATTCTTTCTTTCTTTCTTTCGTTCTTTCTTTCTTTCTTTCTTTCTTTATTTCTTTTTACTCTGTTCTTGCTCGTATTCCTTCTTTCATTATTTTATGTTCTTTCCTTCCTTCAGTCCTTCCTTTTTTTTCCTTCCTTTTTTCTTTCTTTCTTGTAAGTTCTTGTTTACTTTACACCCCTTCAACATTTTTTTCTTTCTTCTCTCCTCCTCTCCGGTGTTTCTGTTTTCCGTTATCCTCCCTCACACCCACCCCACCACTCTTCTCCCATAGTCGAAGTCATTCTCTCTCTCTCTCTCTCTCTGTCTCTCTCTCTCTCCCACCACTCTCTTAAATTAAACGTTGACATTTTCACATTACTCTACAGTACTTTCCGATCTGCCACCCTCCCCCAAACTCAATCAAAGAACATTATCATACGTTCCACTTCTGTCTCTCTACAATGATAGTGCTGCAAAATAACTGACCGACACGCCCGACTATCAAAAGCTTCGCTCCGTCTTTCACTCAGTTCCTCATTCTTTCAAAAGAATTCGGGATCTTCCGAATGTCGCTCTCTACCGCCGCCCACTTCACTGAACCCAGATCATTAATCAAGACATCATTAGATGGGTCGAGACCCGATTAATCTTTTTTTTCTCTACTTAGAGCCGTTTTGGAGGCAAACAAAGGGGGTTACTGCGGAGAAAACAATGGTCTGTCTGGTAGTAGACTGGTAGGGCACAAGTAAACCGTTCGAAGCAATCTCAGAGCCCATAATTCACTTGTCTGGCCAAAAGACGAATACAATGAAGACACAAGTGAAAACAATAACAGTCGTTAGAAATCCCTTGTCTCTATTTTATGGCCTACATTTGGCTATATTCCTGTTCTTTTCATTTACGTATTTATTAAAATCATTTTGTCTTCATTCATTTACTTACTCACATTCATCTCCTGTGTCCTCATGCAAGGGAAACGTAATTACAAAGCGTGCGAATGGATCGGTTTTGCGTGTTTGCGTGTGTACGGGTTTGCGAGACGGCGGACGAAGATTCGCGTCGCGGAGAAAGGAAAATATTGTGCGGGCAAGATGCTTGCTGTGTGCAAAAGTTTCAAGCGGGAAAACAATTTATGCAACTATGTATTCCGTTTTTAGTTTTTAAAATAGAATGCCGGAAATGTCTGCATGCACCTCAAATATACAGAGAGAGAGAGAGTTTTTTTGAAAATTCTTTTATAAAAAAAACGAACTTTTTAGAAAAGAGAGAAACATAAAGGTACGGAACATAAAAAGATAGAGAAAATCTGAAAGAATAGAAAAGAAATTTATTTAAGGTGAAAGAGAAAGAGAGAAAGAATGAGAGAAAGAAAGAAAGATTCTCACAGAAAAGGATAAAGAAAAGTGAAAAGTTTTGGATGTATCAATAATGCGAAAACAGACAGAAAAAAAGCGAATTCAGAGGAGAGAAAGGAAGAGATTTGAAATGACAAAACATAAAGAGAAAGAAAGATAAGGAGAAAAGAACAGAGAAAAGAGAGAAACGAAAATTTTAGATAGAACATTCAAAGAAAATTTGCATACATAGTTTAAAAATTTGGCATGTTTGAGAATGCATTTATATTTAAAATTCAGTTTGGTCACCATGGTAACCATTAAGTTACATATCAATCGCATCTACATGCAGTTTGACTCCATTCTATTTACTATATATATATATATATATATATATATATATATATATATATATATATATATATATATATATATATATATCTCAGAGGGAGAAAAAAGGTATTTTCAATTCATTCAATTTAGTCTTTCCACTTCATAAATAGGTACATAAGATAATTTTCTCACACTTAATTATTGTAAAATAATAATTAAGCGCACAAATATCCTTTTTATATATATATATATATATATATATATATATATATATATATATATATATATATATATATATATATATTCAATAATTCTTCTTCTCCTTCTTTCTATATATATATATATATATATATATATATATATATATATATATATATATATATATATATATGTATATATATATATATATATTTATTGTGGATTTCCAGCTTGTTCACTCCATCGTGCTCCATTTTTTTTCTCCCAGAATCTATTTTACATATTTATAAGTCTAACATTCGTCCTTGCTTTGAATATTGCTACCATATTTGGTTTGGTGTTCCTGCTATACATTTAGCGATTCTTGATAAAATTCGAAGAAGAATCTGCAATATTATTGGTCTTGAACTAAAAACTCGGCCTCAGTATCTTTCCTAATGCCGTAACGTAGCTTCCCTGTGCCTTTTTCTGTAAATAGTTTCTGGGTAATTTTTCTGAGGTACGTTCCTCTATGGTACCTAAACTTTATGAATTTAAGCACAATACAAGATTGGCGGCAAGGTTTTCTCATTTACAGTTAAAATGTCTAGATGTAACCGTAAGTTCTATGCTAACAGTTTCTTCTCCCGAATTTGTGGAAATCTCGTCCGGATTCTTGATTTACAGTCAACATCGAGCTTCGAACATTTAAATGCAATGTCAATCGTTATCTTCTGTCTACTTGATTATTGTTCTTTTCTTTTTCTCTCTCCTTAATGGTGTTTTTTTTTTTCTCATATTCTTTAACGCTTAGTAATCCTTTGCATCTTAGTGTCTTTATTGCCTTGCCTGGGGTGAAATAAGAAAAAAAAGCACCAAAGATTAATTTAATAAGTATTGAACATAAGAACGTACAGAAAAGAGTTATACTTTTATGCGTTGTGGTGTAATGAATATCGGCTCGGATTGACAACTCGGAGAGGCGAGTTCGAATTCCAGTCGCGTCCGTTAGATTCACTTACGCACAAATACCTTTGGGAAAGGTATGAATACATCTCTTCCCCCAGATATGGATTAAATAGCAGGAGAGACTGGATTCTTTAGCCTTGGTTGGCAACCAGTCTAAAACACAAAAAATGGCAACCTGCTGTTTCGAATTCCAGTCGAGTTCGTTAGATTCAGTTACGCACAAATATCCTTGGAAAAGGCATGAATACATCTCTTCCCTCCACCTATGGATTAAATAGCAGGATAGACTGGATTCTTTAGCCTTGGTTGGCCACAAGTCTACCACACAAAGAAATGGCAACCTGCTGCTTCAAATTCCAGTTGAGTTCGTTAGATTCAGTTACGCACAAATACCCTTATCCCTCTGCCTTCCAGCTATGCATTGAACGTAGGGGGACACCCAGTGAGGATCGAACTCACTAATCAGCCGTTATTGTTCTAGCGACTCAAGCTCGCTAATCACTACACCGTCTCAAGATGTCCAAAGAATCTCTAGATATATAGCAGCAGCACCAGACCAGAAGGGACAGCAATATTCTATGATAAGACAAATGGTATACTTATAAATGTGTAAGATGGATTCTGTCGTGAAAAAAATTATCTAGCACGACACAGTGAACAATCTTTCTCAGCATAGAAATTTTAGGGTTTTCCTATTTTAATTTTATGATGGATCTTAATCCATAATTCAGTGAATGAATTCGCCTATAGCGAATACCAAGACTGTAAAATACTTGTGCAAATTCCTGTTGCATCGTTAAATATTTGAACTAAACATCTTTATGGAAATTGGCAAGAATTTCCATTTCAATGAAGCAGACGTCAAACGCATGAGAGCGTTATTACATCTCTTAACTTCCCTTTTTTCATTCCTTTGTCTTCTTCTTATGCGCAGCTTCTTATGTGGCGCAAGGTCGAAAATATGGAGCACTCATAGGACCGAAATCACTGTTTAGTCATAATTGATCTATCGAGACAAGCTTACTAACCATTACCGCAAATGCCCAAATAATTTTCTAAGCGTAGCTTAGATGTGACATAATGGCGAAACTATGGAACTCCCAAGAAGAACCGAATTCAATACTCAGTGGTAATTGATTCAGCGAGACAAGCTTGGTGTTCACGGATTACACCGCGTCGAAGTGTTCCTTACTTATCATTATTACAGTGATTTTCTAAGTGTAGCTTAGGTGTTGCAGAAGGCCCAAAGTATGAGGCACACAGTAAGGATTGAACTCACGTCTTTTTTTTTCTTTTTATGTGTCATGTCCTTTCAGGACGTAAGCGATCATGGCTCTCCCTCTTTCTCTATCCCTTGCAGCTCTCAACAAGTATCTTCCCTCTGCTACCTCCGCCAGACCATGTTCTCTCATCCACCTGCTCAAGCCCTTCAGGAATGTCACACGTTGGTTTCCCTTTTCTCATTTTCCCTCTATTCGACCCGTGAGTATCAGATTCTCCAGGCCCTCCTTCCTCATTATATGTCCCAGTAACTCAGCTGCCTCTTCCTTATGTTAAGCATGGGCCTCCTTCTTGTCTGTATCCTCTCCAAGAGCTCATCGTTGCTCACACGCTCAGTCCACGAAATTCTCAGCATCCTTCTGTAGAACCACATCTCCGTCGCCTCGAGTCTCTTCTTCCTCTTTGAGGAAATCGTCCAGCATTCGTTGCCGCAAAGAAGGACAGATGTCACGTAAGAGCTCAGTATTCTTTTCTTTGTTACCAAAGAAATCCTCCTGTCTCGCAATACTCTTTCCAGCTTTTGGAATGTGTCCTTGGCCATCCCAATACGTTTTACGGATCTTGGAGTCGCTACTCAGTCGTAACTGATCTAGTGGACAAGACTGCTAAACGTTACATCATCTCGAAGTGAATCTGTCTTATTGATATGTACAGTGATTTTTTAAGTTTAGCTTAGGTTTGTCACTAGACAGAAAATATAGAAAACCCAGCGAGGGTCGAACTCACTACTCGGTCGAAATTGTTCTAGAGGGATGAAATACCCTTGTCTTATTGTTATTATATGTGCCAAGGGTCGGCAACTTACGGATCCGGCCCGCGAAGGCATTTTGACCGGCCCGCGAGCCTGATTACCAATGACTCTATTTTTAGACTATCTGCCAGTTATCTTTCATGAGACTTATTTTACCAAGTTGCGTTGCCTACGTTTAATGTCAAATAATGGATACATATTTGTTATGACCCTTGGCTACATTAAAAGATAACAGAAGCGAAATGAACGATAAAATGAAAGAGGCCAGGAAGGGACTGACATGCGAGGTAGCAGAAATCTAAAGACAGTTAAACATATGCGCCTTATACATACATGCCTCATGAATGTGTGGGTGATACCGCATGTGTACGTACGTAAGTGTATATGTTTGCAACTATTTGTACTCGTATGTATGGATATATGTGCTTCGTTTTTTGTTTGATGTGTGTGTGTGTGTTTCGTTTGTGGAACAATTTTCAATAACAGTTTCAAACCTACACGTCATAATTTCATCCATTTCACTTCGGTTGATTTTTTTTTTACTTTGAAGTATTTTGACGTTCCTTGAGGAAAAGTAATTTTTTTTAGGTGTTTTTTATTTTTTAGATTTTCTTTTGTTTTTTGATTTTCAATGTTTATTTTCATTATGGTTTTAAATATTTAGGTTGACAGGGGTCTGCATATGTAATTTTCCTTAATTTTTCTTTAATGGCCTTCGTCTGGCCCGCGACCCGTCATTATAACCCAATCCGGCCCGCGGGGGTCAATGAGTTGCCGACCCCTGATATATGCATTCTTTTTCTCACTAAAATCAAACGGTGTCTCTGATATTGTCTATTTGGTCTTTCATCGCAATCACAACGGCATGGTTAATTATTTATCTGTGGCAATGGCAGGGAGTGACGCCCATACTGACATACTAACTGACGGCTCTACAAGCAGAATTATCATGATACAACTGACTTTTTTTTTTCACGGAATGTGTAAACTGGCTTTTGTATTCTTACCGTACGTTTGCGTGCAAGGTGTTTCGACGGGGTATAAAACAAGAAAGAAATAAAAACTGAAAATAAAAAAAAAGAAAGCAAATGGGATTTCTAAAGACGAGGAATGCGTAATGGAGTTGCGGAGGATTTGTTTGCAAAAGTATTGCAACGGAAAACCAGAGATTACGTCCGTCATTTCCTTATCTAAATTAGAGTTCTGCCATTAGCCAGGGAGAAGGTCGATGCTGAGCGCGGTGTCGGGAATCCTCACACTCATGAGAAAACGCAATGGCGACAGGAGGCAAGAATTCTGGTAGTGGCTTTTTCCGGGGACAATTCCAGGGGATTTAATCTTAAGACATTGAATGAAAAATGACTTTTTTTTTCTTTTTCTTTTTTTTTTTATTTGTTATTTTGGCTCCAATTAAAGAATTTCTTGAACTGATTCTGGCGAACAAGTAAAAAGAAGGAAATGATAAAACTGAACTAAATTTAAACAAACAAACAAAAAAAAAAACTGGATTTCCCTACAGGATGAAAGTGATCACGGCTCTCCACAGATACCTTTTCTGTATTATCGGGGGAATGACATGGCTTCATTGGAAAGATAGCGGAGTTGTTTCTCGTTGCCTTCTCAATGCTTTTTAATACTATGTATGTTAATGTCATTATTGATCATGGCTCTCCACAGATTCCTTTTCCGTATTACTAGTGACTTGACATGGCTTCTTTGGAAAGACAGTGGAGCTGATTATCGTTGCCTTCTCCATGCTTTTTAATACTATGTATGTTAATGTCAGTATTGATCATGGCTCTCCACAGATTCCTTTTCTGTATAACCTGTGACTTGATATGGCTTCTTTGGAAAGATAGTGCAGTAGTTTCTCGTTGCCTCTCCAAGATTTATAATCCCATGTCCCTTAATGTCACAAGTGATCATGGCTCTCCACAGATTCCTTTTCTGTGTGATTTGTGAATCTATGTCTTATTTAATCCCGAAATCTAAATATTTTGTACGTTATTTTATGCCTTCAAATACAGATATTTTATACATAATTTGATACATTTCTGGTAAATATATGTTTTTTTTTTAGATATAATTTGTAGATGATTGTTGTGTCGGAAACCTACCACCCCTCTTGAAGATGAACTTGTCTGCGTCTGTGAACAAAGACTTTAAATAGTGACATGTCAGTTGACATGGGGAAGATAGATAGACAGAGAAGTTCTTAGCTGAGCTAATTATTGACTACTCAGGCGATTTCTGTACCTTTTTACCAACCTATTAAAACCTTTTTATTTGTCTCTACTAACCCCAAATCAACATCATAACAATGATAAAATATATTCTTGGTATTTTTATAAGATTATCTTGCTGATGATTTTACAATGAAACGTATTTTTATATTTTTTAAGTTTTGTAATGATTGTCATTTTGCAATAAAATGTATTGTTGGTCATATCTCCTCATTCCAGAAATTTCGACAAATATAGTCATTATTTATGTGTAGGATGATTTTCGTTTGTTCCTTTCCTTTATGTAGTCCGAGTGTGGCCAAGATCCAAATGTATCAGAACCAGTTTTAGGTTGGAAGTTTTCGTTTAGCTTCATATAAACCTCTATGGGTTATTTGTTGCAGAAATTTATTTTTTTTACGCAATTTTTTTTTTTAGATAATAGTAGTTTATTGATACAAGTCTTACTATTTAACCCATAGTTGGGGGATTCATATATTTTCCAAGAGTATTTGCGCGTAAGTGAATACAATCAACTCGACTGGAATTGAAACTCGGCTCTCCAAGTAAAAATTCCGAGCCATTATACATTATACAACCCTCACATCCAAGACAAAATACATCATCTGATATTTGAAGTGATCATCTATGTAGGTACTTTTGAAGTTTCGATTCCAAACCTAACTGAAAAACGATAAATATTTCAATATGTATGTCGTCGTCGGCATCCGTTCATCTCTCAGACAATGGAGTAGCGCGGTACGCTGCGAAATAATTTGAGCGGGATATATGGAGAACTTCATTATTGCCCAGACGTCAAACAAAATTTGTGTCTCGGCCTTGCACTATTTCAAGTCAAAGAGGATAATAAAATTTGAACAGTTTAATACCAACAAACTGCAGGATTGCCGGAAAATACATTGCCGTCCATCCGCCTTACGAATTTGTCCACTTATTTGAATTCAGAATGTCCTTCTCCTGAACCAGTTGCCATCCAAAACTATAAAACCTTTTTGTTTAAAAACGTTTACCCATAACAGGAGGGGAAGAAGAGGAATCTCACCAGTATAGGGTATTTAAAATGTAATGTGGATCATTCGAACTCAACTCCATAATTCCTCAATCCAAAATTTATCCATTACTCCATCGTCTATGTAAGCGTATAATATTAGTTTTTCAATACAGGCCTTTGGAGATATATTTATATACGGACTCCACATCCAAGAAATTCCGACAAAAATAGATATTATTTATGTAAGAGTTACATAGTTTACATAGGGGACTTCCTTCAGTGCGGGATAATTTTCGTTTTTCTCTTTCCTTTATGTAGTCCGAGTTCAGCCAATGTCCAAGCGTATCTCTACCAGTTTTAGGTTCGTTGTTTGTTTTTGTTTAGCGGCATATCAACATCTACGGTTTGGTTTAGTTTGTTTTGTTTTA
This sequence comes from Acanthosepion pharaonis, assembly GCA_903632075.3. Taxonomy (NCBI): domain Eukaryota; kingdom Metazoa; phylum Mollusca; class Cephalopoda; order Sepiida; family Sepiidae; genus Acanthosepion; species Acanthosepion pharaonis. Next base: position 87,689 of record CAHIKZ030002731.1, on the reverse strand, counting down.
CACCATATCAACCACAATGGGTTATTTAATGACGACAAAATTTACTCTTTTTTTTTTCGAAAATATATAGCTGTTAATATTTAAAAAAAAAAATATATATATAGTTTGTTTTGTTTTGTGACATAATAACCTCAATGGGTTATTTAATGCAGACAAGATTTTTATTTTTGGTAGTATTTTTTTTCAAATATTTATTGCTGATACTAATTTTTTTTAAAGTATTTCTGGTATTAAAATCTATTTTTACACTTTCCATCGCTGGGACCCTAACAGGTGCTACCACCCCGGTTCAGGGTGGACCTGGAAACAACAGCAATTAAGAGGTGGTTCTACGCTACTCAAAACCTCTTGATCAAAGCCCTTGCTGTTGGACGTAGTTTATCGTCTTACCCAGGATGCGGATGTAGTTTATCGTCTTACCCAGGACGCTCAACATCTACGGGTTATTTATTGCAGAAATTTAAATATTTTTACGCAATTTTTATTTAATCATTTTTTTAGATACTAATGGTTTATTGGTACAAGTCTTATTATTTAACCCATAATTGTGGGATTCATACATTTTCCAGGAATATTTGCGCCTAAGTGAATATAATGAACTCGACTAGAACTGGAACTCGGCTCTCCCATTAAAAATTCCGAGCCATTATACATTAAACCACCCGCACATTAAGCATTACAGCACCTGGTGTTCCCAAGCGGTCACCCATCTATGTACCGACCAGGATCAACGTTGCTTAACGTCTGTGATCGTACGGGAACCGGTGTTTAACGTGATGTGGCCGTAAGCTCCAAATTATTTTCTAAGTGTAGCTTAGATTTGACTCAAGGCCGAAAGCGTGAAGCACCCAGTGAGGATCGAGCTCGCTACTCAGTGGTAATTGTTCTAAAGAGACATGGTTGTTAACCATTACACACGTCAAAGTGTCCTAGCGGCGTAGATAAAGATGTACTTCTTTGCCCGAGTCACGCTCCTATGGCTCTACGACCTCACCTAGCCACGTGATAGTTGTTGATGATAAGGAGGAGGAGAATTTCTTTTGGAAAAGCCGAAATATAACTCTTCTGTGAATTACCATGACTCCTTGGGAAAAAAAAATAATAGGCAGTGCTTTCCTGTCCACATCTCCACGCTTTTCAATTCGTAGTATTTCTTCTGGACAGGCTACCAACCAATTTAGAGAACCCAGTCTACCCTCTTTTACCTTTTTAGATATGTAGGAAACGATACGATCTACATGAGACGTTCGTTTTACAGAAATATCGATGGGTGATGAAATGAAAACGTTAGACATATTAGATTGACGCAGAAACTCCCGGTAGCATAATTCGTGAAAAGAATTAAATTTATTTGTTTGATTTTTATTATCTGTACGAAGCGCATTTCTTGTGCTGTCAAACAACTTTGCCTCATTTACCCGCGAAAAACTTCGTAAGCTAGGAAAATTGGTTTCAAATAGACTGACAGATACTTACACAATCCAGCGCTGAAAGATTTGTTTTCATTTCATGATCGACTAGGAAAAAGTTGGTCTTGACAGCCTAGTCATTAGCAATCATGACAATGTTTCAAAAGGAAAAATATAAATACTTTTTCCGATTCAGAATAGAATTGATCATCAAAATCTGAAATTAATATATTGGTTGTGATTGTACGAAGACGTTTTCCTTTTGTTTTTTCAATGCTTGTGGGATCTCTATTTCTTTATGAAATTATTTCCAGAGCTTTTCTGAAAATCTTTGAAGCAATTACTAATAGATTCTAAAATGCCCGGGTTGATTGATTAATCGTCTTACCCAGGACGCTCAACATCTACGGGTTATTTATTGCAGAAATTTAAATATTTTTACGCAATTTTTTAGATACTAATGGTTTTAGATACTAATGGTTTTAGATACTAATGGTTTATCTGTTTAACTGCATTTGATGCCGAAATTTAATTTTCTTAGGAGCTTCAAAGTAATAAAAATATGATATGTTATTCTCCTTTCACAATTGAATGTATGGTAGATAATACTCAGCTTTTATATATACACATGTTTGTATAAGCATAATTATTAGAAGGAGTGATGTGTGTCTTATGGTTTTTTTTTTTGTTGAAATTATATTTTTGAATATTGTTTGATTTAAGAAATTGGGGCTTATAATATGGTTTAATACCATGAAATGTTTTATGTTGGTTATTTGATAGTATTTTAAACGGATTGTTGGTAATTTATATAAAAATGGATTGTTGGTATTTTTACTATAAAAATGTATTTTTATACTTTTATAGTGTTTTTTTGTTGTTGTTGTTTTTTTTGTGTGTGTGGGGGGTGACTATTTGCTCCTTAACTGGGGCACCAACAGGTGGTATCACGCTGAATCAGGGTGGACCGGGGAACAACATTTCAGAGGTGGCTTCACGCTCCTCAAAACTTCCAATTCTCCCAATCAGCGGCCTTGCTACCGAATGTAGTTTAACGTCATACCCAGGAATATAAAATGCCCAATTATTGATTATTATTATTAGTAGTAGTAGCAGTAGTTATATCTTGCTTGTTCCTCTGTTCAATAGTTAATTCGTATGTACATTACGTCCTGCCAATACATCATAACTAATCGATGTTTCCGTTTCGTTCGCAAGGAAAGACGGAAAAGACATACCAGAGACGGACGCTTTTTGGTTTCAAATGAAGAAAGAAAAGG
>CAHIKZ030002731.1:75000-80000 GCA_903632075.3 Acanthosepion pharaonis | reverse complement strand
GCGGTTTGCTACTATGTAAGGAGCATGTTGTATCCTTGCCGTTAAGGTTTGAACCAGGGAGTATTGTCCGTCAGATCACTTTCCGTGGAAGTAGTGGCAGAGCAGCGAGAAGCTTGCCATATCCCGCCAGTCATCCACAAGGGTTTGGAGACGCTATCAATGCTGGACAAGGAGGTCTGCACAGCTCCCGGTGTAGAGATAAGTAGACAAAATGGAATAGCATCTTTAGACAATGCTTTTCGCCTGTTTATGCAAGGCGTCTTCAGGTCAGAATGAGAGACAAAACCTGAGTGTAAGTGTGTTGGAATTTAGAAACGGGCAACAAATAACGTTATCATATGCTCCAGCCAGAATGCTCTAGATTTTTTTTATCATTTCACCCTGTAGGGACACAGAAGTCAATTATCTTCCTTTAGTCGAGATAGTGACTTGGATCGCGTAACGGCCGTTTAGTGTCGTCACTCCATAGAGTAATGAAAGTGGCCTGTCAATACCAGTCAGCTTACAGTAAACAAACCGAGAAGTTGTTTTCCTTAGCCCGGACCCCTCATGACCCGGGTCGAGGCTAAATCTTTCTCCCCAGCAGTTTACAAGTCCACAGTGCCGTTTCCCTTTGGTAATATATCTTTCCCAGATATAGAATGAAACTCCAGCTAGCAGTCCTCAATTTGGGAAAATCCAAAACTCGCTGTTTCCCGTTGGTGAAATCTATCCTTGCCTGGGACATAGATGAATCCGGCCCGTTGAAATCTGGAGTCCTAAACATGGCTTCTCGAGAAACAGAAGACTCTCCATATTGTATGCAAGACCCTTCTTTTTTTGCTTCTCCTTACACTCTGCTCGATGTGTAGATATATGCGATATATTATTCTCCTCGTTGGACATTTGTAAGTGTGTTTTTATAGTTTTGTGTGTGTATTACTTATATAAGGCGTCTCTGAGAATAAAGCGTGGTTGCCATTCTGATCTGTCCGTGAAGTACGATGGATTTAATAAAGCCCATAACGGAGGAAATGTGAATAAACTTTTCTTAACACTATTCCCATTATAACCACAGGCAAGGCGATAATGCCACTAAGACGCAAGAGCTTACTGACAGTGAGAGAAAAAGAGAAAACCTTTTTTTTATAATAGAACTTATGATTACATTTAGGTATTTCAATAGTAAATTCATGAGACCTAATTGCCAATCTATTAGTACGATTAGACAAGGAGGAAAAGTTAGAACAATTGCAATGGAAAACTAGAAAAAAAATACAGTAAAGCCCTGTTACGACGGTGGGAATATAGAATCCGTTTTCTGATTGCATCTAAACTAATACTATAAGCCTTTTTCCAGTCAATAACACGAAGTTTTTTTTAAGAAGATGACATCAACATGCTTTTAGAACAATGAGAGATAGCTGTTAAAAACAATGAATACTATGTACTTCATTATTAAATGATTTTTTGTGACTATTTAAAATGTTGTTATTAATTTTCTAGCTGGATATGGACTTTTTTTTTTAATTATCTAATACTTTTAAATGGAACATTATCAATTATTCTGGTTTATCTCGCTTGCTTCTCATTAACGTTAAGTTGTCACTCGAAGCTTTGTTTAGATATTCTTTTTGTCGCTTTTGTTGTTATAACACTATGTCGGGTTGTCTCCTCACGTATGTTCACGTGAACATTTACTACCTTCTCATACATAAAAAACAACTAGCATAAAAACGTGCACTCTAAACAATAAAAGTGAATGTCCTAAATATTAGAAAATAGCTATAATACGATGCTTAATAAACCGTGTAAAAGCAAACTCTTCAACAAGGAAGATTTTCTATACTGAATTAAAAAAAAAAAAAAATTAAACAAACCCTCATTGATAATGACTATCTTAATTTTGATGAACAAATTAGACGAGCTATTCGAAATATTAGCAAAAAAAAATTAACATAATACGTCTTCAAATAACTGTAAACATATCAAAGTATTATATCGCAATCAAATGCAGGATGAAAACATCTAAAAAGACACATAAACACTAATATATCCCCCACTGATCGAAATAAAAAAAAAATAAAATTAATTATATACTATACTAAATTTAATACAACCAACCTAGACACCTATAAAAACTCTTCTACGTCAGTTATTGTCTTACAAAGACCAACATCGTATATCAAGTTAAATATCAGTTGGGAGACTGCATCTCTTAAAATTATTAATACGTATGTTGGCTTTACAACAACGATGATGACAAGAAGGATTACGTTTCACTTGAACAATCATAGTTCAATCTCAGAACATTTAAAGGAACACTTGTGTCCAAATTCACAGTTTAGATAGATATTAGTCGAAAATACACTAGCGCGTCATCAAGATAATAATAAGCAAAAAGTTTAAACTCTGGAAGCTCGTTATATATTCGCCCGAACCTGTTTTGTGAAGCCGGTTCCCAGAAGAGACAGCACTCTTCTTATCACATGAGCTGCTCCAAGCATTACTGCTACCTGTGCACACCTAATGGTGTCACGTATGCCCAACGTGTCCGTCAAAGCAGAATGCTTCCTGGGAATAGTCGCAATAGTGCCAACTGTAGTGAACCAACCTCATTCTCTTCGTATTTCATTGATGAGATGTAAGTTCCCTTCGAGCAGATTATTCCCATGAACTACATCTCTATTGAAGAGACAACAGAGTATATGTTTCCTTGATCGCTACAATCTTAATCTGTTCACGTTTTGGGTTAACCGTTATCTTCCCCACGATAAAACATAGCTCTTACTCTGTAACACTCTACCTCGAGTGTCTCTTGGGCATTGTACATAGGAAAGCTTATTGTAAAAAAATATATCACCGTTTTCATTCTAATTCCAGATTATAGATCCTCTTTTGGAAATACTGATACTGATCAGTCCCGGATATGACGATTAACTACATCCGGTAGAAAGAAGTCTGATTGGGAGATTGGAGGTTTTGAGAAGTGTGGAACCACCTCTTAATTGTTTTTATTCCCAGATCCTCCCTGACTCGGGGTGGTAGCACCTGTTAGGGTCCCAGCTATGGGCAAATAGTGAAACCCTAAACAAAACAAAATACTATGAAAGTATAAAAAAATACTTAATTATAGTTAATTTTTATATAGCAAAAATACGTATTTATAGCAAGAATACTTATTTATAGCAAAATTAACAAAAATACCTATTTATAGTAAAATAAGCAGTAATACCTGTTTAAAGTAAAATGACCAACAATATTATTTTTAGTAGAATTACTAACAATGCATATTATAGGAAAATAACTAACAATACATTTCAAATGTAGTTAAAGACATACAATTGTGTTAAAAATATTTCGATTTTATCATTAAATAACCCATAAATTTGTTGATATGCCGCTAAACAAAATCAACCAACAACTTATATTGAGTGCGATTTCTTGTAATATTTCGCTGAGGGGTGTTGGTATTCTATTTTGCGTTTGGTATAGAGGAGGGTTTGCTGAAGAATTCTTAATGAAACTCACTTCTCAAAAGCTGAAGAAATCTTCTATTTTTAAAGTTATTCATTGTTAAGCTGATAACTTTTCAGCACTCATTTATAGACACAGAGTGGGGAGAGAGAGAAAGAGGATAGCGGTAGATAGAAATATAGTTATATGTGCAACTCAGAAGGAAATAAAAACAATATAAAATGATCCTCGGATCACAAGAAAATGGCGCCAGTCTAGTGAAGCAAATTCCGTCCGATCGTGACATGACAAAAACGGTATTCAAAGCTTTTGAAACAACGAATAAACAAACGAACGAAAGCACATTATATTTTAATATACAGGCAGTAAAGGACTTTTTTTTTTAATTGATAGGCAATCAATCAATCAATGTTCGGTATTGAATCAAATTTGACCGGTCAGGCTACCGGGGTGAAAATGGTGTAGTTGGGGAATACAAGAGTTCGATTTACATCGTTTGGTCATGTCGTTTCGATGATTTATGGGTTGTCAGTATTCGGGTCTTGCAGGGTGAAATCGAAAGAGATTCTTGTGTGTGCAATTCTAGGCTCTTGAAATCAATAGGTGTTGAGAACAGGACTCAAATGTGCAATTTGATAGAAAGAGGCGAAATTAAGATGGTCGGGGGTGACGGTTAGGATTAGTAACCGGCAAACATTTGCAAGGGCAACTCTCGCTGAAATGGATTGAATGAAGGTATTTTATGCTCTTTTTACACAGAACTAGATATCGTCATCTGTGACAGAAGATGGCAATGGAGGGAGTGCTGAATGGAGGAAACGCGGGGAAAGAAAGTAAAGGAAAAGAGGTAACACGTTTAAGTTATGGAAGAAAGGAGAAAGAAATGTGAAGAGGAAAACGTGAACGGAGACAGGAAAGAATTAAGAAAGAAAGAAAGAAAGAAAGAGTAAACGATTTTAATTAATGACGTGAAAGGGCAAATAAGCTAAAGAAGAGGTAAGAAAAGAAAGAAAGAAACAAACAAACAAACAAACAAACAAACAAACAAACAAACAAAGAGACTAGTAAATGATTTTAAGTAATAATTGGAAGTAGAAAAGAAAGTGAAGGGAAACGTAGAAAGAAAGAAAGAAAGAAAGAAAGAAAGAAAGAAAGAAAGAAAGAAAGAAAGGAACGAAGAAAGTAAATGATTTTGAGTAATAATAGGAACGGAAAAGAAAGAAAGAAAGAAAGAAAGAAAGAAAGAAAGAAAGAAAGAAAGAAAGAAAGAAAGAAAGAAAGAAACGAAGAAAGTAAATGATTTTAAGTAATAATAGGAACGGGAAAGAAAGAAAGAAAGAAAGAAAGAAAGAAAGAAAGAAAGGAACGAAGAAAGAAATGAAAGGAACGAATAAAGTAAATGATTTTAAGTGAAAGAAAGAAAGAAAAGAAAGAAAGAAAGAAAGAAAGAAAGAAAAGAAAGAAAGAAAGTAAATGATTTTAAGTAATAATAGGAACGGGAAAAGTGAAAGAAAGAAAGAAAGAAAGAAAGAAAGAAAGAAAGA
>CAHIKZ030002731.1:67500-72500 GCA_903632075.3 Acanthosepion pharaonis | reverse complement strand
TCACACTTCCCAACAGTTGAATTCTCTTCCTCTTAATTGCTCTCCTGATAGCTATAATCTTCAAGTATTAAAATTTAATGTTAATCGACATCTTCTGATTCCTTGATCCTGATCCCCGTCCTTCTCTATGTCCTCTCCTCAAACAACCCTCTTTTTACTCTTGCTCACATACTCTGTAACCCCTTGCGTACAAATGACACTCCCGTCTTGACTGATGTGAAATGCTTATATATATATATATATATATATATATATATATATATATATATATATATATATACAAATATTCGTGGCTGGCTACTCACACCAAGACAAGGTAAAATGTCCATAAAAAAACATCTTTAACTCAACACAGCAACTCATAACAAATGTTCAAAGTGTCCTCCACTTGCTTCTACACACGCATGCACCCGTCGGATCATTGACTGGTGGACCCTTTCAAATACTCTCATTCGTGTGTCGAATGCATTCGCAGGCTCTCATGATACGTTGATATAAGCGTGTCTGTATTATTAATGTCTGTTGTATAAGACATCTGTGTTAGGTGGTCCCACAGATAAAAATCCAAAGGAATGATTCGATTTGAAATCAGATCGCTAGAATCCAAATCCAGATATAAGAAATAAAAGAAAGGAAAGAAATGAAAGTTAATTTTCTGTTTATAATGAGAGAGAGAGAGAGAGAGAGAGAGAGAGAGAGATAAAAAAGAAAAGGAAAATGAGCGATGTAAAGAAAAGAAAAAGAGATAGTATTTTGTATTTATAACAGAGATAGAAGAATAAGAAGAAGACATACAAAGAAATGAGAGTGAGGGAATTTTTATAGACATCAATATTTGTCAGATGAATAAAATTATTTATACATGATTTCATTTCGTTTTTACAATTTCTATTTTTCCTGGTCATCTCTTTATGGAAACTTCGACAGACAAGACGTGTGTTGTTATGGGAAGTTCCTCTCTTCACACCCCGCCAAGAGGTTAGCAATTAGGTCAACAGTGAATTTAACTACAGACATGTTATGTTGTCAAGGCAATAGTAGGTGTGGCGCCAAGGTGCATAGACAATGAGCAAAAAAAAAAAAATGGTATTGGAGAAAAAGAAAAAAGAAATGTACGATTGCTTGGGATTACCAAATAAAAATATTCAACTGGAAAATATTGAGCTGAGTGGAGTCAACAAATTTGGTTTCGTGGTGAGGAGTGAAGAGAGGTCAGATGTGAAACTGGATATTGACACACGCATCTATGGCCATCTATGACGCAAACTTGGCTAATCTTGTTTGGGGAGAATGAAACAAGATCAACTTATTCTAGGAATGTACTCCATGTTAAAAATGGAAGGCAAAGACATTTATTGATATAAATTTGATACTACACTTGTCGTAAAAATGACACTATGTAAGCAGGAATATGATTCTAAGTAATTGATACTCAAGTCTTTACTGAACACTGCAGCTAGATTAGCAACAACTTTAAACCCACAGTGTGCGTAAGATATTTCAGGACGTCTTAATAAAGTGATAAGTTATTTATTATGAATGTACGAGATTCATGGAAGATTGAAGTTTATAAGCAGTAAATTCGACCTTGCCTACCGAATGCTCCTTTGTGGCCGATCGGTTAAGGCACGTCAGCGTAAATGACGGTTCTGTATAGGATGCAGGTTCGAATCCTGTCAAAGGACGAATATTTTCTATGAAAATTTCTCGGACATTCAGGCCGGTAAATGTTATTTAATACTGTTTATTATAAACAGAGCATTTACTTAAATACTTGTATCTATAAAAAAAAAAGAACGTTAAACATAAACATGTCTTTAATAAATAAATTGTCGGACTTTGTCCATTTCTTAATATAAAGTGATAAGTGTTTAACTTTTAGTAAATATCTCGATTTTTTTTTGTTTCCAGCCCTACCATGGATTGATTAATTATTTATTTTTTATTTATTTATTTACGTCTTATCTACCTTTTGTAGCTTATTTAAAGCCAGAAAATACTTTTAGATTCAGCGGACACGGAAGAGAAATTACAAAATCTCCTACAGAAGGTAGCGACGGAGAGCGAGAAGAAGGGTCTAAGCATAAACTACAAGAAGACAGACTGCATGGTCATCAGTAAAAGGATGAGCCCGAAAAGCGATTTGCAGGTCGGGAACACTAGAATCAAGCAGACGCAGAAGTTTAAATATCCGGGAAGCGTCTTGACAGAGGATGGTAGGTGCGACACTGAGATCCGTAGGCGTATTGGGATGGCCAAGAAGACATTCCAAAAGCTGGGCAGATTATTGCAAGACGGGAGGATATCTTTGGTAAGGACAATAAGAGAACAGATTTCAGGAAAACAGAAAATGGCGATCGATGTTGCATTAAAAAAGATTGAAGAACGTAGGTGCCAGGGAAGCAAGAAACTGGAAGATTGTTTTCCAGGTGAGAAGTCAAAGAAAAGAAACTATTAGAATAAAATTTATGATGAACTTTCTTACAAATGTTACCTGTTAATTTATCTTACCTAAGATTCATTAAATTTTCTGTTGATTTTCATTTTATTTTTCCTTTTCCTTTATTCATTGACAGGTAGTGATTTACATTTCAAAGGTAGGCTGTTGTTAGCTGTTACGAAAAGTGCTGTCTTATAAGCATTAGTAATCCGGAAAATAAACAATTATTCAGCACCTTATCGGATCAAATGATACTTGATTAGTAATGAATTGGCGGCCACAACCTTAAAATGAGATACGCAGACGACACAGTACTGATAGCAGACACGGAAAAGAAATTACAAAATCTTCCACAGAAGATAGCCACGGAGAGTGAGAAGAAAGGACGAAGCATAAACTACAAGACAGAATGCATGGTCATCAGTAAGGGAAATAGCCCGAAAAGCGATTTGCAGGTCAGGGACACTAGAATCAAACTGACGCAGAAGTTTAAATATCTGGGAGGCGTCATGACAGCGGACGGTAGGTGCGACTCTGAGATCCGTAGGCATACTGGGATGGCCAAGGACACATTCCAAAGGCTGGGCAGAGTATTGCGGGACATGAGCATTTCTTTGGCACCAAAGAAAAGAATAATGAGTGTATCGTCTTAACCAGGACACACGAATAAGATTTTGCGATGAAATGATAATAAGTTTTCCGGTTTTTCCAGAGCATTGTCACTAATTTCTGTGTCGTCTGCGTATCTTCTAGATATAAAATAAAGGAATACTTAGAAGTATTCCTTTATTTTATATCTAGAAGATACGCAGACGACACAGAAATGATAGCAGATACGGAAGAGAAATTACAAAATCTCCTACAGAAGGTAGCGACGGAGAATGAGAAAAAAAGACTAAACATATACTTTAACTGAAAATTTCGTTTTTTTTTTTATTTGTTGTTTATTTTTTGTTTGTTTTTGTTTCCAGTTCGAACATGGATTGATTAATTAATTGCTGTTTCTTTTTTTTATTATTTACGCTTTACCAACCTATTGTAGTTTATTTAAAGCTAGAAAATACTTTTACATTTTAAGATTTTTTTTTTTTCAATAAAAGGTACCTTCACAAATTCGTTGAAAAAAAGTATAATGAGAAAATTCCCAAACTTGAGAAAAAAAAAAAAAAGTTTTATCGTCAAAATTTTCCTGGTATTATTAAGAGGAAAGACCAAAGTATTTTTTAATTGTTTTATTAATTTTTTTTAATCCTTTTTAGCATTTCTGCCTATATCTCTGAGATTAGGTATTATGATTATTTTCATTATTTACATTATTCGAACTGTTATCCCCATCATCACAACTCTCTACGCTCTGGCCTTCTTCAGGTGATCGGAATTTCGAACCGAACCCTTCATTTCGTCCACCGGAGTAGATTTTTCTAGTTCCACGTGCTATGCCTCTTCCGGATGTCTCAGTTATTTCCCTTTAACTCAACTCCCCAAGTTTTGGTTCACTACTGCTGTGGTCTGGTATTTAACTGACAACTTTTTCGGTCTAGTCACTGGATCTAACCAACGTCTTTATCATTTCTAACATGTTCTAAATTTTGGATAAAACATCTTTTTTTTTTTCTTGTGTCAGTGCTGGCGGTGTGTGACAAATATTAGTATAGGATTTCCTTGCGTTAAAAACCGATTGATTTGGAAATTCTTACAAAAATCAAATCATTGTTGGATTTTAATAAAATTTTCAGAACTTATTCACAGATGAATTAAATTATTTTTACATTTTCTTTTTAGAAAATCTTGTTATTTTCTTTCTTTTTTTTTTACATCTCTTACACACCACTTACTTAATTTTATGAAATTTCGATAAATTGAATTATTTAATAAAGGGAATAACATTGTTCTGTCAAAATGGCTTAAAATCGCGCTAAAATCAGTGACTTTTACTTATTTCAAAACAAAAACACGTTCCAGTCAACTTGAATTAGTTTTGAAATACACTAAAGTATTTTGCCTATCAGAAATATTTAATTTAGTCTATTAGCTTCAAATTAAAGCTAAAATAAAAACTCAAGAAATATTTTTCATTTTAAAAAAGATCATTTTAAACCTTAGGTAACGCGAATTAGTGGAGGTGCCTAGATACTATTGATTTACTGATACAAGTTCTACTAATTAAACCATAGTTGGCGGATATACGAGGTGTATTCATACCTTACCCAAGAGTATTTCCGCGTAGCTGAATATAACGAACCCGACTGGAATTTCTCCACGGCTCTCTGATTTCTAATTTACCTGTCGTTATCCATTACACCGGCCGCAAATCCAAGCTAACAGCACGGTATTCCCAAGCGGTCAGCCATCCAGGTACTGAGCAGACGTTGCTTAACATACGTAATCGTACGGTAACCGGTGTTTCACCCTGATATGGCCGTAAGTCACCCCCACTCCAGACGTCGCCGCTATGGTATATTCAGCTCTAACGCAGATGTAAAGGCTTGTCATCCTCATTGGTTTAGTGATCAACCAAACAGATTTAGAGATTGCAGCCTTTTTAAATGTCGACATTATC
>CAHIKZ030002731.1:45000-60000 GCA_903632075.3 Acanthosepion pharaonis | reverse complement strand
CTATCTCAGTCTTTGCCTTATCTATCTATCTATCTATCTATCTATCTATCTATCTATCTATCTCAGTATTTGCCTTATCTATCTATCTATCTATCTATCTATCTATCTATCTATCTATCTATCTCAGTCTTTGCCTTATCTATCTATCTATCTATCTATCTATCTCAGTCTTTGCCTTATCTATCTATCTATCTATCTATCTATCTATCTATCTATCTATCTATCTATCTATCTATCTCAGTCTTTGCCTTATCTATCTATCTATCTATCTATCTATCTATCTATCTATCTATCTATCTCAGTCTTTGCCTTATCTATCTATCTATCTATCTATCTATCTATCTATCTATCTATCTCAGTCTTTTTGCCTTATATCTATCTATCTATCTATCTATCTATCTATCTATCTATCTATCTCAGTCTTTGCCTTATCTATCTATCTATCTATCTATCTATCTATCTATCTATCTATCTCAGTCTTTTGCCTTATCTATCTATCTATCTATCTATCATCTATCTATCTCAGTCTTTGCCTTCTATCTCATCTATCTATCCATCTATCTATCTATCTATCTATCTATCTATCTATCTATCTATCTCAGTCTTTGCCTTATCTATCTATATATATATATATATATACATGTTTATGTATTGAAGAATGTGCTGTAAATTTCTACGACCAAACCAAGCAGCCATTAGTTTGGTCATTTGTTGAGTTTGGAGTACAACAAGCCAATAGGTTTATCTGATGATGCTTTAATCAAATTGAAACACGTTAGAATGGTAAATATTTCTGTTTGTTCTTTATCCTATTTATCTATCACAGACTTACATTATCTATCTCATATATATATATATATATATATATATATATATATATATATATATATATAATAAATGTGATATATATATATATATAATAAATGTGATATATATATATATATATATACATATGTCTATATATATCTATATATATGTTTATATATATATATATATATATATATATATTGAAGAACGTGCTGTAATTTTCTCCGACCATACCAAGCAGCCATTTGTATGGTTATTTCTTTAGCTTAAAGTGTAAGCCGATAGTTTTACTGCAACCATCGTGCATATCTGTGAAAATGTGTACGTGAGCGTAGGTATGTGGACGTCTGGGATCACAAGAATGCTTATATGTATGTATATATATATATATGTGTGTGTGTTAGTGTGTATGTGGGTGCAATTCATTTTTTCCGTCGATATGCGTGTTTCTACTGTAAGACCAAGATGTTATCTTTTCTTCTTAATGGAGAAAGCCACCTCCACTTCCATCACTATCCCCACTGCCATCACCAACTACAACAACAACATAGAAATGACTTCTTTCTCTTTAGTGTTATTTTTCGAATTTTATTCATATAGATGAGTTTGCAGATGGTAATGTTCGGGTTCAAGGCCAGACATTTCAAGTCGAAGTCAATATTAATCCGGGATTGAGGACTGCTGTTTTATGTTGACAATGACACTGAGATGAACAAACGCTGGTTGGGAAACGATATCATTTTAAACAAGCGTGTTTCGTGAAAGTGTTGTCAACTGTCATTTCTAGTGTTATGAATAGTGTTGTCATTGATGTGTCTTTCTCCTTCTGTGTTCCTTATCTTGCGATCAGCTCCGGCTGACCAAACGCTGTCCGGGAATCATAAACTTTGTAGGAGGAAAGGAACAAGACAGAAAAAAAAAAAAAAAAACGAACTGGCAATAAGGTTGAAATAAAACAAATCGAAATATGAAAAAGAAATGAAAGAAAAATGGACGGGAAAATATGGCTTAGCGATATAAATCAGAAAATGAATATTATGAAAAGCGAAAAAGGAAAAGAAAAAGAAAATGCGAAAAGAATGTTGAAGGGGAAAAGAAATAGGGAGAAAAAAAAAAGAAAGAATGAAAACGCTATTAGAATAATGTCGAAAGAATTCCATGTTTGTCGTACGAATCAAAGAGCGACAGGAAAACGATAAACTAAATTTTGCCTCAGTGTCCCCATCTTACATCAGCAGAAGAAAACAATCCATCCTGCTGAAGGATTTACTCTCCAGCTTTTAAATAAATTACTAAGAAATGGCGGTTACGACATAAGCGGCAAAATTGTGCTTGCATAACAATTTTTAAAATCATATTTGAATAAATATTTTATCTGTGTTATTTATTTTTAATACAAATCTTAATAAATTGACCTATACAAGCAATATTTCTTTCCGTACACTTTGTATTATTCATTGTCTTTGTATATAAAAAATTATATCTGCCTTGTCAAAATTTAGTCGTACGTTAGAAAAACTATTACCATCGTAATACAGTGTCACCCGGATATAAGAGACCCGGATATAAAAGAAACCCGGATATAAGAGAGATTTTCTCTGGTCCCAAAGTGTTCCCATACTTACCTAAACAAAATAGACCAAACCCGGATATAAGAGAAACCCGGATATAAGAGACTTATTCTCCAGTCCCGACAACTCTCTTATATCCGGGTTACACTGTAACAGGCTTTGTTGTCGTCTGATATTTCACATTAATACCAGTTAATCGAGTGGAGCCATATTATAAAATAATCTATTTAATTAGATTCTCTTAAAACTATACCGAATGAATTAAACAAGTGATAAATTGTACGTTTGCTAAATTATTATTATTATTATTATTATTATACACTTTACAATCTTGTTCATATGTTTCCAGCATGGTCAGCTCTATTTTGATTTGTCAAGAGTAGAAAATTTAAATGGACTTAGCAGAATGACGAAAAGATCTTTAGGAAGTATGTTATGATAAAAATGCCGTTTATACTTCGATTACAACTGTTGTGGAGTAGCTTAACACCCCCACAAGATGTATTGGTCTAAGAATATTTAAACAGCATTTTCTCTTACTGAGCGAGAGGATTTAAACGCTAACTGTATATTACATTAGTTTGTACCGTGTATTCTCCAGAATAAACTACTTATTTTCTGTGTCAATCTTTCCTATTTACGACACAATAACGCCATATTTTTCAGAGTTTGTAGATTAGATATTTAGCTAGTTCATTTAAAGTGTAAAAGCAAAAAAAAAAAAAAGAAACAAATAAAACAAAATGTAAGACGGGTAAATGAAAATAAAATGAGTGAAAGAAATGATGACAAAATTAATTAATAAAGTGTGAGTTTGTAAACAAACAAGGAATGAATATAAGCAATGTAAACCAAATAAAAATAAAAATAAAATATTTAGGGAAAAGAAAGAATGAATTCGCCCTTGCATGAAAAACTACAGCTATATATGGAGACCTCGCAATTCGTCTCAAGGTCCTCGACAAAATCCAGAGAGGATATGCAATGTTGTTTGTCCTGGTGTGGCATCTCGGCTACAGCCACTTTCTCACAGACGTACCGTCGCTTCCTTTTGTCTTTTCTACAAGTACTTTCATGGTAACTGCTCCGACGAACTATTTTCGTTGGTTCCGAAACTGAATGAATTTAAGCGTGTAACTAGGATGGCATCTCAGTCCCATCCTTTCACTGTCGAAACGGTTAATCGTAGCTGTCTCTTCTACTTCAATAGCTTCCTGTCTCGCACTTCCCGTCTGTGGAACGCCCTTCCTCTTACTCTCTTTCCTGGCAGTAATAATCTTCAAATATCCAAATGTAATATCAATCGACATCTTCTGATGACTTGATCTAATCCCCCGCCCTTCTCTTTATGCTTTCCTCAGTCACGTCTCTTTACTCTTGCTCCCACTCTATGTAACTCCTTGCGTGATAGTGGCACTCCATTCTTGATTGAAATGCTTAAGTAGACAAACGAGATCAAGAAAAGTAAACATATATAGTGAAAAATAATGAATAAAAAACGAAAGAAATGCAAACAAACTAAATCGAAAAATGAAGGGGTTTACAAAACAGATAGAAAATGCCATTGGTAGAAATGTGTGCGATGAATAATCAAGAATTGTCTCCTCTTGTTTTCTTTCTCTCCTCTTGGAGAAAGATAATTCTCTTTACTGGGACTATAAAAGGACACTAAACGCGAATCTTGTATTCTCAGTTGAATAAAGCTTTCTTTAAGCCTACACCTGCGTACTTTTGACATTACACTGTGGACAGACGAAATCGAGAAACGAACTGATGCAGGAAAAGGAAAGGACGAAAAATGAAACAAAAAAAAAGACGAAAGCAAGCAAGCAAGAAAGAAAGAAAGAAAGAAAGAAAGGAAAGAAAGAACTGTGGATGGAAGAATTCGAGAAAAGATCTGATATGGAAAAATTAAAAAGAAAAAAAAGACGAAAGAAAGAAAGAAAGCAAGAAAGAAAACGAAAGGGGTCATTATAAAAATAAAAAAGAATAAAAGATAGAAGAAAGAAAGAAAAAGAAAGTCCAAATGGAAAAGGAATAAATACGTAATGTATGAACGAAAAGCATGAGATAAAAAAATAATTCGAAAGACAAAAGAAGTCTGTAGAAAAGAAATGAATGAAAGAAGGAAATTAAAAAATTACAAAAAAAAAAAAGAAAAAAATGCATATGAACGAAAGAAAGTAAAAGTAAGCATGGAAGAAGAAAACACATTATAACAAAGGAATGAACGAAAAGAAAGAATAAAGAACGAATGAAATCGCATAATTCAAGAAGAAAGTACTACTAAACAACGTACTTTAGAGAAAATAAAGAAAGATGAAAGAAAAATGTGTTCAAAAGGGAAAAAAAGAAGGATTAAACACAAAAAAAAAACACAAAAAGAAATGTATGAACAGAAAATTAAAAGGTGTGAATAGAACAGAAACACAGGAGAAATTTATGAGCAAAAGAAGAAAAAAAATCACATGAGAAGAAAAGATAGAAATTTATGAACAAAAGAAGAAAATAAATCACATGAGAAGAAAAGATAGAAAAGAAAGAACTTTATAGAAAACGAATGAAATGGTAAAAAAAGAAAAAAAAAGACAATGGAGGTGAAAAATAAATAAAATCTTAACAAACGGAAAAACACAAGAAGAATAAATAACGTATGAATGAAAAAGAAAACGAGAGAGATTGAATGAAAGAAAGAAAAGAAAGAAAAAGA
The DNA here is from genome assembly GCA_903632075.3 of Acanthosepion pharaonis. Classification (NCBI taxonomy): domain Eukaryota; kingdom Metazoa; phylum Mollusca; class Cephalopoda; order Sepiida; family Sepiidae; genus Acanthosepion; species Acanthosepion pharaonis. The sequence continues at coordinate 54,912 of CAHIKZ030002731.1, read as the reverse complement.
AAGTAGGAAAGGAAAAATGAATAAATAAAAGATTTATGATCGAAAGAGAAAAAGAAAAAAAAGTACGAAGGAAAAAATGAACATTAGTGAAAAAAACGAACGAGGAGATGATAAAAAGAAAAACAAATAATTACAATAGAAAAAAAGAAGGAATAAAAAAAAAACATAGACGAAAGAGCCTAAGAAAGAAAAAAATACGAAGGAAAAAATAGAAAAGAAAGAAAGTTAATGGATTGTCAATGAAAAACCAAACTTTTGCCTGGCAACACTGAGTAACGGTGAAGTTATGCAAAGATTTGCCATCTGGTCAAGATATTGAAGGCTCACGTGATGAAAAATGGCAGTAATTTTTTTTTTTTTTTTTCGATTTAGAAATTACGGTTGGAATGGAAGGTTTTTTTCATCGTCGATTATTTTGCTTGACTTAATTAGTCTAAATTTAGAAACAAACAAACTGGAGATGGACATGAGACAAAGAAAGGCAAACCTTTTACGGGGCTTAAGGTTCCTAAACTAAAAGTTAGGTGTACGCACATACTTCCGACGCAGAAACGCGTATATATGTGAATATAAGTCTGACACGAACACAACAATTTTCGGCTCACGTAAACACGATAAGACATAGAGACACATGCGTAAATCCATAGGTGTATATCCATACGCATATCTAAAATACAAATCACAACGTTTGCACCAGAAAATTAATTAAATATTAAGTCGAGTCAAAAATATTGGTTTTTATCAACTTCAAAAAAATAAAGTGCTATTACATTTTATTTAATTATATATTCTCCATTATTTGATATAATTTGTTACCACTTATCATTAACAATATTAACAAATTTTAAAGTGAAACACGTTTTCACATAAACTGTTCATCCTGAGGTACAACGATAAACGACACCCGGTAGCAAAACCTCTGATCGTGAGATTTTGAGGAGCGTGGAGCTACCTTTTAATTGCTGTTGTTCCCAGTTCCCCGCTGATCCATGGTGGTATCACCTGTCAGGGTCCCAGATATGGGCAAAGAGTGAACCCCCAAAATGGAGTCAAAATATGGAAATATAAAAATACATTTGTGACGTCGTCCCCCGGTCGCAGCGCCAACTGTGACGTTCTATCCTGATCTACCACGGCGTCAGTTGTGACGTGGCCGTTCCAGGGTCCTATCCCGGTCACACCAGTTGTGACGTCCCTAAACAGCACCAATTGTGACGTCTTCGCCGCGGCGCCAGCTGTTCGCTCCTCGCTGCTCCGTCCGGGTGTCGCTGCTCCAAACGTGAGGTCCGCCTGTCGCGTCAGTCGTGTTGTCTCGTCCTGTGACGACCAACTGGCTTGGTATCGGTTGCGGCACCCAAATGTGTTTCGGGTGGGAATCTGGTTAGATTTGATATCAGCCTCGCCGTTCCCAACTCGCTTCCAACGCCTGGTTACCAAGGTAACTGCACTGATCTCCAGTCTGCCTACCCACGTTGTGAATTGATCTTAGACAGACGAGATCAAACAGTGGTTGGGGCCGTAATGCAAATTGAGTTCAACGGGGGTGATAACACACAAATATGCATAAAAGAAAATAAAATGAAAACTCAAAAAGTTCAAAGTATCAAAGAAAAAGGTAACAAACTTTATGTCTAGTTGTTCGATACATAGGACTGCATCTATCTCCCGACCCGTTCTGTGGATTGTGACACGTCGTTTTCGCTAGGCAAGTTTTAACGCTTCAAGTTGTTTGCTCTCTAAGAAATTTGTGTTTCGGTGTGTCTTTGGACGAAAGTCGAAAACTTATTTCTGTGGTCTGGTTCTAAGTCGCTCTTCAAAATAATTGTTCTTGGTTGAAGAGGAGACCGAAATTTTGCGTGAATCTTGGTCAGCTATCTTGAGGCGGCTTCAACTCTGGAAACTCAACTCTGCCGCCAGGGCCCGAACTTTCTGGACACTCATCTCTGCTGTCAGGGCTCGAACTACTGGACACTCATCTCTGCCGTCAGGGCCTGAACTACTGGACACTCATCTCTGCTGTCAGGGCTCGAACTAACTGGACACTCATCTCTGCCGTCAAGGCTCTGAACTACTGGAACTGATTTCTGTCAGGGCCCGAACTGGTTGGGGGCTTGACTTTTATTGACGCCGACAAAAAACCGGGTTGGGTCTGTTGGCGTCGAGGGGTTCCTCGATAATTCTAAATACATATCCACCTTTTTATTTCTGGTTAGGGATTTTCCACTCTTTTCCATTTTTGTAACTTTTTTTTTTCACACCCACTTTCTCACCATGCTTCTGAGGGGCGTGAACTGCCCTCCCCACTTCTTCGTAGCGGCTTCTCATACTTATACTCTGGATGGGGGCGTCGACAGCCTTCTTCGTGCGTCACGTGATCCTCTCGGCCAATGAGGTCTTGGTCGGGTATCTTTCCTCCTCCTTCGTGCGTCATGTGATCACCACTTGACCAATGACGTCTTAGTCGGGCGTGAACAACCCGCGGCTTTGTTTCGGGAAAAAATACCTTGCTTAACTAAAAAATAATTATGAATCTCTCTTTCTTTTTTTCTTCCTTTCAAATCGCCGTTATCATGAACGGATAATATGACAACTCTTTGTTCAACACGTGGCGTTTGTCAAGCAGTTTATCGCCAATTCATCAGACAGCTGGATTATCTGACATGGTCTCAGAAAGAATTTTCTCAAGTTTTCAATCAATCTGACGTCTCCAAAGAAGAAATAAAAATATTTCTTATTCCATTCATTTTCCTTCGGTTCATGTTTCTGATAACAAAATTTTATTATCGCAGGGCAAAAGTTTTTTGTTTGTCAAAAAAAACTTAGTTAGTGAAACTACTTGTGTGGGATTTTAATTTTCCATATCTAGCTAAGGCTCCAAGCCTACACCTGTGTTTTGTCAATTTTCAAAATCTAACGTTTTCAAGTGGACTTTCTTTGTGAACATTTCTTGATAACACAATTCCATTTTTCGCGGATTAGCGGAAATCGGTCAATGATTGCTCGCATGTGGCCTTTAATTTTCATATCTCTCCAAAAGTCTTTTTTATTGTCCTTGAAATGAAACTCACTTTCGAAATTTGATTTTTATCAAAAATAATTTTTTCCCTTATCTCTTCCGGTGGCCTGTGTTTTGTTAATAAGATGCCTTCTTGTACCAATAGTTTAGATTTTCACTTCCCTTTTTCACTCAATCTTCATTGTCATTGTAATGCACTCTTTTCAATTTGCCACTTATCCAAAATAACCCTTTTTTTTAAAACTTAAAAATACATTTAATTTTTAAATAATCCTCAAATGGTTGATAAACCGTAAAATTACTTTTTCCTTTCCTTTCTTCTTTTCTTTCCTTTTCTTCCTTTTTTGCCTTTCAAATCTGCCTGGATGCATTAATAAAAATACATTTTCATTTTAAAAATATAAATCAGCAATATATTTTTTTGATAAAAAATTACCAAAAAATTTAAATTGTTCAGAATTTCGTCCTCATCTTAAAAGAAGTTATTTATCAATAATCTTTCTACAGAATTTACAATTGTCCTCCTTGAGCAGACTAAATGTTGATTATGAAATCCTTTAACAGAAATTGAGGGTTGACTAAAATTTAAATATTTTGTAAGTTCTAATGGATGGGACGGAAAATGTTATTTTTCTGAAATTCATCATTGCAATTCTCCATCGCCTTAACCAGGTATTGAACTCAAGCTTTAAGAAACATGAAATATGTATTTCACAAAAACATCCACTGTTATCAAAGTCCTCCTTTAAAGCAACATCTTGACTTTAACATACGAAGGTATTATAAAATTGAATGTCTTCAAAAATCATTTTTTACCTGGTTAGAACTTGAAGGGAATTAACAGGAGATAACTGATAACCTTTATCCATTAGACATGGCAAAAAACTAGAAATCAGTCAAACCCAATGAAAAAATAAAGAAATAACGACATCAAAAAAACACCTGAAGAAAGCGAGTTGATATTTAAAAATCGAAATTTTTTGTTGTAAAATTTTTGAAACAAAGATGAGGACAATTTTCGAACAATTTAATATAGTGTACATTCAAACCTCATCTCAGAAATATAGACGGGTAACATGGAAATATCGAAATTTAACAGAAGATAACTGATAACTGACATCCATTATAAATGGCCCGAAAATGGAAACTTTAAAAGTTCACCCCAGCGAGCAAAATAAAGGGTTTTTCGACATTTTAACTACCTGAAGAAAAAAACTATTTAAATGGAATTTCAAACGTTGTGATAAATGGACAAAGCTTTAAGACGATATTGCGAATAATGTAAATAATGTACATAATACCTCATTTCAAAATATAGACAGGTTGGAAATTAACAAAGCTCACAAAAAAATTATTTTTTTTTTTTTATCCTATAAGGATTTGATATTTTTTAAACAAAAAGCCACACGAAAAAGATTCCGTTCTCCATTGTATCACAATGTACGAATAAAAAAATGAAAATTTTTTTGCATATTGTTTCAAATTTATTATTCTACAGAATAATACTTAGAATAATTAACCCAGAACTGAACATGTTGAAAACGATTTTTTTTAAAAAAAATTATCAAAAAAATAACTTTCTATCAGAAAATCAATCAAGTTGAAATTTGTAATCAATATAATGAGGAAATTTTAATTGGAAAATTAAATACTATTTTTCAAATGGTAGTAGACAGGAATAGAGAAAAGCAATAAAATATATATTTTTCGATTATATAAACAGAAAATATATTAAATAATTGTTAATATATATATATATTTTTAATATATTATATTTATATATATATATTTATTTTTTATATATATTTTATTTTAAGATATATTTCATATTTTTATATATATTTATATTTAAGATATATTTCATATTTAAGATATATTTACATATTTTTATATATATTTCATATTTAAATGTATATTTCATATTTTATATATATTTCATATTTAAGATATGTTTTTTTATTTAAAAGATATATTTCATATTTTTATATATAATTCATATTTAATATATAATTTTTATTTAATATATATTTTTATTTTTATATATATTTCATATTTAAATATATTTCATATTTTTATATATATTTATATATTTAGATATATTTCAGAACAGATATGATCGTTTTGGAAAGATCTATCGACATTTGTTGTTTTTTAACCCTAATTTGGACTTTTGTAACAAGTGTTATAGTACAACGTCAAAATCAAATAACGGTTCTTAATAAAAAACCGGTTCAATTCCTGTTTATATTTTCTGTTTAAATTTAACATTCAAACTTTCTAAATGTAATTAATTCTGTTTTTAATAAAAATTAATATAATGTAAATATATATATATATATAGAAATTAAAATCAGTTATAATTTCAAACATTTGAAGAGTTAGAAAACATAATAGCTGATTAAGTCAAATCTGTATAATAAATGCGAAATGGGAGCGAAATTTTTTTACGAATTTTGGGCTTAAAAAATTATATTTTCCAAGAATAGTTATTTTTAAACATAAAAAAACTCAATATCTATATTTTTATATTATATTGCTTTAAGGTTTTATCACTCTTCAGGTTTAACTAATTTGCATACTGATTTTAAAAAAAAATATATCAAAATTTTTGTCCTTCATTAATGCTCTTTTATTCATTTGTTTAAAATTCATATAAAAATAGTTCTATTTAAAATATTGTCAATATAGTGCAGAAAAGACTGTTTCAAATTTGCATTTTAATTGGCCTTCAACAATTTGGCATCTATTTGTAAAACTTTCCTTAACTATAACAATCAAAATTTATGAATGAAATGTACAATTTAAAATTTTTGTTTCAAATATATATATTGTCTTATATAGTGTAATTTTTTGTTTCAAATTTGCATTTTTACTTTATTTCAACAAGTTGGCATCTATTTTAAAATTTCCTTAACTATAATTTTAGTGTATTTATGAATGAAATGTAATTTTAAATTTTTGTTTTCCAATATATTTTAATAGACATGATTTTAATGAATGGGTGTATTTTTTTTTTTACGTTTATAAAAATATTTAATCAATTAAAAATATATTTGCAGATTAAATCCCGGAATATAATTATAATATATATATTTCCATTCTTATTTAAATTTCCATATTTATTTCGAAAAAAATAGTTTCAAAATTTTTTAAGGAAAATATTAGGAGTTAGTACAATATAATTTTCGTCTCATTCGTTTTTTTTTCGGAACATTACTGGCTTTGTTTATAAATACGCTTTAATTTCTTTTGTTTCAATGCGCTTTAGCTTCAATTTTATATATGTTATTACTGCGCAATGCGCATGTTCTTTAAGTGAGATGTCCATGATAATTTTTACAGTAATCAAGACATTAAGAAAATAAGATGATCATAAAAAGGCCGTTAATTAAAAGATTCCGTTGCATTACCACTCGAGCCAAACGTATGTAAACAAACCAGTAATTAGCGGCTCATTCGACTTGAAAAAAGAATCGAACTAAGATGAAAAATATCAAAATAAATTTCGGTCTTTTTTCGTCCGCAAATTTTTTTTGTCATTTTTGAATTAATCAAAAAAATTTCAACCAGAAATTTCAAAACTTTCATTACAATTGGTTTTTTTAAATTTTTCTTCAAATTTACCGATTAAAAATGGCTTCGACAGAATATAACCTGTAGGTCTTAGAGCGAGGACCAATATTCTTCGAATCTCTTGAGGACTTTCAAAAAACAGCAGCAGGGATTACAAAAAAAAAATGTTGAAATTTATTTTCATTTTCTAAATAAAACCTTAATTTTGGAACGATTAATAATTGTTAATTTTTTTTTTACATTATTCCGAAAAAAAAAAAAAAATTGTCGATTTTATAAAATTTCACCGAAAGGTTTTAAGCCGCTTTGTCAAATTATGTTTTATATTCCCTGATAATAATTTGTTTTTTTTAGTTAATTTTCCTGAAAAGAGTTCTGAAACTCATTTACACAACCTCAAGAGGTGTATTGTTAAGTATTCACAGCACTGTCTAAAAAGCCAGTTGCAAAAAAGTGCCGAACTCCACTGGACAATCAGCCTAATGAGCCATGTAACAAAACTTCATTCGATTCTTGATTAAAAGAGAGCGCGGCAGAATAAAACCTAAAATACGACAGGACGGTGCGGGTTCGTCAGACACTGGAACAAAGAATGCAATATATATTTATCCCAATGATATCATAAGACGAAACACAAATTTTTCATGATATATACCAATCTTTTATAAATTATGCAAAAGTAACCTTGATATATGTGGGAAGGATATTAGAATGATCAAGACGCGGGTATGATGATAAATTGCATCCGACAGCAAGGCTTCCGATTGAAAAATTGGATGTTTTCAGAAGCCTGGAATCACCTCTTAATTGCTAGTTTCCCGGTTCACCCTGACTCGAGGTGGTAATATCTGTTTATATTTTTTTATACCAACAAATAGCTCTTTTTCTCCTTTTCATTAGAACACAAAAACACTATGAAAAAGACATTTTCATTTTGTTAATTCCACAATACACGACTGAACAACCATTTTTTTATCTCAAAATATTTGAAATCATTTAAATTACAAAAAATTTGGTAGCTGAAGTTAATAAAATTTTTTTTTTTTTTTTTTTTTAAGCATTTCACCCCAAGCAAGGCGGGAAGCCACTAGGACGCAAGGGGTTACAGAAAATTTAGAGCAAGATCAGATAGGAGTGATAGAAGAAAGGATGAGGGTAGTGGATAGATCAAGGCAACTGGAGATGTCGATTGACATTACACTTGAATAGCTGGAGATTATAGCTCACAGGGAAACAGGAATAGGGAAGGGAGTTCCACAGGCGAGAGGTGCGAGACATGAAGCTATTAGAGTAGAAGAGACGGCTACATTTAGGAGTTTCGACAGTGAAGGGGTGAGAGCGGGATGCCAGCCTCGTAGGGCGCTGGAACTCATGACGTCTGGGAACCAGCGAATGCAGCTCCTCGGAGCAATTTCCATGAAAGTATTTGTAGAACAGACAGAGGGAGGCGACGGCGCGTCTGTGAGAAAGTGACTGTAGACGAGACGCCAGGGCAGGGCCAACCATATTGCATATCCGCCTCTGGAGCCTATCAAGAACCCTGAGGCAAACAGAAGGGGCGCCAGACCATATATGGCAGCAATACTCCATGCAAGGGCGAATTGTGGATTTGTATATCTGGAGGATCGACTCAGGGAGAAAAACTTCCTAGCACGGCTCAGGGAGCCAACTTTCCTCGCAGTGGACGAGGCAATTGACTCGATGTATTTATTCCATCTCAGGTCAGCAGTCAACGTGAGACCAAGAAGCCGCAGAGAGTTGCTCTCGAGAAGTTGAGCGTCAACATTCATTAAATACCATAAAGTGGTTATTTAATGGTGATTAATAGAATTTTTATATTCCGCTTTAGTGTTGAATCAACCAAAAAATGCCCCAGTTCAAATCGATTGAACTCTTTCATGACATTAATCCATATAATATCAATCATTTCTTGAAACCAAACTGTTTTGCAAAATATAAATTTAACAAAACTACCGTTTAAATCACTGTATCTTGATTACGGGCCACAGAAAGGTTTTATATGCGCAAAAGAATAATTTATCTACCATGTATTCAATTTGAGGAACACCTAAAATAGATCATATTCTTATTAGTTCATTTTCCCTTTTAAATTAAATTTCGGTTTGAAATGATTTAAAGTGTTGATATTAGCGTTAAACAAATTTTAACGATTGGGATAATCTAGAACCTATAAAAACAAAAACCGCCTGCATTCGGATTAGCGTCTTCTCAAATGACGTTTTTTAACCTATATAACCAACCATATGAAAAACTTCAAATTGAAACCCCACCATGATTTATTATTGGCGGCCACAATCGAAAAACATGAGATATCTCAATGGCAAGTGATTTAAAAGACTCTGGGTTTACAAAAACTCCTACAAATGTAATGAATTTTCCCCTTTTTTAAAAAGTTAAACACAGCATTGTAAGAAAACTGAAATTCCTGGTCAACGTAAACAAATAATTTGCATGCGAATTACAGATTGGGGATGAAAACTCATTAAATGTTTGAACAGTCTTAAACCTATTTAAAGCACTAGATTTGTTTGTTTGGGTTTTTTTCCATATCAATTCAATGTGGGTTAAATTAAGAAATTTGGTCATATTTAAATGAATTTTAATTCCTATTTTGTAAAAATACAAAAATCTATATTAAACTGTATATTGTTTTTAAAACGTATATGTATTATGAAACATTATTGTTTCAAAATATATTGACCGGCAACATTTTTTTTTTTTCTTTTCATATAATTATCAATATTTGTTTTGTTTTCGGATATATGAAACAACATTATTGTTTCAAAAATATATATATTTTGAACATTATTGTTTTAAAAAAATCATAGCAAAAAATATTGTTTCAAAACTTATATTAATGGAAACATTATTTATCAAAAAACGTATATACCTATATAATATTATTTTTTTAAAAAACATATAGCTATCAACAATATGTTTTTTAAAACTGATAGCTATGTTCAACATTATTGTTTCAAAAACCTGTTTTCTTTTCACAATATTGTTTCATAAAACAAAGCATTGCATTCAAACAAAAAATTGTTTCAAAAAAAATAAATTTTAATATTTAACATTATTGTTTCAAAAATATATATAACCAATATATTTTTTTAAAAAACATATATATATAAACATTATAGTTTCAAAACGGATAGATATATACATTATGGTTTTCCTAAAAATTCATATTTGAAAATATCCAACATTATTGTTTTTTATATTGTAACATTATTTTGATATCAAATACGTATAGCTGAAAACATTATTGTTTCAAAAACGTATTTTAATAAAAAACAATATTT
>CAHIKZ030002731.1:0-40000 GCA_903632075.3 Acanthosepion pharaonis | reverse complement strand
TGTGTTTAAAAATATTGCATTGAATACCACCCGATTAAACGTTCTGGATGCAAATGATAAAAACAGTGATGGGAAAAAACGATATATATCAAGAACAATTTTAGGAAAGATCTATGACAAAATGGAAAAAAGTTTTCTTGTGACGCGTTTCGTCCTTTTCCTTTCATCGGACTAAAGTCCGAAATTTCGAAAGAAACGTTATATATATATATATATATATATATATATATATATATATATATATATATATATATATATATATATATATATATATATATATATATATATATATTATATATATATATATATATATATGTATGCGTATATTTATATATTATAAATATATTTTATTATATAAATATATATATATATATATATATATTATATTTATATTCATTTTCAAAACACACGGTCAAGATATTGTGTCCATGTTCATAGTTGATGTTATTGAGTGTTGTTTCTTTTTTTTTTTTTAATTATAAAGGCTTCCATTATTTTTTAGTTTTTTTTTTTTTGCATGTAGATGATCCTATTATATTTTTGTTGTCAACAAGTATGTTACGAATAGCGTCCGTTAGGTCTCCATGTGTATATAAATGAGACTTAATTGAGCTATGGTCAGAAAGGTGTAGTGTGAGTCTTCGTGTCAAACATGTAGTATGGCCTGTATTACTATATATATATGTATATATATATGTTAACGCAGTGACACCTTGAGGCGGTGTAATGGTTAGGCTTTCTTTCTAAACAATTACGACTTTCCTTCTTGTCTCGATTCAGAACAATTTTCTTTCAATTACGACTGAGTAGTGAGTTCGATCATCACTGGGTGCCTTCATTTCACATGTAAGCTACGCTTGGAAAATCACTATATAGTAACACAGTAAAAGAAGATAGAAATTCATTGGAAATTTTTTTACTATAGATATGCATCTGAAATTATTTGACTATAGAAATGTATCGGGAAAATTTTAGTTTTAGGAAGTGTGGTCAGCGTAATAGTTATTGATGTGAAAAAATGAAACTGGCGATCTGAGTTCAAATACTGGCTTAGACTGTTACATTCATTTTTATGGGAAAATGATATATAAAGTTTTATATATTAAAAACAATTTTAGGAAAATCTCTGACAAAGTGGAAAAAGGTTAATTAAATTTTATTAAAGTTTATGATAAAAAGGAGATATTTTACAAAACAACACACTCAATCCACTGGTTACTGGTTACACACCGTAATGAGTTTGAGCATAATTGCTCTTTTAAAAAGAAAGCAATTTAAAAGAAAAGCAAAATTTACTAAAGACGAAACTGTATTGAAATTGCTTTAATCTCTAGATCAGCGACAGTAAATTTAGGTTTTGGTCCTTAGAAGATTTTACTTATCTTGGTAGATCTATTATCATAATGGGGGATGTCTAATAACAGAAGTGATAAAAACAAAGAAAAAGAAACTAAACAAAATCGTTTTAGACTATATACTCAAAACTCATATTTAAAGAAAAAAATTAAAAATTCTCAGCGTCCTCTATCCTTTCGGCGCATGCGTAGTGCTATCAACGTAAACGTTACTTTAGAGCAATGGAGTCATAAAGGACGAAAAGCGTCACATGAATACTTTTCCCATTTTCTCATAGATTTTCTTACAAACTGTGATATAATTCATTCCACTTGATTGGACTTTATTAACACAGCGGATTGAAAAGGAGAATTACAGAACATGTGATAAAATTGACCTTTTTCCGTTCTAAATATGATGTGACTAAAACAATTACCATATGGCAAGGGGAAACGTAAATATATGAATCTTTTTTCATCGCCCTTGTACTTCAACAAGAGAAATATTTTGAAGAACATATGAAGTACTTTGTCCTGTGACATTTTTTGGCGAAAACTCATAACTATTTTAGTCGACCCTGTTGACAGAATTTATTATATATGTGATTGTAATTCGTTTCTGTCAAAGAAAATGAAAAAATATCTTGCAATATTTCATCCATTTTATTGATATGTTTTCTTGACTTACTCCCACCTTTAAAAAAAAGTCTTATGAAAAACATATTTTTTCCATATTTTTGAAGTAATAAAACTTTTTATTATTTGTTTTTCGATTTCTCTTGTACGGGTCATTTTTTCCTATGTCCTGTCGTTATAATTTAGTAACGTATTTTATTTTTCACGGGGTTTTAACCAGTGACAAGTAAACTACATTTTGAGGAGTAAACAATGCACACGCAACAAGAAGATAAACGTTGCTTCAAATTTGAAATTTTGTATCGACGTTAAATTTATTTTTAAGATGCTCTCAGTCTCATTGTTTCAGTCTCACAATTTTGAAATTGACGGAAATAAAGAACTTCTGATATTTATATTAGTTTCATAGATTTTATGAGTGTATTTTTTATTTTTTGATAAAAGTACGAATTTGATTCTTTAATTAAAAAAAAAATAATAATAAAAATAAATAATGGTAAATAAAATCCTTTTTTTCAGTTTTCACATTATTTTGAGGTTAAGTGACATTTTCAGCCTGAAAAATCTGTGATATCAATGAATATGTATGTCGATATAATGTATAAGACTTTAAATTGAAGATGCATTTCTTTCTTTTTTCTTTCTTTCTTTTCTTTCTTTTCTTTAAAATCTTTCTAGCTTGGAATAGTCGTTTTTTCTTTTCTTTGATAAAAGTAAAAATTAAAATGATAAAGCAATGGAATATTTCCTAAAAAATCTTTATAAAATAACTGAAAATATCACACAATTTACACACACACAAAATTCCACACACACACACACACACACACACACACACACACACACACACACACACACACACACACACAACAAATAACATCTTACCTTTCTTAGATATCATATTACACCGTACTAACAATGACTAATTGTTCACAGTAAATCATCTCATAAAAATGATCTCATAAATTTCTATTCTCACCATAAAAACAAAATAAAAACATAAACAAAAAATAAACTAAATGATGTTGGTTAGACTATATACACAAAGGCATAATTAAAAAAAAATTAAAGATGAAAATTTCATCGTCCTCTCTTCTTCGTGCGCATATGTAGTTGCATCAATGTAATCATTAGTTCAATGTAGTCATAACACAAAAATTACCACTTTCTCTTTTTCTATCTCTCTCTCTCTCGCTCTTTCTATATATATATACATGTGTGTGTGTGTGTGTGTGTGTGTGCACAAACACATATATATATATATTATCAAACTATTTTTATTATAATAGATTACAATAAAACATTTTACATCGCTACACAAAAACTTTCATCTTTCGGAACTATAATCGTTCCACATCGGGCGATGGTTGATAACATATAATACAAATCATTTATTTGGGAAATTTGAAAACAAATCGTTACCTCTTTTGAAAGTTAAAAAGTGGGGAAGCCTAATGTCAGAATTAAAACATCTAATTGTGGACATGTCTGGATTAACCAATTAAAAGTCAGATCTATGCTAAAATAGAAAAATGAGGTCAGAGGGTGGAGGGAGGCGGGTTATAAATTCATGTCTTGATACATTGACACTCTAGACATATGCCAGCATCGAACATAATGTAGCGAAATCCAAAGTTCAGATTTGGTGAAGTTGACATAGAGTAACCTTGAACAAAAAAAAAATATTTTTAAGAATTTTTCAAAATTTTTTACACTACGGAAACTTCTTAAAGGGACCAAATAGATAAGTTATGAGAAATTATATAATATACTGAATGAACAGTAAAAATAGGGCAATATTAAAGTTAAAAAAAATCAAATAAAATTTGAGTGGACCATTATATACTTATAAAATAATGACTATGTAATTGTAATACATAAAATATTTATGAAGAATTATTTTAACTATATTTTAATGTAAAAATTAGACAATGTCTACATAAAACAGTTAATTCATTTCTTTGGTTTAGTAGAACTTTATTTTAGGAAACTTTATAATATGCAGCTTTTCTTGTAAACACAGGGGACATGGGTCATATAAGGATTTACAGATTCTCGTTTTTTTTTTAAAAATATTTTCCATTTAACCTTAGGCGTTTTACTAATTTATTTTAAATGTTAAAAATATTTTGAAAGGAATGTTCAGTTACGATAGGCATTGTTGTTGAAAGAATATATGTGCTGATATCACCTCAGTTTAAAGAGATTTTTGTACTGCCAATATAAAATTTCTTAACTGTTGGATTTTCACTAGATGAATTGAAATAACGATTTTTAGTTCGGTTTAAGTGTAGACATAAAATTTTATTATTATGTTTTTTAACATTTTTTCTAAATTATCCGTATAACTGTAACTTAATTGAAATGTATTTTTTCCTAAAAATCTTGAAGAGGATTATTACTGGGGAAATGTTTCTCAATTGAATTGAGGAACTTAACTAAAAATTACTAACAATTTTAGTTAATATATATATATATATATATATATATATATATATATATATATATATATATATATATATCAGGGTAGTGCCTACACTGAATAAAACAGATCAGTATCTATACTTTCCTTCCGTGGCACAATATACACCTAATCCGATAAAATTGTGAATTTGACTCTGATTATAATGCAAGAAATGAAAAATATTTAACTTTTGTAGATTTTACTCCATGAATGTCTCAAGCTGTCTGCATATATATATATATATATATATATATATATATATATATAGAGAGAGAGAGAGAGAGAGAGAGAGAGAGAGAGAGATGTTTTAAGGAAAAAAAATATAAATATAATCAACTGAGAGAGACAAATATCCAATGAAAGAGAAAGTGAAAGTGAAAGTCGGTAAAAGAGAACACCCAACTAAAAGTCATGTAAGTAGATGTATAAAATGCGATGAAATCGTATCAACCAAGTCATGATATGAACATGCGACACGTGACTAAGACGCAAAGTATGCATATCAAATCTTGTCATGGAGTAAGAAAGTCGATCACACTACTCAGTTGTAATTGATCTATATATAGACAATATATACAATTACACCACGCGAAGTATAAGGAAGCTTAGTTGTGGACAAACCATCTCCCCAAGTGATTAGGATTTTATAAGCGTATTTTGGATGTGGAACGAGGCCAAAAGTATAAGACACCCATGAGGATCGAACTCACTACTCAGTTGTAATTGATATAGCGAGACAAATTGCTAACACTTACATCACGTTTTAATGACGTAAATACTGCGAGATGTCAAATAGTGGAATTGTCATTTGAGACAAACAGTACGCGATGTTTCATTCTCATTTACCTGACTGATTGATTTCATTAGTCGAAAAACAAGAAGATTGGATTTTACAAGATGAGAACCCCAAAAAGATCTTAATAAATTCTATTTGTTGAATTCTGAAAGGATTCGAAAATAAGGATAAGCTGTGGTGAACCATGTTCGCTCACATCCTGAAATGAGCAATCCTCAGATATCTGGGTAAAGCAATATGGTATTTTAGTCTCGCTAGGTCCTTACATTGACTTGCGCGGATATGGAAACATGCGGATAAATATAAATACTCATATAAAAAAGCATCTTCTCTTTTTATCGCTTCTATTAGGTTGGTGCTAAAATAATAATTTTTGACCTTAAAAAATACGTCAAAAAACGACATTATTGCGTCATTATTTTTGCACCCACCTAATACAAACACTTAACAGTTGGTTCCATATTTTTATAGATAGCATTGTATTTTTTTTTTAATTCTCTTGTTTCAATATTGCAACATGCATTTAAATACGAGCAAAGAACATTCATATGAATCCAATTTTAGCAGGAATGCTTAAAAACGTTTTAAAACTTAGGATTGAAGCTTTTAAGAAAACTATTTTTCGCTGCCTTGGGATGGCATTTTCCTAGACACTTTTGAACTTTACATTGGAACAATTTAGAGGTACGTCTTCAGACTCCTTTGAAATAACAGTTGTGAGTTGAAATATTAAAAAAAAACTATAATAAAACCTGAAGTAATGTGTTCCTTCGGTGAAAATCGCTACAAATATAAGAGTTCTTTTTACAAATAAAATAGTAAGTGATTAAAACAATACAATGTCGTTTAAAAGCATCCTCCTCAACATTGTCACTTTCATCATCATCTTCATCATCATAATCGTAATTATCATAATCATCATCATGGTTATCATTATTGTCACCACCATCATCATTCTTCTGATCAACATCGTCGTCATTATCATCATGGTTATCATTATTGTCATCACCATTATCATGTTTCTCATCAACATCGTCGTCATTATCATCATCATCATCATGGTTATCATTATTGTCATCACCATCATCATTCTTCTCATCAACATCGTCGTCATTATCATCATCATCATCATCATGGTTATCATTATTGTCATCACCATCATCATGCTTCTCATCAACATCGTCGTCATTATCATCATCATCATCATGGTTATCATTATTGTCATCACCATCATCATTCTTCTCATCAACATCGTCGTCATTATCATCATCATCATCATGGTTATCATTTGTTGTCATCAACATCACCATCACTCTCATCATCAATATCATCATTATCATCATCATCATCATGGTTATCATTATTGTCATCACCATCATCTCTCATCTCATCATCATCGTCGTCATTATTAATATCATCATCATCATCATGGTTTTTCATTATTATCATCATCATCATCATTCTTCTCATCATCATCCTCGTCAATATCATCATCATAATCATGGTTATCATTATTGTCATCACCATCATCATTCTTCTCATCATCATCGTCGTCATTATCATCATCATCATCATGGTTATCATTATTGTCATCTCCATCATCATTCTTCTCATCAACATCGTCGTCATTATATTTTAATCATCATCATATTGTCCATTATTTTCATCACCATCATCATTCTTCTCATCATCATCGTCGTCATTATCATCATCATTATTGTTATCACCATCCTCATCATCAGCATCGTCACTCTCAGCCTTCTCTTCATTGTCGTTATCATCAGCATCATCATCCTCATCATAACAAATCATTCTCTTACTCATCATCATCGTCATTATCGTCATCCTCCTCATCATCATTATCGACTTTACCATCCGCATCATCAGCCTCCTCTTCATCATCATCGTCATTTACATCATCAACATTATCCTCGTCACCATCTTTAACTTTCTGTCTTGGAGTAACAATGTGCCGCACAGGTTTCTCGTACGATTTCATTTATCAAGTAAATGACCAAGTTGAAATTAGTCCCGAGTTGAATTTAATTCCGAGGTGAAATTCGTTTTGAGTTGAAATTATTTCCGAGTTGAAATTAGTTCTGCGTTGAAATTAATTCCGAGTTGCAATTCGTTTTGAGTTGAAGTTAATTCTGACTTGAACTTAGTTCTGAGTTGAAAGTAATTCCGAGGTGAAGTCAGTTCCTGGTTGTAATTACCTGCGGGTAATCTTAACCGGTCTCTAACGTGGGTGTGGGACGCGTATCGACGCTTCAGAATTCTCTCGGCCCTCCTGTTGAATTCGCTCCGTTTTGACCTTGTATTCAAAACCCAGAAAAAGGCACTCCGTATTACTCAAAATTCCTCGCACACGACGCCAATCCGGCCAATCGCTGACCAGTCTGGTCCTGGCCTTTGGCATTCTGTAACATGTAACAGCTAACCGCCGAGCGTTTCTATATTTGTTCAAGTTAATGTAAGAAAGTGGTAAGACTAAAACTCCACTTCCGCTCTACCCATATTTAAGGATTGCTCATTTCCGGATGTGAGCGTACATTGTTCCCACAGATTATCCTCATTTTCCCGCCTTGACAGAAAAAGCGTTTACGCAACCATGCTAGTGATTAACTCTTTTCAATCCAACAGCTCCTTTGCCAATATTGCTGGTATATCAGTATTTCCGTGGTAAATGTTCAAATGAGCCCCATTCTTTAGTTGCACTAGTTCAGATCTTTACAGGTAAGACTCGGCATGTCACACACACAAGGACGAATCATGTTCCTTCTCTGGTAAGAAGAAAATTCGCCTCAACCATGTTCTTCATGAAAACAGACCCATCTTTGGAATTTGTCAAGAATCCCAAGATATATAACAGGAGCAGCAGACTCAATATGTCAGCAATATTCAATGCACAGAAGAATAGTAGATTTATAAACGTCCAAAGAAGAATCTGCAATGTTATTCGTCCTGACTTAGCATCTCGGCTTCAATCCTGAATTTAAGTGCAGTACTAGATTGGCAGCTAGGTCCCATCATTTTTTTTTTGAAATAGCTAGATGTAACTGTAAGTTCAATGGCAACAATTTCTTCTCTTACCTTCTCTTTAAATACTTTCTTCCGGCTTCTTATAGATGAACTTTAACCTTTGGTACCTAGACTTTTATGAATTTAAGTGCCTGGTACTAGATTGGCCATTGTAGGTCCCATCAATTTTATGATGATTGAGATTTTCAGATAAACTTACAAGTTCAATGCTAACAGTTTTAAGATTCTTACCTTCTCTTATAAATATTTCATTGTAATTCTTCTGATAGACTTTTTTTTATAATTTAAACTTTATGAATTTAAAATGCAGTACTTGATTGGCAAAAGGTCCCATCATTTTATATATTGAAATGGCTAGATGTAACTGTAAGTTCATATACTAACAGTTTCTTCTCTCACCTTCTCTATAAATATTTCATATAATTCTTCTGATATATACTTTAATAAAAATGGTACCTAGACTTTATGAATTTAAGTACAGTACTAGATTGGCAGCTAGGTCTCATCATTTTATGGTTGAATGGCTAGATGTGTAAATAAGTTCAATTCGAACAGTTTCTTCTCTTGTCCTTCTCTATAAATATTTGAATTCTAATTCTTCTGATGAACTTTTCTCCATTAACTTCCTAGACTTTATGAAATTAACTATTTATAGATTGGCAACTATCCCATCATTTTATTTATCGTTGAGATGTTTAACTGTAACTGTAAATTCAATGCTAACATTTTCTTTTTCACCTTCTAAAAATATTTATATATTCCATCTTTTGATGAACTTTAATCAATGGTAAATTTGACTTTAAAAAAATTTAAGTGCAGTACTAAATTGGCAATAGGTCCCATCATTTTATGGTTGAATGGCTAGATGTAAATGTAAGTTCAATGCTTTAACAGTTTCTTCTTTACCTTCTCTAAAAATATTAAAATTTAATTCTTTTGATGAACTTTTTTGGCCATGGTTAGATGAGTTTGAATTTAAAAAATAATTACAGAAATTCTTAAAATGCTAACATATTTCTTCTAAATAATTTTCTTTACATTTGAAAAAAATCTTTGTCAGTTTTTTTTTTTATTCCAGTCAAATCGATCTTTTTATTCAAAATCAATTTCATCAATATATTCTGTCTTAAATTTTTTATTCTTTTGAAGGAATTTTTCTCTCATTAATGGTGCTTTGATTCTTAAAACTTTCAGTAACGCCTTTATTAATGGATTTATTGCCTTGTTTGAAAACGAATGATTGAAAAAAAAAAAGATGGATTCGTCAAATGAAAAATGAAATGATCGACACAGTGAAAAATCTTAAAACAGACCTATCAATTCTTTTTAAAATAATCATTTCCTTCAAAAGAGATAAAAAAAAAATGGACCGCGGGGAAACTATCATTAATTGTTTCACTGGAAAAATTTGATAAACTAAACTAAAAAAAAAAAAATAAATAAACGCTTCTCTTAGATAATTAAAAAACAGCAGTTTCTTTTTTTACGATATTGACCTTTTGGCCTTGGCAATTTAAAAATAGGTGAACGCTGTTGATTTTCTGGTATTGATATTTTCACAAGTCATCTTGGACGATAATCATGGCGTGCTGGCCTTGTTCCGACTTTGATCACGCCAGAAGCTGAGGACTCTCCCAGGAACCGTAACTAAAAGGTCCTATTTTGGCATTCGTTGCAGTATATTTTACCACCATTCTTCTATCTTGAAAATGGAACTTGGAGTTATCTGCTTTTCTTGAAAGACGACCGGATGGAATATTAAATAAATCTATTTAGAAAGATCTAGAACACCATTTTTAGAATATAAAATATTTAACATAATTTAAGGAAACTAAGACAAATATTTTTAAGAAAAAACAAAACAATTTTTAAATTTGTTAGTCGTCCAAATAAACTGAAGCTGATTTTTAAAAATCGTCTTTTCTTTAAATTGTAATGTATCCTTTTAAAAGTGTCGTTTCAAAAAATTGACTTTTCCAAGAAAACGATAGCTCAAGACTTATTAGTTGACCTACAGAGGATCTGGGGTAAGCAACATAACGACCGATTTAGTAAAATTATTGTCTGGGCTAATTTTTATCCATAAAATAAAAATGAATAAATTTTGAATATAAATGTTTAAATAAATGGACAGAAAAAAAGAATATTTTTCTGGAAAAAAAAAAGTAAAAATAAATCTCTTCCCTATTGGTTTCAGTAAGAGAATGTATAACTTGATATAATCTATATGATAATATAATTATTGGAACGTCCGTGATTTTTATGGCCTCTCGTAATAGATAGGTGACCCTTAGGATATTATCTGGTTGTTTTGAAAGACGACTGGATGGAAATGATAAATATGGAAAATCCAGAACATCAAATTGTAGATCCCAATTGGTGTAAACTTATCACAGTTTACGGAGAATTGAGACCAATATCTAAGCTCAAACAAAAACGATCAAGTTTCATCAACTCTGTCCGAGCGGACAGCAAAATCGTCTTATCCAATTATCTTAAAACAGCATCCTTTTCTCATCAAAATTATTTTTCACATTTTAAATCGAGACTCAGGGTTAGACATTGAGGATCTAGGGAAAGCAATACATGACCGAATTTATTTGGAAAATATTGTCAATGAAGTTCCAAACCATAAAGGAACGAAGGATGATGATGGTGATGGTGAAAATACCATGGACAGAAACGAGGAAAATTTTAAATCTTGTTAATTATTTAGCAAATTCGATAAAGGTTCGCTGTCTGAATTGATTCTGATTCCGCAAACTGATATAAGTCTGAAAATGATAATTATAATCTTTTCATCTTGATTTAGCATTTATGTCCTCGTTCAAAGGTAGTTGACCCTTTTGATATTATATTTGTTCGTTTTTTTGCTTTTTTGGATTGAACATTGAAAATTTACTTAGAATAATAAAATCATCTCACCAGATCCCAATATATTTTTAATTTTGTTTAAATTTAGGTGAAAGTGGAATCTTAAACTAAATAAAAACGATTACATTCTTTTTGCTGTATCGCTTCGGACATTTTTCTTCTTATTTAAATTTTTTGGCATCCTTCTTCTCATTTAATTTGAATATTTGTTACACTAAATCGAGACTCAAGGTTGGACATTCTAAGGATTCTAGGAACACATTTTTTGTTTGCACAATGTTCAAAAATATTGTCTATATATACATATATATATACATATAAGTGGTTGAATATATATCATGATATTTGATAGTGTCATGGGAAATTTTACAAACACATATGTTTTCCCAGTGAGAAATCTTAACGATTGTCGAGAGACCATGTTCAAATTTCACTAGATATATTATTTATAGTGTCTTCTGATTTTTAGTTCTGGTACTAACCAATTGATTGGCAAAAACGTGTTTTTGTTTTTTAATAAAATGAAATAATTCCCGCTCATAAAATCATTGATAGAGGAGGCGAGGGCAAAAAACAGTTGAATGAATAAAAAATATATGTTCCCCCAAGACACATGCCAATAAATAAAAATATGACAATCAAATGTTCTTTTAAAACTCAAACTTCACATAAACAATTTTTAATGGATTCCCCTAACTGTCAATACGATAATCAATCCAAACAAAACAGTTGTCGAAATTTATTCATCTCGTTTATTCTGATTTTCTTTCATTGTGAATTAAAAAATGATTTTTGCGGCGTGATAAGAATATATTCGAAATTTAATTTGAATGAATACAGCACTTTTTTTCTTCGCAGAATTAAATTTAAGACAAAGAGTTATTTCTTTCATTTAGCACCTGTCTCGTTGATTTTATGAAATTAAGACGTAAATTGAAATATACATGATGTCAGTTAAGCAATCTTCAGGCAGGAGTCGTAGGTATAAATCTAAATCCGATCTAATAAGTAATTAATAAAGATAAACAAGAAGTATTTGTAATCAAAAATCACATTAGTCACTATGTTCTGTCGTTGATGCTTGTACTATTTTCTGACATCGAACAAATATTGTTTTCCCAATGCGTGCTGAGATTAAAAAGCGCAATTTTCCCCCCAAAAGTAACTACAAAATAAAGCTCCAATTGTCACCTTTACACTTAATTGGTTTTATTCATTTAATTAATTATATATTTTTTAATTTTTGATTTTGGATAAAAATTACATAATCTATTAAATAAAGAAAACATTCCAATAACTTATTTTGTATGATTTTTAAATATGAATTATGTTTGAGCATCTAATGATTTTTTTTCTTTTTCGTTCATATTTAACAATTTAAGTCTTTGGCAATTTCAACCATGGAATGATTAACAATCAAACAACGTGTTAAATTTTATCGAAACCTATTACGAAAATGGAACAAACAAAATGCATTTTTTTCATTTTTTTGTTTACCTAATCAATAATCAATATTTTTTATTTTTGTTGATAAAAATTTTTATTTGGAATTGTTCAACCTGCGCGCAGATGACGAATAGAGGTGTCTGCATTTTCGCCACATTTTTGTTCACTGTTCAATTAGAATTCAGGCTGAACGGCGTAAACGATACGCAATGGGTTTTTCATTCTGCCCAACGACCCATTTTGTTTGAATTTATCAACAATTTTTTCCAATTGCATTCTTGAAACTTTAACACGTTGTTTGATTGTTAATCTTTCTATGGTTGAAATTACAACATGAAGATTAAATTATTAAAATTGAAAGAAAAAAAAAAAAATCATTAGACGGTTAAAATTTAATTCATATTTAAAATCAGTCCAAATTATTGGAACACCCTTTAAAACATCTGACAAAGATATTATTATTATTATTATTTCCTTTGATTTCTGGTGTGTACTCATTACTTTCCTCCCTCCTCCAGAGACCTAAGGTTAGAAATGGCATCATGACATTTTCCACTGTCTAATTTAAAAAAAAAACATATTTTACATAGATAAAACACTTCGTAAGGTATGTGCTGTACTCGTGTGAACAATTTATTGTATTTCTTTAAGGCATGGACTTCCAGGAATCCTTTCAATTAGTCTACTGGAATCGTTTCCAACCAATCCGAGGGCGCCAACTACAACAGGGATTGTTGATGTTCCTCCAATATGCCATATTTTTGAGATTTCGATTTCAAGCTCCTTGTATTTTGATAGCTATTTGAAAATCTTCAATGATACATTGCAGTCTGCAGGGACTGCCATATCAATAAGGATGCACTTTTTTTTTTGTTTGCGGTCTGCAATAACGATGTCTGGGCGGTTAGCTTTGATTGTTCTGTGTGTATTGTGCAGTCCCCTAAAATTGTTACAGGTCCTATCTCCGTAACCGGGTCTGGGTGGTGTTCATACCAGTTTCTTTCAGTTTCCTTTCCGTAGAAGTTGCAGATTTTCCAGTGCAGATATTGGCCCACTCTGTCATGTCGGGTTTTATATTCAGTGGGTGCCAATATCGTGCAACCTGGCACAATTGTTCTTCTTCTTCTTCTTCTTCTTCTTCTTATTATTATTATTATTATTATTATTATTATTAATTTTTCTGTTCTGATTCTTGAAATCATTTTTTGTTATCATATTCTTTATATTTCATAGTCTGTAGGTTCCGGACTTCTTCGGGTGATTTGAATTTCGAATCGAAGTCTTCATTTATTTATTTATTATTATTATTATTATTATTATCATTATTATTAAAAAAATCAAAGATAATGTCTCATCCTTATTAATAATATTATTATCAAAAAAATCTCTTGTAAATTTTTCCTTCCGGTTTCCAAACAAAGGCTTCAGAAATGGCATCAGGAATTTTTCTTTAAAAAAATAAGTCAGCCTTGGAGTCAACACGTTTTACATTGATAAAGTCCTTCGTAAGGTTTGAGTTATACACGTGAAAACAATATTTTGTACTTCATTAAGCCATGGGCTAACATCAATCCCTTCAGTGAGTCTATCAGAACATTTTCCAATGAAAATGAAGGTTTCAACAGCAATTGGAATTATTGATGCCGTCATGTGACATATTTTTAAGATTCCCTCTTCAACGACTTGTATTTTGGTAGTTTTTTTTTTAACGATCTTCGAAGATACATTACAGTCGTTAGTAACTCAGTGTTTGAAAACGTGTGTACTCTGAGGTTGTTTTATTTTATTTTACTTTAAAAAATGTTTAGTGAAAATTCCAATTGTCGTAGGAGTCCTTGGATTGGTTGGAAACGCTTCCTATAGACTCATTGAAGGAATTCCAATAGGAATTATGACAAAAAAAAACTAAAAAATGGTAATCACGAATACAGCTCATTCATTACGTAAAATTTATCTATGTAAAATGATGAATGTTATTTCTTTTTTTTTTTACAAAAATGATCATGGAAAATGTCATGAAGCCATTTTGTGAACTTAGGTCTCTGGTTGGCACCCCGATGGAAATATGGATTACAACAGAAATCAAAAAATAATAAGCGAAAAGAAAAAAAAAAGTAATGGAAAATTTGGTATGGTTTTTACAACCAAACTAATTTGACAAACTATCGAAGACCTGAAATGTCTGATAGAAAAATATGGAAATTGAAAATAAGAATAGTACAAATCAAAATAGGTTGCTCTTTTAATGATAAAATTGAACAAAATAACAATTTGAAAAAAATTCCTGAAACCTCAGCTTAAGAGAAATACGAAAAAAAATTGTCTTGATAAAAGGCAGTCCAATCACACTAAGAAGAACTTTTCTCCATTTTTCCTATGATATTGTAAAAGTTGGAAAAACAAATCATGAAATGTAGCCATCAAAACATAAATGTAATCCTGCTTTAGGTCTTTCCACAATAAGGTAGGTTTGTGACCATATGAAATCGAAATATAATATTAATAATAATAATAATAATAACAGAAGCCGATCTCAAATCATTGGTACTCTGTCTTCGTGCTGTTAATATGAGCGGTTACTAAGACATGCGGTTACTAAGACTTTCTCAGCCTGACCAAGTATAATTTTGAAAACAAATATCTGATATCTGCTCAAGTCTAATGGAAATGAATCAAATCAGAACTTTTCTTTCTTTCTTAATCTTATTTCATTTTTTTTCAAGAAAAATATTTAACTGTTTAATGCTGATGAGAAGTGCGCTTAATATTCAAATTTAACCATTAGACAAAACACCAGATGGCCAGGTGGATACAAACTTTGAAGGTGAATGTTTAGATATAAAAATAAAAAAAAAATTGATTACACTAAATTATTAATAAATAAAATTGAAGTTATTCTATTATTTCTCCCTTCTTTAATATTTTGGTTTTTTTTTATAAACTTCTTTTTTTCTCTTTTTTTTATTTTTATGATCCAGTAAAAGGATTCCAAATCTTTTCATTTTGAGATTTCTTGTTTATAAAACTTTGTTCTTCTTGTCCTTCCTCTTTCTTTCTTTCTTTCTTTCTTTCTTTCTTTCTTTCTTTCTTTCTTTTCTTTGTTTTCTATTTGTTACTTTATCTATCTATCTATTTATCTATCTATCTAACTATCTATCTATCTATCTATCTCAGAATGTGCTATATCTATCTATCTATTTATCTATCTGTATCTATCTAAATTATCTATCTATCTATCTTTTCTAATAAAGGGAATCTATCTATCTATCTATCTATCTGTCTAACTGTCTGTCTCAGCCTGTTCATATCTTTCTATCTATCTATCTATTCTATCTATCTATCTAGGATAACATATCTATCTATCTATCTATCTATCTATCTATCTATCTATCTATCTATCTTAATGTTCAATTTATTTATAATATCTTTCTATCTATCTATCTATTATATCTATCTTCTATTTTCATTTATCTATCTATCTATCTATCTATCTAACAATTTCTCAACTTTGTAATTTTATCTTATCTCAAACTATATTCATATCTATTTATCTGTCTCTGTTCGTTCATATCTATCTATCTATCTATGTATTTTCAAATATCTCTCATCTATCTATCTATTTATCTATCTATCTATCTTCAAATATCTCTCGCTATCTATCTATCTATCTTTCTATCTATTACAATATTTTCGTTATCTATCTATCTACTTTCAAATATCTCTCACTATCTATCTATCTGTCTATCTATCTATCTATCTTCAATTTAGGAACTATCTATTAAATTAAAATATTTTTACCTTTATCTATCTATTGTAAATATATCTCATTATCTATCTATCTATCTAAAGATTCTATCCTACTATCTATCTATCTATCTTTCTATTCAAATATTTTCAAATTTATCTATCTATCTAAAAATAAATATCTCTCCGAATCTAAAATTTTTTCATATTTATCAATCTATCTTAAATTTTTCATTGTCTGTCTATCTCGTTAATTCGATCTATCATTTTTAAATTAACTCACTTTAAACATCTAGACTCGTTCATCTCCTTTCATATCTATCTATCTATCTATCTATCTATCTATCTATCTATCTATCTATCTTCAAATATCTCTCGCTATCTATCTATCTATCTATCTATCTATCTATCTTCAAATATCTCTCGCTATTTATCTATCTTCAAATATCTTTATATCTATCTATCAATCTATCTTCAAAAATTCAAAATCTATCTATCTATCTATCTATCTATCTATCTATCTATCTTCAAATATCTCTCGCTATCTATCTATCTATCTATCTATCTATCTATCTATCTATCTATCTATCTATCTATCTATCTTCAAATATCTCTCGCTATTTATCTATCTTCAAATATCTCGCTATCTATCTATCAATCTATCTTCAAATATGTCTATCTATCTATCTATCTATCTATCTATCTATCTATCTATCTATCTAATATCTCTCGCTATCTATCTGTCTATCTTCAAATATCCATCCATCTATCTATCTATCTATCTATCTATCTATCTATCTATCTATCTATTTGTCTGTCTGTCTGTCTCCCCGGTTTCGAATTCCTCTTGAATTAAAAAATTTTTAGTTCTCGAACAATCTCTACTTTAAATGCGATCTTTTTTTTGATCCAATATAAAAATTACATCAGGCCCATCGTTTATTACAAATTAAAAATCTTCAATTGTCGGGAAATACGAGAACTGCTGGACAAATGTCCATTAAAAAAGACGGTGCGGATGAATTTTCTACTGAAGAGCCAATAAAATTTTGAGATTTTACAAAAATGAGTATTCTGACTGCCGTTTTAAAAGAAACGACACGACGTTTGTATCGAAAAATACATGTAAACACACGACATCACCTAATTCATTTATACACCATGTCTCTTTAACAAGAATTGTTTTGCAAGCTCTACAATCTCTTACCAGTTTTGTAGAAGTACGTTTTACGATAAATTAGGGTAATGCATATCAAATAAAGTGGACGCATATATATTTGATTTAAAAAACTTGAAAAAATTTTCCACTGAAAGCTTCATGTTGTTTTATTTTACCACCACCACTATTGTTGTGCTATTAGTTTCAATGTGCTACCACCCGTTGTTAATCTACAGACAGAACTACTACCAGTCAGGTTCAATCCTGGACCTAGTCTTTTAATCAGTTCACTTTTGTTTACCTTCGAGAGGAAAGATGAATCTCTATCTCCTCAAGAAAAATAAACGACAATCAAAAAACGAGTGTAATTTTTTCATTTACAAATGCTAACAAAAAAAGAAAAAGAAAATGAGATAAATTAAATCCATCTTTGAAGGATTCGAGGAGGTGATAAGATAATTTTGTTAATATAAAATATATATTTATATATATATATATTATATATATATATATATATATATATAATTAAAGGATTAGTGTATACGGAATAAATTCTAATAACCAAAAATACTATTCTTAATAGAGTGGGACAATAGAAGTAGAGCAAATATAATTATTTATTCGAAAATTATAACATAAGTATGCTATAAAATCACTCCAAAAATAGTCATTATTTTCCAACACTTTTGGTGTCTTATCAAGTGATGATGTTGAATCTAACACCAAATATATATATATATATATATATATATATATATATATATATATATATATATATATTAATCAATTCACACAACAAGGTGATAATGACACTAAAACGAAAGGGGCTAATGGGAGTTAAGAGAATGAAAATACTTTAGAAGGAATTGGAAACCTAAATCCTAAGGGGGAAGCAAGGGATAAACCTCTACTCCTGTTCGAAAAACCGGGGGGAAGAGTGTAAACCGGGCGATTTTTTTTTTAGAAGCAACCGGAAACTCTGGCAACGAAAATAAGGACAATAGTCTGAATAATGTAAATAGTGTACATAATACCTCATCTCATAAATATAGACAGATACTGAAGAAAACCGGAGCGTACAACGGCCGAAACGTTGTGATAAATATGGCGACAAAGATGAGGACAATGGTCCGAATAATGTAAATAATGTATATAATTAGTAAATAACATTTCAGAGTTCATGCGTTTTATAAGAATATATATTTTTTGGTACGACACTTGAAGTAGTTCTGATTGTAATGTTTAGGGAAGCATCTGCTCTAGGTCTGCTCCAGGAGTTAGCGGCTCTCAATACGAAGGGAATGAAAATGATTCACCCCTGTATCTATGTCATGGCGGGTATTAGATGTAATTTTATGAACTGGGTGAAATAGGCAACGTAGCTTTTCACCTATCTGACTAGCTTATTTGAATGGATGGCAGAACAGGGAATCAGAAGGATGGTAAAAAGACAAACATCACAAAGAGACATAAAGGATAGGAAAATGTGGAGAGCCGTGATCGCCTAAATCCTGTACGTATTTTCCTTTAATTGTTAACGCATGCATAACAAGATTATCTCTGATTTTATAAGTACAGAAATGCCAACCGTTTCAAACACTTCATTCATCATAACCATTTTTTATAGTAACTCTAACTTGAGAGGCTCTCTCTTGTATTTCGTAATATACACAATCCTTAGATATAAATGAGTTTACCTGATAAGCTATCAACTTTAGTTTATTTTCATATTTAAAGGAAAGTAATAGAGTGAACCCCAAAACAAATATAAGACAGACATTAATACGAGACACAAACGATGAGAAGTTGTGGAGAGCTATGTTCACACACGTCTTTTAGGGACACGGCACAAAGAAGATTCCTTTAAACGTTGACGCATGCATCACGAGGTTATCACTGATTTTACGAGCTCCGAATTTCGACCGTGTCAAAAACATCATTCATCGTAACATTTTAAACAGTAAACCTCTACCTTGAGTGACTTTCGGTCCTTTTATTTGGTAATGCGCAAAATCCTTAGATATCAATACTTTTACCTCTCAACTGCAGGCTGTATTTTCATAACTAAACTGAAGTATTACAGTGAAACATAAAACAAATATGAGACAAATATCAATAAAAAAAATAAACAGAGGAGAGGAAGCTGTGAAGATCTATGATCGCCCTCATCGTTTAGGGACACTGTACAAAGAAGATTCGTTTAATTGTTGATGTGTGCATTACATGGTTACCTCTGATTTTATAAGCATTGAATTTGCCAGTTGTGTCACAGACCTTGCCTAGTTCTAGGCTCTTTTATTGGATAATAAGAAGCAAAACCATCAGATACCAATGCCTTCAGCTGATAAGCTATCAACCGCAGCCTCTCTTCTTGTAATTAACATTAAGTAACACAGTGAAAGCAAAAACAAATTGGAGTCTAATATACTTGTGAGCAGGCACATTGAACATGAAAGGATAATCTCGGACATCAAATATCTTTTCTGGCGCCAAACTACGACGCTTTCCAACGTGTTTGTTTCGACGTCCTGCATCTTTATATTGTATTTGGCGCGTACGAAGCGGCAAAGCGAATTGTCGGGAATTCGTTCCTCGACCTTAGTTGGTACGGTTTGGTGGACAAGTTTACTGATTGGAGGATGACCTAAGCAACTGTTGGAGCCTGTACGTCAAACATATCCAAATTCTGAGCTGATTTGTGCAGACGAACGTGTCTTTTCCCGCGATATAGACGCCCTGATATCAGGGGATCTAAAAGAAGTAGAACTATGAAGAATTGCGTGATTTTCCTGGTATGGGTTATAAGTGAATATGGGGCGGGGAACGATGGTAAGGAAAAAGATGATGAAGAAAAAAGAAGACAGAGAGGAATAAATGGAAATATAGGAGAGAAAAAAATGTAACATAGAAGAAAATTGAAAGAGGCGGGAGAAAGAAAGAAAGAAAGAAAGAAAGAAAGAAAACAGGCAATTCGAAATATTTCAGTCAGAAAAATTCGAAAAATGAGAAACAAGAAGAAGATAAAAAGAAAACGAAGGATGAAAGAAAGAAATAAAAAAGAAAGAAAAAGAAAGAAAGAAAGAAAGAAGAAAAGAGAAGGAAAAGAGGAAAGACAGAAAGAATGAAAAAGACGAAAGTCGAAATATATCTGTTAGAGTATATCCATATAGAAGAAGAAAAGAAAAAGAAGACGAAGAAGAAAAGAGAAAAAAAGAAAGACAATATGAACGAAAAATTAAAACATCGACAAATGAGAAACGTGAAGAAGAAAAAGAAGAAAAGGGAAGAAATAAACTAAAATATAACTTGCCCAGAGAATTCCAATGTTTCTAAAAATGAATTTTCCCAAAAGGTCAAGTACCTGCAAATCAGTAATAAAAATTTTAATACTTAACACAACGATTATCTATATTGTGAGAGGACCATTTATTATGCTAAAGAAGGGTATCGAAAATCATGTTATTAAAATACCTGGTCACATCAGCACAAAAGATGCCTTTGTGCGAAGCTACAAATATCTGTAAAGCTCTCCATCTAAATGGAACAGCCCAAATGTGCATAAATAACTTTTCTACAGTGCCATTTTTACTCATAGACTCCGAAATGGACTTAGTAATTACGCATTTAAATTACTCTCTGACAAGATGAAACCAAAAATTAATAATACAATAATAAAACTGGTTTTAACCCGTGAAAATTTCACTGTTTTCCTATTTGAATTTGCTGGTGAATCTTAATTTTAAAATGAATAAGCTTATGACGAGTTGTACGACAATAAAATAATCGTAGAAAGTCCCCGATCACATCGTTAAATATTTGAGCTTAACAACTTTAATAAAATATTGCAATGGCCATCATAAATATGAATACTGGTCGTTATTTTAAGAAGTAAGGGGGTACAAATGAAAAGATTTACAATTGACAAATTTTTAACTTAACTGCGAGTTGAGATACTTCACCAATTCGGTGTTGATTAGAGTGTTTAGTACTTTGCTAAAAACAGGTCGAAGGCTAAAAGGCCGACAGAAGGATCAGACGGTTCGCGAAGAGTTTATTACAGAATTTAAAGAGAACTGGGTCAATTTCAGGAGAACATTTTTTAAGGAGAAATATAAAGAGAAATAAAGGGCGGCCAAAGGCAAGATGGAGTGATGTTCTAATCCGATACCTTTACCCCAATAGCCTCTCATGCCATTCTCCTAGAGATGAAAGTGGTGGACGTTAAACAGAGGGGTTACTCCAACAGGTTTGAGAAATCCACTGGATTTAGATTTGGATATAATTATAATATAATTATATTATTATTTTAATTACTACTAATAATAATAATAACTAGAAATACCCTATGGAAATTTCAGTTTTCCTATCTGAATTTTCTGACAAATCTTAATTCTTAAATCAATGATCGAATAAGCTCATGGCGCGCTCTACGACAATAAAATAACCATAGAAATTCCCCATGTTGCATTGTTAAATATTTGAGCTTAGCAACTTTAATAAAATATAGCAATAGCCATCATAAATATGAATACTGGTCAAAATGAAAAGATTTAAAATTGACAACTTCAATTGAAGCAACCATTAAAGAGTACTTTTTTTCTGTTTTTAATTTCTCACGGAATGATGACCAGATCCTGCTCACATGCAACTACCAAGCAGATATCTTGAATAATAAAAAGCCCCCCCCCAAAAAAAATAGCTATGACATGCATAAAATGTGATCAGTACAATGAAATTTTTCATTTCTTATCTTAACACTGACACTCAATGAATACAGAAATTACTATGGCAGGGTAGGCAAATATGTGTATTAAAAGATCTGTCATAATTTAAAAAAAAAAAAAATAACTGCAAATCAGTACAGGCGTTATCGTGAATCTATAGTCGAGGGAGCAGATGCTAGCATCTTCTGGGATTTTTCTATCAATACAGATCGAACAATATAAAGCAAATCACCCAAACATTATTATCAATGTCACAAAAATAAGTAACATGTAAGAAAAACATCTCTGCGGGGTTTTAGGAAAAAATAAACAAATGTAAAGACTTGAAGATGCAAATAGGAAAAATGTAACGCATGAAAAGCTAGAACTGTTTCCGTGGAGGTTGGAGCTTTGGGACTGATAACGAAAGGAACTCAAGAACAGATCAACAAAATCCCTGATGCGTCGTCTCTCCAGGAAACACAGCCCGTATCCTGTGACGAATGATGTCCA
This sequence comes from Acanthosepion pharaonis, assembly GCA_903632075.3. Classification (NCBI taxonomy): domain Eukaryota; kingdom Metazoa; phylum Mollusca; class Cephalopoda; order Sepiida; family Sepiidae; genus Acanthosepion; species Acanthosepion pharaonis. The sequence continues at coordinate 17,289 of CAHIKZ030002731.1, read as the reverse complement.
TTTTATTTTTTTTACAAAATCTTTGAAAAATCTTTGAAAGAAAAAGAGAAAAAAATAGATTAAAAATTGCGATCAGTGGAGAAGAAAGAAAAAAGAAAGAAAGAAAGAATTTTTAGAATATGAAATGTATACAATCTTTGCTGGAAGATGAAGAAAGAAAATTGGAAAATGAGGAAGACGGAGGAGGAGGGGAAGGAGAAGCAAAAGAACGGGGTAAGATAATGATGAAAATGCTGTAACAAAAACTTTGAAAGAAAAAGATAAAAAAAGAAGATTGAAAGTTAAGAAAAGAAGAAGAAGAAAGGAAGACTAAGAAGAAGAAAAAAAAGAAAAGGATAAAAACTGAAAAAAAGAAGAAAAGTGAAAAGAAAAAAAAAAAAGAAAAAGCAAGAAAAATAAAAAATAAATGTATTTTTGAAATGATGTAATATATTTGGAAAAAAAAAAATAAATCTATAAACAAGAAATAAAAACAGAAGAAGAAGAATAAGAAAAAAGAAATAAAAAGAAGAAGAAGAAGAAGAAAAAGAAGAAGAAGAATAAGAAAAGAATTAAAAATAAAGAATTAAGAAAAAATAAGAAAAAGAAAAAAAAAAAAAATAAGAAGAAGAAAAAGAACCGAGAAGAAAAAGAAGAATTAGAAGAAGAAGAAGAAGAAAACAGAAGAAAAGAAAGAAGAAAAGAAGAAGAAGAAGAATGCCTAAGAAGAAGAAGAAAATTAAAAAGATCTATCTAGAAGAAAAAAGAAGAAGAAGAAGAAGAAGAAGAAGAATCATAATAAGAATAAGAAGAATAAGAATAAAAATTCAGAAGAATAAATAAGATATAATAAAAAGAAGATTTGGAAGAAGAAAAGAAGAAACAGAAGAAGAAGAAGAAGAAAAGAAGAAGAAGAAAAGAAGAAGAAGAAGAAGAAGAAGAAAAAGAAGAAGAAGAAGAAGAAGAAGAAGAAGAAGAAGAAGAAAAGAAGAAAAGAAGAAGAAAAGAAGAAAAAAGAAGTTTACAAGAATAAGAAGAAGAAGAAGAAAATAAAAGAAGAAGAAGAATTGAAAAAGAAGAAAAGAAAAAAAGAAAGAAGATGAAAAAAGGAAATGAAAAAAAATAAGTTATGTTAAATGTCCTGAATTATTTTATATTTTTTACTTTTATAATTTTTTCTTTCTGTTGCTCTTTGAAGCATCGTTAAACGGATTCTATCTGACTTTCTCGCTCAAGGGTCTTTTTTCCCCATTAGAGAAAAATTGGTCTCCAGGTTAACAATTTCGTTCAGGGTTTCAAAAGAAATTTTTTTTTTTAAGTATTCAAAACAAAGAAGCATCACAGAGGAGAAAGAAAAGAAAAATTATGGTGAAATTTCTCAATTCAAAATAATATTTAAGATATATATATTAAATATTCAAAAATAACTTTTAAAGCATATTTTCCAAAAGGATTTCAGAAAAAAAACCCGCATCAAGCGATACAGAAACAGATAAAGGCAGTCAAACAAAATATAATGTTTTCGACAAACCAGAAATGTTCCTTCATTCTCTCATAATAAAGGAAAAAATTGGTAATGGGAGATGGTAAAGTAGTTAAGAAAATCTGGAAATGCACAATAATACAGCGACTTTGATACGAGCTGTCGAAATCCAATTCCAGCAAGTTATAGTACAAAAATCATAATTGAAGATCGTATAAAAAACAAAAAAAAGAAAAACTAGATTAAAAAATCATTTGGATTGAGGTGTTTTTTAAATTAAATGATATTCGACCAGAATTACATGATTGTGCTGAAATTGGTGTATTATTATTGGATGTTGAAAGGTAGACCTTTGAACACTTGGGCTAAATAATGCATTGAAATTTATCTGCATTTTTTATGAATTATCATTTAATCAAAAATAGTCAACTTATAAAATAAGGTTCCTATCGTTTCTGTAAACTAACATGGCAACAATGGCTCTGATCCATAGGAGAAATGGAAATTTGCTGCAAGAACCATTCCTAATGGTAGCACATGTTCTCACTTTTTTATGGGCTTTTATGAAACAAACAAATCAAAAATCAAAAAAAGAAAATATAAATAGGATGGATGTTTGCAATTAAAAATAACATTTAATTTTTTTTTGTTTTTACCAGCAATTTAACTATTTTTAAAACAATAACCAACAATACATTTTTGTAAATTTTCTCATCAGTAGACTTTTCGTGAAAAATTATCAACAAACATTTTATACAATTTTTTATATGCTTCAACAAGAAATTTTATAAAATTCAAAATTTCTGGAGAAAATATAGACTGTTATATATTTTTCAGGTATGGAATTTTCCATTTTTCATTTTTAAAATAAATGACCAACAATATATTTTTATAGGAAAATGACCAACAATACATTTTTATATTAAAATGACCAACAATACATTTTTATAGTAAAATGATCAACAATAAATTTTTATAGTAAATTGACCAACAATACATTTTATAGTAAAATGAGCAACAATACAATTTCTAAAATAATGACCAAAATTTTATTTTATCACTTTATGTTTAGAATATATTTTTATAAATTGAATTTTAAGATATTACTTTTTTTGTCAATTTTTTTTTTTAAAATTGATTTATGATTAATTTATTAATCAACCTGATGAATTTTCAAATTTCCACCCAAATTGTTTGATTGGAAAAAATAAAAATACCTGCATAATAAACTATTATTTTTGCTTACAAATAATTCCATCATTCTTAAATTAATTATAAAATTTAAATTTTCAATTTTCAATTTGTTTAAGAAAATATTAAACCAAACGTTTGATATAGTTTTTAAAACAATTAAAAAACCAAACATTAAAATTTTAAAAATAAAGATTAAATTTCGGAAATTACCGCCCCATTTTATAACTGAATCTCCTATGGAAAATTTAACTGGCATAATTTCAGGAAAAAAAAACCAAAAAAAAAACCTTAAGAAACAAACTATTTGAGTTGGTTAAAAAAAAAATGAAAATAATAATGTCTAAAGCTACGAAAAAAACGAAAAACCATCATTATTTTTTCTTTTTTGGTCATTTTTTTTTTTCAAAAATTCCATTTGAAAAAAAATTTTTCTTTAAAAAAAAACATGCCAATCAAAATTTAATAACTTCGTCTGGCGACGGTGAAAAACAATATTTTTTCCTTTCATTGATTTAAAAAAATATTTTTTCCCTTTCAAAAAATTAAATTTTTTTTATGTTACCATTTTTTTTATTTTAAAAAATAATCCAATAATAATTTTTTAAAATTTATATTGATATATTTTAATTTTTTTACAACTAAATAAACGCCGATTATTGAACAATCTGATATTTAAAAAATTTTTCACAAAAATTTTTAAATATAAATAAATATTTCGATTCCAATGCATTCAAATAGTAATCCACAGAATATTAATGTTATAAAAACAAATCTGGAAAATTCATTACTAGTTGATAACTGAAATATATCCAAGTTATATTTATATAAAAATATATTTACATTAATATTCTTAGAATTATAAAAAATTAATTCAAAATGGGAATTCCAAAATTTAATCTGTTTAAAAAATAATAATTTCCCATTTAAATTTTGTTCTTCTATATATTTGATATTGTTGTCTGAAAATTTTAACATTCAATTGTTTCATATATATATTTTAATTTTATCAGTTTATACATAACAATTTTTTATGAAAATTTTTTTATTAAAACGTTTAAATAAGAAAAACTGTTTTAATTTAAAGGGTAAATTTGACAATTTTTTGACGGACAAACCAATTTCTTTTAATTCATGAATGCGTGATTTTTGAATTCAAAAATACAATGTTTTAAAAGCCTATCTCTAATACATATCTTTTCAAAAAATCGTTCATAAAAAAATCTTTTTATTAAAATTCTATCGTTTAAAAATGTTTTTTTTTTTTTCACCATGAATTAATAAAATCATACAGATGAAGGACAGATTTATACAAAATTGGTTCAAGAAACCATGTGAGTTACGAAATTTTTTTTTTTTTGGAATGGAAACAAATATTATACAATTTGCTAGAAACATATATAATTTCTAGAAATATAATGAGGATTGAAGGTTTTTTTTTATCAACACGTTTTTACATTTACCCTTATTCAAAAGAATGTTTGTCCATCATGATATATGTCCAACCAAATACATTTTTCCAAAGTACTTGGTTTAAAAGGAAAATATGAATAATCACGTATAGATTGTTCAAAAAAAAATTATTATTTTAATGTTTTAAAAATATTCCTTTTTAATTTTTTTAAACTATTTTGGATATATATATATATAAATATATATATAATATAAAAGAATACAAAGAAATTTATGAATATTATTAAAAAAGTATTATATTTATATTTCATCAAAAGGTTGAAGAAGAACAACTATTTATAAAATGATATTTAAATATCAATTTATTTATATAAAGAAATACAATATTTTTTCTTATTTTGCTATTTTGTTTGTAGCATACCTACAAAATAACCATAATGGGTCATGTCCCCATTCACATAAATACAGTAGTAAATACTGTATGTTGGTCTGCAGTTGGAGATTCGTCTCCAGCTGTGCTGGTCAAACTCTCTGAACTCCGGCAGAGAATCCCCAGACAAATATGTCGAAAAGCAATCTCATCTCGGGAAAAAGCTACCCAAATTCAAATACATCGGGTGTACATTAATTTTTTTTTATTACATTCAGATATCCCAATTTAAATTCGGCCTTGTGCCACATCTGACCGCGTAAATTGGTTGGTAGATATTCTGCAGTTGGAGATTCGTCTCCAGCTGTGCTTACTCAAACTTTCTGCCTCCGGGCAAAATCCCCAAACGAGGCTATGTCGAACGGCAGAAACAGCTAACAAAACAACTATAACCAAAATTATATAATATTTCATTTTATTAGCCAGGTTACGGCCTCAGATACCCCACATTAAATTCGGCCTTGTGCCACATCTGACCGCATGGGGCATTTGGTAGATATCCTGCATTTGGAGATTCATTGGAATTCATTTGACGCACTTTTAAAAAGTTGATTACTTTCTTCAATTCCGCTGGTTTGTCTTATATGTGTTGTTCTTGTCCAAAGTATTTCGTTCATTACCAACCATCGTTTGATTATTCTATTCAGTAACCTTTGTCTAGGTTACAACAAGGGAATATAAATGATTTCTAGAAGACTTGGAAAATTATTAACTTGATTTTTTTATTGATTTTTTTTGAAAGCAAAGTAAAATAAAAGATTTCTTTGCTTTGGTTTTTGATATTTAAAAGATTTATATGAAAATACAAACCTTGTCTTCAAGTATCCAATAAATAAATTTTTCTTGAGGGTTTTTTGGTGTCCACATTTTAAAAAGATTTTTACACATAGAAGATGTATTAAAAAAAAATAAAAAATTGAAAAAATTCTTTTTTATTATATTTTCAATACATTTAATTTCAGAAACCAGATAAAAAAAAACTCTATTACAGCTAAACTTGTAATCTTAAAAAAGGGAAACCAAAATAATAAATATTTTTTTGAAATTTGCAGACGATAAACGAACAAGTATGGAAAAACAATAAAAGATAGAAAAAAAAAACGTAATGGTTTGATGAACAAAAGAGATCGGAAAATTGTTCTTCTCTGGTGGTTTTTCATTAGTATCTTTCTTTAAATGCTTTTGGCAATTCAGACCTTTGCAATCTAAAAAAGCGCCTTTTTGTCTCGCTCTAACAATATAAGTTTTTAAGTCTGCCACTTTCAATTATATTTAAAATCTTTAAAAAAATTGCAAAATCTTCGTTCCTCTTTTTCTCCATTTTTCCAACATTTTAATCTTTTTAAATTTCGACTTTCTAGCATCATCGAATATTTAAAATCAATAAAAAAAGAAAAAAGAAATTTTTCTCAAATTCTAACAAAAATGAAAAAAAAATGAAAAGAAGAGAAAAGTGTAATCTAAATAGACGGAAATTGATGAAAATTTTCAGAATATGAAAGATGGAGAACAGTGAAAAGAACGACCAAATGAAAAAGAAAAATTTCAATTAGACTTTTGGGAAGAATAAAATAATTAATTTTAAGATGGCGAATAAAAAATATTTTTGTTGAAGAAAATGAACTATATAATGTCAGAAAAAAAGGGTTGTTTTTATAAGTTCGCCAATCTTATAAATAATGAGATTAGAAGAGATATAAAATCAAACTGGTAACAAGATTTTCCTAAATATATTTCTCTTCAAAATCTATAAAAGGTGATTGATATGTTTGATGAACTTCAATCCTATTCTGTTGTTTTAAGTTTGATTGAATAATTGAAAATGATTTAAAATTCACCAAATTTTTTTCTTTTTAAAATTAAAAATATCGTTGATTTATTGATAAATGTCTTCAATCCTATAAAAAGGTTTTTAAGTTGGGCATAAAATAATGAAAAATAATATTAAAATTCTTTTAAATTTATTTCTTTTCAAAATTAAAATTAATGATTCTATTTATAAATCAATTTATTCAAAAAATATAAAATTCATTTTAGGCCAAATAAAAACTATAATTGTTCAAAAAATGAAGTAAATAATATTTCTCTTTATTTCTTGACAAAATTGATTGATAAATTTTTCTCAATATTAAAAAAAAAAATATAATCAAATAATTTCACATTTTATTTTTTTTTTTAAATAAATACAATTATTTTCATAACGATTTTATTATTCTATCTAAAAATGGATCGTAATTTCTTTTTTGGCAATAAATTGATAGAAGAAAAAAAAAATTCAAATACAGATGAAACCCTTATTGAAAAAAAAAAAATATATTCATATTCTTTCAAAAATATTCTTTAAAATTTGAAACTGATATAATTTGCGTCTCTCATTTATTTTTATGCGGAACAAATTTTTTGCAAAATAAATCCAGTCCGATGAAATAAACGGATGAAAATAAAAAAAAAAAAATTTTTTTTTAATTTAACATTTTATTTTTCTAAATATATGTTTTATATGATATATTCAATTATACAAATTAAAATATAATTTATATATATATTTTTATATATATATATATTCAATATATAATGTGTATTGTGTGTGTTTGTGTAAAATGTGTGTGTGTGTGTGTGTGTGTGTGAATATATAATAAAAATAGGAAAAGAACTCGTTAGGTAAATAATCCAAAGTTCTTTAGTATTTTTATTATTATTTTTTTTTAAAATATATGCTCGATACAAAAGTAGAGCATAAATATAATTATTTATTTAAAAATATGATTCCAACGCTACATAAGAGTTCTCATGTTTCAAAACAAGAGCCGAAAACTTCAATATAATTATTTGAATTAAATTGAATTAAAGTACCAAGCTCTGTTCCATCTTCAAGCGAAATTTTTTTTTTTGAATAACTAATTCCTGAAATTTACGCGTTTTATAAGCATATTCATTATTGAAATTAAAATTACTATGGTAACGGCTAGAGCAATTGTTTAAAAAAAAAAAATATAAGGGTTAATAATTTGTATCAATATCTCAGTTACATTCAAAGAGGTCAAGTCAGGGTAAGGTTTAGGTGTCTAAATTTAAAAGCGGAAGATGACATTATATTAAATTATATAAAATATATATATATTTATTTTTTATTTATTTTTTTTATTTTTTTAAATTTTTCCTTTGTAACGATATATATTTTTCAGCTATATATAAAAATATATATATTTTTGAATATAAATATATAAATATATTATTTTATAATATTAGAGTATAAAAATATTTTTTTGTTAAATATAGTAAATATAACAGATAATTTCTTTATTTTTTTTAAAAAATTTCATTTAATGTTAAAATGAAACAAATTTACTTTCAATTTAATTATCTTAAAAATTTTTTTGGCAAATTTTCAAATTTATCTTTTGTTTTTTTGTCGTTTTCAAATTTTCTACTGTAGCTAAGATATCCTTAATGAAAAAAAAAAATATTATAATTTTTTGTATGATTTATTTCATTTTTAGGGCTACAAAAATTTAAAAATTTTTTTTTTTTTGATTTAAAAACATATAAAAAATACACAATTTTTTTTTTTCATATTTATATTTTTTTGTTTAAAATAAAAATTTATATCAAAATAATAAATATTTTTAAATATATTCAGTTATTGTCAATAATGCGATTTACATTTGTTATTTATTTTGTATACAACACACATATAAATCATGTTTTTAGAATGAAGTATTTTCTGAAATGGTATGATTTTCAGATCCTGTTTTCATAAAATATAAGAAAAATTAGAATGATAGAAATAAATAAAATTTTGTTGAAATTTTAAGAGATAATTTTTGTTGAATCAATTTTTTTTTTACTATATTTTATAATATTCAATATAATTAAAAATATTTTTTTTATATTTTATATGTAATATTTTATTTATCTAAAACCTATTTTCTAAATAATACTAGTATCAAAAAAATAAATTCAAGAAAAAGTAAAAAAATTTTACCTTTATTCAGATGAATTACATTTTTGAAAAAAAAAATATAAAAAAACTAAAAAAAAAAAGAAAAATCTTAAATTTAAAATTTAAAAATGTTTAAAATATTGCTTTATATATAAATTTTTAAATTTAATCAATTATGGGTTTTTTTCTTAATTGCAGTTGTTTTCAGATTTTTTTTTTTAAATTGTTATATTTCTTATGATATATATTTAAAAAGGATTTTTAAATATATTATTTGATAATTATAATTTAAAGAAAATATTATTCAAAATCGAATAATAATATTTGTATAATATAAATATATATATTTAAATTATATATTTATATAAATATATAAAAATATATAAAATTTTAAATATATTAAATAAAATATATTAAATGAAATAAAAATATATAAAAATTAAAATTAATATAAATAATATATATATAGAAAATATCATTCATTTATATTTTTATAATATAGTAATATATTTTGTTTTTTAATTTAAAGTCGGATGTTTATTAAGGATAAAGTAAATCATAAAATATTTAAATATAAGGAAAAATTTGTCATTAAATTTCTTTTCAGGCTTAAAATTTTAAGAATTATGATAATTTTATTTTACATTGATTTTCAAAGAGTCCGCCTTCAATTAAACCTATTTTTTAAATATTTTAGAAATTGACCTTGAATCTTTTTCAAAAATATTGATATTTTATATATTCTACATTTATAAAAATATTTGGATATTATTTAAAATTCCTTAAATTTATTTTAGATAAAGTCTGTTTTAATGTCGAATAAATAAACTGATGAAAAAAATTCATTTTCAAATTCTGATTTTCATTTAATGGAAAAAACCCTTTTTAAATTTCTATAAAAAATCTGAATAATAATCTGGAATAAAAAACTATAGATCATATATTTTTTATAATTAATTTATATCTAATTTATTTATTATTCTTCTTTTATCAAAGATGAACCAATATATTTAAAATATGGTAAAACAAAAATAAGTTGATTTATAAAAAGTTTTGTTTAAATATTTGTTTAAATTCGAAATATATATTGGTTGAAAAATATTGTTCAAGTATTTAAAATGTAATGCGTTTTTTTAACATTTGTTCTTGTTGAAAAATTCAAGTTTAATTAAAATGACATAAAATGGTAAATTAAAAACTATGATATATTCTACCTAAATTGGTCCTGATTTTTGGTTTATTTTTGTATTGATAATAATTTAATTGATTTATTACATTAATAAAAATGTAAATTTTAAAAATTGGTCAAAAGAAAATATTTAATTTATTTAGTTTTATTATGATCAGAGTTATATATATATATATATATATATATATATATATATATATATATATATATATATATATATATATATATATATATATATATATATATATATATATATATAAAAAAAGAAGTTTTATACTAGTGTTGAAAAAATACAAGAAATAAATTTTTAGGCGTTTTTATAAATGTCATATAAATATTGGAATATATTAAATTTACGTTTGATTTTTATTTGAATTGTGTAAGTGTGTGTATGTGTTCTTATGTGAAAAAAGTGTCTGTTTTAATGAATTTTCATAAATCTATCTATCTATACTTAGGGATACTATTAATATAAATATTAAATATATCCTAAAATAAATTATAATATATATATATATATATATATATATATATATATATATATATATATATATATATAAATTTTGTTTTTGTAAAATTTAAAAATGGTTTTTTGTTATTTTTTTTTTCTTTTCCGAAAAAAAAATTTAATCTTTTTAATTTTTTTATTTTCTTGTGGAAAAATTTTATATATTCTGGGCATGATATTTTCATTTTATTTATGATTTTTTATTTTTGTCTTTGTATTTTGTGTCTGTTCCTGTGTGTGCGTCTGTGTTGTGTTACATTTTCGTTATTTTTAAGTTCCCAGGAAATATATATCAAACTGTAAAAACAAACTGATAATAATTTTTAAATATTGATATAAAAATAATTTCACTATATAAATAGTATATTAATGAAAAATATGTCTTCTATATTTATATATTTATAAAATATATATTACTTGACTATTTCATAATTTTATATTTCTATTTCGTAATTTATTTCCTATTATTTAAATTTTCTGGCATATAATTAAATAAATTTATCTTTTACTGTATTTGTTAAGTTGAGCTATTAATATTTAAATTTTTTTTGATATTTTTTTCACTGACTGAAAAGAAATACTATAAAAGGTTCGAATAAAAATATATTTGAAAATTTCAAAAATCATGATCCGTAAAAAACCCATTTAACATTGTTTGTGCCATTGAGGAACGAATTAATTTCAGAGTTTCATGAAACTATTTCTTTCTGCCATATTTTGTTTTTTCGAGAAGATCTTTTTTGAAACCCATTAAAAAAAGCAAAATGATTCTTCTATTTTTTTAATAAAACCAAAAACCTTCTTCAAAGATGTTCCATTTTTTTTCATGCCTATTTGGGGGGAACTTTCTAATTGAACTTATGTTCTATTAATGTCAAGAAATAAAAAAAGTTCAGCTTCCAAAAATAAAAAAATCGTTAGGTATACATTATCGTCAGGAAAATGTCATGTCAGGTTCCCCTAAAAAAACAGTGAACCTACTGGTGAATTCATTGAAAAATGAAGATAGTGATTTGAATATGGAAAAAATTTTTTAGAATTTCCATTGTTGTACAAATCATGTGATTTTTCTTTAATTTAAATTTTTAAAATCAATCAGGATTCAAAAAGTAATTTTGATTTTTACTTTCAATTTTAAAATCTTTATCTTTTGATTTTTTTTCTTTTTTCCCTTTCCCCCAATCCATTTTTAAAAATTTCAAAATTTTTTTTTAAAATTTTATTTAATATTTTATAATTTCATATATGTCTCTTTTTGTTAAAGTATAAGTTTCCATATTTTTTTTATTCTTTTGAATAAACCTAGGAATGTTTGCATCTGTTCGGTCCATGGTATCCTCAGCATCCTTTTGTAGATGTTTTTCATAACATCTTTCCTTGTTAAGTATAAATTTCAATTTTTTTTCCACTTTTATAAAAATTCGTCGTTGATCAAAATTCGGTCCATGGTATCCTTAGCATCCTTCTGTAGAAATTTCAACAGATATTCCTGATGTCTAAAATATAAGTTTTGAATTTTGTTTCCATTTTCTAAACCATCGTCGTTGCTCACATTTCAATCAGATGATAAAAAAAATAACCTTCTGTAGAAATTCAACTTTCTCTTCCTGATGTTAAATATAAAAAATCCTTTTTGTTTCCATTTTCAAAATTTTCACACACCTGTTCACATACACTTTCCATGGTACATTTTCTCAAATCCTTCTTTTGTTTTTCCAAATGGTCCCTTCACAATATTATAAAAATATATAATTTTAAATTTATTTCCATTTTCTAAAAAAAATGTACGAAAATGCTTAAATTTTTGGTATCCTTTTAAATTGGATTTTCTACATAACCAACATTTCTTTGTTTATAGAATTTTTTTATATATATATATATATATATATATATATATAAGAAATACAAATCCGACAATTTATTTATTAAAGACATTTTTTATGTTTAACGTTCTTTTTTATAGATACAAGTATTTAAGTAAATGCTCTGTTTATAATAAACAGTATTAAATAACATTTACCGGCCTGAATGTCCGAGAAATTTTCATAGAAAATATTCGTCCTTTGACAGGATTCGAACCTGCATCCTATACGGAACCGTCATTTACGCTGACGTGCCTTAACCGACTCGGCCACAAAGGAGCGTTCGGTAGGCAAGGTCGAATTTACTGCTTATAAACTTCAATCTTCCATGAATCTCGTACATTCATAACTGCTCTGGCGTATCAAATGTAAACAAATGACGTCATATATTAAGAAATGGACAAAGTCCGACAATTTATTTATTAAAGACATTTTTATGTTTAACGTTCTTTTTTTATAGATACAAGTATTTAAGTAAATTTAAATTTATATTTAATATCAGTATATATATATAACATTATATATATAGTCTAATGAGAAAGATGATTCAGGAATTCATTAAATTATATTTCATATCTGGCATCCATAAATCAAACAATTCAAGAAACATTTATGAAACACCGAATAAAAAAATATGTAGAAATATAATATATACAGCCAGACAAAAGCAGAATAAGTATCTGATTATAGTGGTGAAATTTCCAAATCATCCAACTAATTTTTGAAGGGATGAATATTTGAACTGGTGTCACATGAACTCATCAGATTCTACCGTTTTAAATTAAATTGGTATATAATCATCTTTTTATTATATTTAATGGAAAGGGAAAGATGTAAATTCATAAATATAAAGAGCATTTAAATTTTTAATAATTCAATATTTATATATCTAATTCCTTAATTAAGCCACTATCCATTATGTCCAAACTGGATTGAATTCTCTAGGTTCATTGCTTGTTTATGATAAAATATTTATAATTAAAATTAAATATCCCTTGCCGGAGTTTGTAGCCTCAAAAAAAACAAACTAATAAGAACATAGTTAAATATGATCAAATTATGATCAGATATTTAAATTTCAATTTTTTGATTCTCAAGGAAAAAAAACAAAAAGTAAATTTTTATATTGACTATATATATATATATATATATATATATATATATATATATATATATATATATATATATATATATTTATATTAAAACAGTTTGATAAGGTCTGTAAATATACCTAAAAATTAATACTTATATTTCATTTTATTTTTAATATTGGGTATAAAAATCATAAATATAAAATATATATATATATATATAATAATATATATATTTATATTATATAAATATAATTTTCAACTAATGTACGAATTTTAAATCAGTTTTAAAAAAATATTTTTAACAAGAAATTTTATTAAATTGGTTAAAATATAAAATATAAAGTATTAAATGTATCAAATATTAAAAATCAAAAATTTTTGTAAATTGAGAATTGTTTAGCAGTTAAAATTTTTATAAATTCACATAAAATTCATTAAATTTGTTTAATTAAATTCTGTTTTTTAATTTATTGTTAGATATAATGGTAATATAATTCAAATATTTTGTGGATATTTTTCTAATAAATTTTATATTTAATTTGAAATGTCAAATATAATGTTTATAATTTGTTAATTTGGAATTTTTGTCAAGAAAATTTTTTTTATGAAAATCCAAATATTTAAAATTCAATCATATTTTTCGAAAAGATTATTTATATATTTATATATATACATCAAATCCATCATCAATATATATATATTTATAAATATATATATATATATATTATATATATATATATATACATTGATATTTATTTAAAATTTTTTTAAACTATAATTTTATTGTATTTGTTTAAAATATTTGGAATTTTATTTTAAAAAATAATTATATTTATACAAATTTTTATTCTAAATTTTTTTAAAATTCATAACAAAATACTAAAAAATTTGGATTCTTTTTTAAAATATTTGTTTCTTTTTTTTTTGGCATTTTTTATTCAAAATACACATATTTTTTCTGTACCACACATACAAACATACACAATATATTTATATATATATATATATTTTATATTTATATATATATATAATATTTTTTTTTAATTTGTAAGAAAATTAATTTTATTTATGATTCCAATGAATATTTTTCAACCATTTAATGATAATTTTTTAAATATATTTATATTTATCCTTAATCCTGGTAATTCATTAAGTTCAAGATAGAAATATTTGTTTGTTATTTTTTTTATATATATATAATATATATATATATATATATATATGTGTTTGTATGTATGTATATATTTTTTACATATGTTAGATATATGATTGTTAAATGTATGGATGGAATATTTAATAATATCAATTTTACTTTGAATATATATATATATATATATATATATATATATATATATATATATATATCATGTAATTTAAGATAATTAGATAAATAGATCAATAATATTTACGATCTATCTATATATATAAAATGACATAGATAATAATGTATATATAGAAAAATAAATCTTTTGAAGAATTCAAAAATATAGATATATGCTGAAGATAGATATTTTTTAATTGTATATATTTATATTTATAAATATAAATAGATTTAGGTTTATATATAGAATTTTAAAATTTGATTTATTTTAATAGAATATATATAATATAGATATTCAATATAAAAGATGATTGAAATATAATTTATATATAAAATTATAATATAGATAATAGATAGCTAACAGATAAATAATATTTAGATATATATTTTTATAGATAAATATATAGATATTAAATGATTTATAGATATATTCCAGAATGAAATTACAAAAATTAGTGTTTATTTACAGAGAATAAAATGAAAAATGCTTTAAAAGATTAAAAAAGAAATATAAAACAGATGAATTTAATCTACTTTGAATTTATCATGGATATATTTCAATATAACAAAATAACCTGTATTAAAAATTCTTTTCTAAAAAAAAAAAATTGTTTTTTATAAAATGGATTGACACCTTTTATTTGGGGTGAATTCATTTAAACATGATTAAAGCGGGATAAATTAACCAGTAGATTAGAAGGTATGTTCTAAATATATAATATAAAAAAACAAATAAATTTGAAGGAATATTTTATTAATTAGAGAAAATGTGAAAATTTTTTTATTGAAAATAATAATATATTATTTGTAAAAAAAAAAAATATTGGCTCGTTTTTTTTTTATTTTTTTTTAAATTTTGTATTTTTCCTTTTTTTCTTTTTTTTGAGGAAATAGTCCGTGGATCGATTTAATAATTTATCCAATTAGTGTCATGAGTTTTTTTATCTAAATGAAACATTATTTATTTTTTTGATTTCAAAAAAAAGTAAGCCGTGGTTTTCATCCTTGAAGACAATATAGTTTACTTAAATAATAATTATAAAAATCCAAAATATATTGGGCAAATAAGATAAAAAAAATATTGTATATTAATTATTTTAAAATGAAAAAATTTTCTGACCTGAACATATCCAGGTTTATATTTATTTATCATTTTTCATTTTTTTTAAACCTAAAGTTTCTGTTCCCATATTATTGTAAGTTTTGTAATAAATTTTAATGATATTTTTAAAATTTGTTTTATTCAATTCGTTTCTTTTCAATATCATTTAGTTTGATGATATTTTTTTTGATAAAAAAGTTTATAACTTTAAAGATATGGATATTTTTTGTCAATAATTCATTATTATATATTGAAGATGTCTTTAAAATCTTTTCCAAATATAATATAACATCATATATATATATATTTATAAATATATATATATATAAAAATGAAAATTATATTAATATTCAAAAAGTTTTTTTAAAATGTTCAGGAGGATAAAATCAAACTTTAAATAAGCAATGAAAAATCCAGAAATAATTTTTTTGAATGAATAAAAAATTGAAAATTAGCAAATCTGCGGATATATGATATTATTATATATATATATATATATATATATATAAATATATATATATATATATATATATAATTTCACTATTTTCGAATGAATTATAATTTTTATCAGTAACATTTATGAATATACAACAAAATATAAAATTTGAAAAAAAATATAATATTTTGCAAAAAAATAACATGAATTATCAAACAATGTTTTGTTATTATAGTTTTGTTTTTTAAATATAATAACTAATTTTATATATATATATATAAATATATATATATATATATATATTATTCTAACATCAATCAATTTACAAATACATGAATTATTCTTATAAAAAAAACTAATACATCTATATCTTAATATATATATAAATATATAAAAATTAATATCGCAAATGATTCATTGATTTATAAATTTTTATTGTTTTTAATATTATTTAACGATAAACGTGCAATAATTTTTTTTTTATGAATTATTTTTTGTGAATAATTCATAATTTGTAAAAATTTGCATTTAAATATTTAAATAACTGATCCAAGTGCGACTTTTGGATAATAAGTGCGACATTACTGTAATTATTGAACAATATAGTTCATGCCACTTTGACAGAAAAATTTACCAGTAAAAAATTTGTTCATCACCATATTTTATAAGAACGCACAACCTTTAAAAAAATTTAAAATCAAACTCAGCGTTGCTTTTGCGCGTTCCAAAACAATAACTCATTTTCAATAGCATTTTCGGATACAACAATACATATATTTTTCGTTGTCCTCTTATTACTAAGAGAAAAAAACAAGAACAACATCTATTCTATACCTGAAGATGTCTGTAGGAACAGACGAAAGAAAGCTTGTAGTAAAAATAAGAACTAATACGGCAGAAATTTATATAAACAAGGATCATTTCATTCATAACGGATTCGGAGGTTTTTTGTATATTATTTGAATTGTTTGCGATGATGGATGTCTCGCCATTTAAATCATTAACCTTTGCATTAGTTTTTGTGGCGAGAAGAACAAGAAGAGCCGTAAAGAAATTGAATAAATAACACTTAAAAATTACTGATGCAGGAGTTCAATGGTTTATAAAATGACATTCTAAACGTGGCGCATGAACAATTTGTAATCACTGAAATGGCGGCTGTTTCCCCAGGCGCTAAAATCTTGCCTACCACATGAGCATATCGTCCATTGGGGAAATAAGACCAAAATAATTTCTCCGAAGAATTTCTTTACGGAGGAACAAATAATTGATAGTTTGCAGACATAAATGAATAATAGTTCAAAAATGAGTTGACATGAAAAAAACACCTTTTAAAGG
>CAHIKZ030002730.1:0-263151 GCA_903632075.3 Acanthosepion pharaonis | reverse complement strand
GACAATCTGAGGAGGAACCTCAAATACTGATACGTTGGTCCTACGCCTGCCTTCGTATTCCGTTCGTAAAATGAGGTCTTTCGTTATGAGGTCCCTTGTTGCAGCATCCTCACAATCGGCAGGCGTGGGTAACAGTACGTCCCACAAGCAATAACCTTTCCCTTTTATGACTCGCTGAGGTTTGATGCCCAGCGAATTCAAGGTTTTTATAACATTGTCTTTAGTGGAGCGACAAATCTTGCGCGAACGCTTGTCCACCACAAAGACTGACACAATTCTTTTCTCAACTTTCTTTAGCTCCACGGGATTGGGCAAGAGCCCATCTGCTGTCACCAGATGTGCGTAGCTCTTGGCTTTCTCCAGGAACTCCGTCATGTTGATCTTGCATTTAGGCGGGGACTTCCAACATGAGGGCGTCTCTCCGGCAGCGTCATTATTCATAGTATCTATATTCATGTCTTGTTTGTTTTGGCTATTATCCTCAACCATACTATTATTGGTTTCTGAATTTTCGCCAACTTGGTCTACCACACTTTTCTCATGTGACACTTTATTGATTTCAGAATTTTCGCCTACTTGGGCTGTCATACATTTGCCAGGTGAAACATTCTTGGTTTCCGAATTTTGGCCACTTTCGGCCACCATAACTTCTTGAAGCATTTTTTCTTTGGTAGAATTATCGGCCACCATACCTTCCTTTTGTAAAGTGGATTTTATTGGAGAGATTTCACCATTATCGGCCACCATACTTTTTTCAGGACTACGTTTAACATTTTCATCATGTGAAGGAAACAACAATTTTTGGGGGTCTTCTGTATCTGTATCTGAATATCCGGACGATTTGTCAGGAGATTCATTTTTCTTTTTTTTTTGTTCCAAATAAATTTTTCCTTGCATTTTTACCCATATTTATTAATTTCTTTTCGCAAAAATATAATTAAACAAAAGAAGAGAATAATATAAAAAGAAAAGGGGGGTAAAAAAAATGAACATGTGTAAAAGGAACGGTAAAAAAAAATAAAAAATTAAACAACTACAAATTACAGACAAAGAATACACGAACGAGGAAAGGACAAATTAAGGCGAAAATAAACAAACAATTAACAAAACGACTACTAGAAATTTCTAGTCAGTCCTACAAACGATAACACAGGGAATAAAAAACGAAAATGTATAATTAACAAAGCATAAAATAAAAAAAACAAATATTAAACAAGCAGATAAACAAGCAAAAAAAAGATGGGGGTAAAAAAACGAATACGTATAAAAGGACAATGAACGGTACAAACAGAAAATTAACAGCTACAAATTACAGACAACGGGTACGCAAACGAGAAAAGGACTAATTAAAGCAGAAATTTACAGAAAAGGAATACAATAAATCAACAGAAATTACGGAAAGAAAATTAAGAAACAAATTAACAAAACGATATGACGGCTTCTAGAAAAATTCTAGTCAGTCCGACAAACGATAAAACAGGAAAAAAAAACGGAAATGTATACTTAACAAAGCAGAAAATAAAAGATAGAAAACAGAATATTTAACAAATATTAAAACAAGGAACGAAAAAGAACACGTAGAAATAAAATGTGAACAAATAAACTATGACGTAAAATCAAATAAGGCGGGAAATTACTGAAAAAGAAAAATATAAGCAAATAAAAGACAAACAAAATCAAAAAGGCTAAAATAAAAAGGGAGGAAAAGAAAAAAATAAATTTTAACAAGTAAAGGTCAGTAATAGAAAAAACGGAAAATTAAATCAAAAGGAACTTAAGGTACTAACAGTTCAAAAAACACAACAGCAGAACTTCGTCCAACACCGGTCGTACTGGGCGGTGAAAGTCGAAAAAGTAGTCAAAACACGTTGATTTTGCATGTAAATCATTATGTATTTGAAAACTTAGTAAAACTTAAAATTTGTAATATCACTTTGACAAAACTTATGAAACTAGTTAAAATCAATACATTTTGATTGATTGAATATATATTTTCAATAATTTCATTAATTTTCTAATGTTTCCAAAGAGTTATTCATATTTTGAAGCTAGCGTGTTTAACGTTGAAAAAGTAGTCAAAACACGTTGACTTTGCATGTCTGGGTAAAACTTAAAATTTGTAATATCACTTTGTCAAAACTTATGAAACTAGTTAAAATCAATACATTTTCATTCATTGCATATCGATTTTCAATAATTTCATTGATTTTCTAATGTTTCCAAAGAGTTATTTATATTTTGAAGCTAGCGTTGAAAAAGTAGTCAAAACACGTTCATTTAGCCTGTAAATCATTATGTTTTGAAAATTTAGTAAGATTTAAAACTTGTAATATCCCTTTGTCAAAACTTATGAAACTAGTTAAAATCAATACATTTTGATTGATTGCATATCGATTTTCAATAATTTCATTGATTTCCTAATGTTTCCAAAGAGTTATTCATATTTTGAAGCTAGCGTGTTTAACGTTGAAAAAGTAGTCAAAACACGTTGACTTTGCATGTCTGGGTAAAACTTAAAATTTGTAATATCACTTTGTCAAAACTTATGAAACTAGTTAAAATCAATACATTTTGATTGATTCCATATCGATTTTCAATAATTTCATTGATTTCCTAATGTTTCCAAAGAGTTATTCATATTTCGATGCTAGCGTGTTTAACGTTGAAAAAGTAGTCAAAACACGTTGATTTTGCATGTAAAACATTATGTATTTGAAAACTTAGTAAAACTTAACATTTGTAATATCCCTTTGTCAAAACTTATGAAACTAGTTAAAATCAATGCCTTTTGATTGATTGCATATCGATTTTCAATAATTTCATTGATTTTCTAATGTTTCCAAAGAGTTATTCATATTTTGAAGCTAGCGTGTTTAACGTTCAAAAAGTAGTCAAAACAGCTTGATTTTGCATGTTAATCACAATGTATTTCAAACCTTTGTAAAACATAAAAGTTTATAAAATATATTCGGCAAAACAGAATGAACTAGTTAAAATTAATATAGTGTGATCGATTGCATATCGATTTTCAACAATTTCATTGACTTTCTAATAATTCCAAAGAGTTATTTATATTTTGAAGCTAGTATGTTTAACGTTGAAAAAGTAGTCCAAACACGTTGATTTTGCATGTAAATCATTATGTATTTGAAAACTTAGTAAAACTTAAAATTTGTAATATCACTTTGTCAAAACTTATGAAACTAGTTAAAATCAATACATTTTGATTGATTGCATACCGATTTTCAATAATTTCATTGATTTTCTAATGTTTCCAAAGAGTTATTCATATTTTGAAGCTAGTATGTTTAACGTTGAAAAAGTAGTCAAAACACGTTGATTTTGCATGTAAATCATTATGTTTTTGAAAACTTAGTAAAACTTAAAATTTGTAATATCACTTTGTCAAAACTTATGAAACTAGTTAAAATCAATACATTTTCATTGATTGCATACCGATTTTCAATAATTTCATTGATTTTCTAATGTTTCCAAAGAGTTATTTATATTTTGAAGCTAGCGTGTTTAACGTTCAAAAAGTAGTCAAAACAGCTTGATTTTGCATGTTAATCACTATGTATTTCAAACCTTTGTAAAACATAAAAGTTTATAAAATATATTTGGCAAAACAGAATGAACTAGTTAAAATTAATATCGTGTGATCGATTGCATATCGATTTTCAACAATTTCATTGACTTTCTAATAATCCCAAAGAGTTATTTATATTTTGAAGCTAGTATGTTTAACATTGAAAATGTAGTTAATACAGCTTGATTTTGCATGTATAACACTATGTAATTGAAACCTTTGTAAAACATAAATTTTTTATACCTCTTGTCTAAACTTATTAAACTAGTTAAAATCAATACATTTTGATTGATTGCATATCGATTTTCAAAATTTCATTGACTTTCTAATGTTTCCACTGAATTATTTACATCTTGACGCTAGCGTGTTAAACGTTGAAAAAGTAGTCAAAACAGCTTGATTTTGCATGTATATCACTATGCAATTCAAACCTTTGTAAAACATAAAATCTGTAATATCACTTTGTCAAAACCTATGTAACTAGTTAAAATCAATTCATTTTGATCGATTGCATATCGATTTTCAATAATTTCATTGACTTTCTGATGCTTCCCAACAGTTACTTTTATTTTGAAGCTTGCCAGTTTAACGTTGAAAAAGTCTCAAAACAGCATGATTTTCCATGTAAATCACTTTGTATTTCAAATCTTTGTAAAACATAAAATTTTTAAACACCTTTGTCAAAACTTATGAAACTCGTAAAAATCAATACATTTTTATCGATTGCATATCGATTTTCATTAATTTTATTGGTTTCCTAATGTTTACAAAATGTATTTTAATGTTTCAAGCAAAGGTGCTTAACGTCGAAAACGTAGTTAAACTGCTGGCTTCTGCATATAAAACTCAGTAGTTCTCAAACCTTCATATAACATACAATTTGTAATATAATTTTCTAAAAACTGTTGAAACATATTATCATCAACATATGTTGATGGATATCGATTTTCAATAATTTTATTGGTTTCCTAATGTTTACGTATAACAATTTAATGTTTACAACGAAGGTGTTTAACGTTGAAAACGTAATTAAATTGCTTGCTTCCGCATATATACTCAATGGTTTTCAAACCTTCGTAAAACATACAACTTATAATATATCTTTTTAAAAAACTTTTGAAACATATTAATATCAATATATATTTAACGATACCATATCCATTTTCAATAATTTTAGTGGTTTCCTAATGTTTACCAATAACAATTTAATGTTTCCAGCAACGGTGTTTAACGTTGAAAAAGTAGCGAAAACAGCTTGCTGTTGCATGTAAAACTCAATAGTTCTGAAACCTTCGTAAAACATAAATTTGTAATATATCCTTATAGAATCTGTTGAAACATATGAAAATCAATATATATCGATCGATACCATATCGATTTTCATTATTTTTATTGGTTTCCGAATGTTTACAATTAGCAATTTCATGTTTCAAGCAAGGGTGTTTAACGTTGAAATGTAGCGAAAACTGCTTGCTTTTGCATGTAAAATTCAATAGTTCTCAAATATTAATAAAACATACAATCTTTATACAAACTGTTTAAACATATCAAAAACTATATATATTGTTTTATACCATATCGATTTTCAATAATCTTATTGGTTTACTACAAGTAGCAATTTAATGTTTCGAGGAAGGTTGTTTAACGTTGAAAAAGTTGCAAACGCAGCTTGCTTTTGTATGTAAAACTCAATATTTCTGAAACCATCGTAAAACATACAATTTGTAATATATCTTTGTAGAAACTGTTGAAACATTAAATTCAATATATAATGATCGATACCATTACGGTTTTCAATCATTTTATTGGTTTCCTAATGTTTACAAATAGCAATTTAATGTTTGAAGCAAGGATGTTTAACGTTGAAAAAGAAGCGGAAACAGCTTGCTTTTGCATGTAAATCTAAATAGTTCTGAAACCTTTGTAAAACATACAATTTGTAATATAACATTGTAAAAACTGTTGAAACACATTAAAATCAATATATATTTAACGATACCATATCGATTTTCAATAATTTTGTTGGTTATCTAATGTTTACAAACAGCTATTTAATGTTACAAGCAAGGGTGTTTTACTTTGAAAAAGTAGCGAAAACAGCATGTAAAACTCAATAGTTCTCAAACCTTCGGAAAAACATACCATTTGTAATATAACTTTGTAAAAACTGTTGAAACATATTAAAATCAATATGTTTTGATCGATACCATATCGATTTTCAATACTTTTATTGGTTTCGTAATGTTTACAATAGCAATTTAATATTTCAAGTAAGGGTAAAACATACAATTTGTAATATGTCTTTGCCAAATCTGTTGAAACATATTAAAATCAATATATATTGATCGATAATTGGTTTCCTAATTTTTACAAATAGCAATTTGATATTTCAAGCAAGTGTCTTTAACGTTGAAACTGCTTACTTTTGCCTGTAAAACTCAATAGTTCTGAAACCTTCGTAAAACATACAATTTGTAATATATCTTTGTAAAAACTGTTAAAACGTATTAAAATTGTAAATATTAATATCAATATATTTTGATTGATATGATATCGATTTTCAATATTCTTATTGGTTTTCTAATGGTTACAAATCGGAAATTAAATTTACAAGCAAGCATATTTAACGTTCAGTGTGTAAATTGTTGCAACATATTAAAATCTATATATTTTCTTCGATACCATATCAATTTTCAATAATTTTTTTTTCTAATGTTTACAAATAGCAATTTAAATTTTCACGCAATGGTGTTTTACGTTGAATAAGTACACAAAACACATTGCTTTTGCATATGTAAAACTCAATAGTTTTCAAAAGTTTGTAAAACACATAATTTGTAATATGTCTCTGTGAAAACTGTTGAAAAATATAAAATCAATATATTTTGATCGATACCATATCGATTTTTAATAATTTTATTGGTTTTCTAATGTTTACAAACAGCAATTTGAATTTTCAAGAAAGCATGTTTAACGTTGAAAAAGTAGCGAAAACAGCTTGCTTTTGCATGTAAAACTCAATAGTTTTCAAAACTATGTAAAACATACAATTTGTAATATATCTTTTTACAAACTTTTGAAACATATTAAAATCAAAATATTTTATGGATCCATATCGATTTTCAATAATTTTATTGTTTTTCTAATGTTTACTTATACCAATTTAAATTTTCAAGCAAGCGTTTTTAACTTTGAAAAATAGTCAAAACAGCTTGCTTTTGCTTGCAAATCTCATTATTTTTCAAACCTTTGTAAAACGTATAATTTTTAATATAACTTTTTGAAAACTGTGAAAACCTGTTAAAATATATTTTGATCGATACTATATCGATTTACAATAATTTTATTGGTTTTCTAATGTTTACAAATACCAATTTAAATTTACAAGCAAGCATAGTTAACGTTCAATGAGTACCCATAACACATTGCTTTTGCATGTAAAACTCTACATCTTGCAAACCTTTGTAAAACATAATTTGTAATATAACTTTGTGAAAACTGTTGTTATAATCAATATATTTTGATCGATACCATATCGATTTTCATTAATTATATTGTTTTCTGTTTACATATAGCAATTTAAATTCACAAGCAAGCATTTTTAATGTTCAAAGAGTAGTCAAAACCCCTTGCTTTTGCCTAAAAAATGTTTTTCAAACCTTAGGAAAACATATAATTTTTAATATAACTTTGGGCAAACTGTTGAAACTTGTTAAAATCAATATATTTTGATCGGTAGTATGTTGATTTTCAGTAATTTTATTGTTTTTCCAATCTTTACAAATAGCAATTTAAATTTTCACACAAGCATGTTTAACTTTCAAAAAGTAGCCCAAACAACATGTAAAACTCAATATTTTTCAGACCTTTGTAAATCATGTAATCTTACTTATTATAAAACGCGGATTGTGTGTGTGTGTGTGTGTGTGTGTGTGTGTGTGTGTGTGTGTGTGTGTGTGTGTGTGTGTGTGTGTGTTTATATATGGGATCGTATTTCCTACATTTTTCAACCGATTTCAACAAAACTTCACAGGACTACGTAAAATTACCCGGCGGTGGTTTTAACAGCGCCAAAAATTAGAAAAAAATATAATTGTTTTTGCACGAATTCAATTTGGAAGCACGGGTAAGGGTATCACACACGGCCGAAAGTAACTGCCGGCTGCTCAAAATTGCCGTTAACTTCCGGTGACTCAGCGTTTTTGTTTTTTTTTCAGAGAACGATACACAAAAAGTAAAACAAATGAAACATAATCATACAGAAGTCCTCCTATCTAAAAATAATAACCGGAAACTACTTTAAATATACATAGTGTCCAAATGAAACTCATGTGTACAGTCAAAATGCGGAAGTTAATTTTAAGTCATTAACCAAAAGATATTGCCAACCAGCTACGATGCTACCGCAGCCGACATAATAAATAAATTGTCCCTGCCCGAGGGTACGCGCTCGGGTCCCCACATTAATCCGACCTAGTGTCACATCTCATTCTCTTGGGGGAATGGGTAAATACCAGAGCGACGTACTCCCCCTCCTTGGAGGGGTGTATTCGCTTTATTTATCATCTCTCAGTTGCGTCTCTTTCCTTGGATAGCGACGCAACTGAGTTCGCTCAGGGGCTTCTCTGTCTAAGGATGGAGGGGCAACTTAGAAAATAATACTGAAGAGGTGCCCAGCGTTGGGGAACAGCTGCACGAGGCCCCGCCCTCCTATTGCACCAGAGGGAGGGATCGGTGCTCGCACCGAGGCCAGCGCAACCGACGGTTGCGTGGGCTGATGGGAATTTTTGTCCCTGTCCGTGTGTACGCGCTCTGGTCCCCACATTAAACCGACATTGTGTCACATCTCGTTCTAGTTGGGGAACGTGTAAATACCCGAGTGACGTTCTCCCTCTCTCACCTTCATTTATAGTTAAGTACAAAAATACAAGCTAGTTATTGAACCAGAGAAATGAAATTATTCTTAAATGTCATCAGAAAAATAAGTTTATATAGTCTTAAAATAGACATTTAACACCGAAAAATAGACATCAAACACCGAAAAATATATATTTGGTTTGTAACTATGTAAGTTTATATATATGTATGTATATATGTATGTGTGTTGTATATGTGTGTATCTATCTATTACTTTTATTACTATTATTAAATATATTATATATATATATATATATATATATATATATATATATATATATATTATTATTATTATTATTTAAATGATGTTTAAATGAATAACATCATAGATTGCATTTCTGTAGTTTTTATTACTGTTTGCGCTGTTAAAGTTTTATCCATAAAATGTTCCCCTACCTTCCTTACTGCAATATTCTCAAAAAATCTAAATTAGGATCTGTAATGTAATCGGTACTGAATTAGCTTCTTGACTTCAGACGCTTTCTCACAGACGTGATGTGGCTTCCCTCTGTCTTTTCTACAAATATTTTCATGGCTACTGCACTGATGAGCATTTTTCCCTGATGTCCTGACTACATGAATTTAAGTGTATTACTAGGTTGGCAACTGTTGAAATAGTTAAATGTAACCGCCCTTCTAACATTTTCATTCATTGCATTTTTCCTGTTTTGTTGCGTTGATGCCTGTTCTTTTTTCCTTTCTTCAATCTCCCCTACACCCACTCTTTTCTCTGGTTTTCACTCTCCATAACCCCCTGTGGGATAATGGCACTTCTGACTTGCTTGGTGTGAAATGCTTAAAAAAAACCCAAAACATTGAATATAAAATAATTTGGGTAATGACAAAAGCATCTAATAAAATAATTAGGGTACTGAAAATAGCATCTACCACAATCAAAGGTAAAAGCTCCCTACCAACAGCTAAAATAATAAAAAAGTGCTCAATACAATATATATATATATATATATATATATATATATATATATATATATATATAATATATATAAAAGGCATGATGTGTGTGTGTGTGTGTAACGAATACACGGCCGCAATTTTCGATGGATTTGCACATTTACATGCATATGCTCCAACTTAGCGGGAAGGCCAAGACTGACCTTGCATTTCCCAACTCCCATCGATAGTGGAAATAATCGATTTTTTCATGCTTCTACGGCAGTTTTCATGTAGTTTGTGGCCATTTTCTACTGGCTAGAGTGAGAACCTATAGCTGGCTGCTACGAATAGGCAGGAAGATTCTATTGGCCAGCATGAGAGCCAACAGCTGACTGACACGAATGTTAACTAGCATGCTAGCATGTAAAAAAATATCGATAGCTGCATTCGTCACAAATGGGAAAAATTTGAATCTGCATGACACTTTACTCCAATTGGCTCATTCGCTTGTTTAAACTCAATGGGTGTGAAAAAGTATTTGTTGTGAACATTCTTTTTTCATTCGATTCTTCCAGTTACGAGTCCTTTTTTTAAATCTGATCGTTTTGTGTTCATTTTGTTTAGTTCTTTTTTCGTAACAGATTTAATGTTTAGTATAGAGCTTAGAAAAAATTCGTAGTGTGAGATAGTCAAGAAGTAAGGCATGTAGCAACATCAGCATGGCAAAGGGCACTCCTTTAAAGGCAAGGAAGGGCAAAAATATTTTAAGTCAAGGGATAGCGATTGCTTTATGAGTCGTACGATTTTTTAATCAAGCACGGGCAACGCCGGGCCATGCTTCTAGTTTATAATATAACTTTGTGAAAACTGTTGAAACTTGTTGAAATCAATATATTTTGATCGATACCATATTGATTTTCAATAATTTTATTGGTTTTCTAATGTTTACAAATAGCAATTTAAATTTACAAGCCAGCGTGTTTAACGTTCAAAAAGTAGACAAAACACCTAGCTTTTGCATGTAAAACTGAATATTTTTCAAGCCTTTGTAAAACATATAATTGGTAATACAACTTCGTGAAAACTGTTGAAACTTGTTAAAATCTATATATTTTGATCAATACCATTTCGATTTTCAATAATTTTATTGGTTTTTTAATGTTTATAAATAGCAATTTAAATTTCCAAGCAAGCGTGTTTAACGACGAAAAGGGTTAAACAAAACTACTTTTAGATTTTTATCAGTGACGGTATTATTTTCCCAGGCTATAAATGTATGAATTTTTTTGAAAAAATTATACAATGAGATACACCTATCAGGTGCAGGATCCGAGGCCAGAGTTTTATGTCGGCTGTTGAAAGATGTCCGGCTTGACTATGTGTTGAGGAGCTGTCGGCCAAAATTTCCCTAAGAAAGAAAATTTCCCTGAAAAAAAATAATTTAAACAGAATAAAGGCAGGAGATGACGTCAGAAAGGCTGACATCATATGATGGCTCCTCCTGAAGGTGGAGGGGATCTTCCAATATTGGAAATGTGAAATTGTAAACGAAAGAAAACGACTGGTTGTATTTTGGGAGATTTGCATAAAACCCACCTGTTCACCCGCACCACACCATTTGAAAGAGACGAAGTTAAACCCAGTTGTCGCTGAAGAAAATCTCCGACGATAAACCTTGTGCCGTCCGTGAAATTACAAATCAGAGTACTTGAAGACGCTTTAAAGAAGCTACCCGCAATTTTCGTTCCGTTATTAGAACGGGTTGGGGAAAGAAGAAAAAGAACAAAGTAAGGAACTGTAATTTTTTTTTTTTTTATTCTGATATAAACATCATATCGTGACCTATTCGGGCGTCGTTCATTTGATTTTTCAAATTTGTATGCACGTGTTCAACTCCTTGGTTTAGCGTAACTCAGTGGAAATTCGGCTTGACCCTCTTAAGATCAAAATCACAACGTGCTTAAGAGAGTTGAAGAGGTCAACTTTGAGACCAACTGCTGTGTCAAACGCCATCAACGACCGACGAGTGGGTTGACGGGTTGTCCTCTGATACCGGGATCGGTCTTGACCAAGTGAGCAGACCGGGGTGGACCATGAGTACCGCCATACCCGGTAACCGAAGCAGACCGGACCCGGAACGACGTCATATTTGGAGGCCGTGACCGGAACCGTCTTATAATTGGTCGCCGCGGGCAGGCTGCAGCTCTGAATACGTCATAAAATAATCCTAAAAAGTTTAAAAAGAGAAAGGCGATATTGAAAAGACAATGTCGTCTCTTTTACATTTTTGTGGTATGTTTTTAAGAATAGTTGTAAAATATTAAATTTATTATTGAATTTAATTTTTGACATTAAATTTACGCGATAAATTCTTTAATGTGTCATTTTTCGTTAATTTTGCACTGAAAAACATTACATTTTTATTTTTTAATTTTTCTATTTATTTACGAAGGACAGAAAATTCAACATACTTTTCAAAAAGAAATACCTGTTATGTTAAAGAAAAATATAAATTATAAAAAATCATAAATTTATACTTAATATAGTCATTGTTGAAGAAAATAGAGAAAAATATCAAATTTAATTTAACTTTATGTGGTAAATTCTTAATGACACGTGTGAATTTCGCATCGTAAAAATTTGTTTAAAAATAAAATATACAAAAGTTTTTAAAAAATGAATAAATAAAAAAACATTATACTTACTTCAGTATCTTAAATAATAAACTTCAGTTAATCCAAAGGTAAGACGTAAAAATTTCTTAAAAAAACTTCTGAATCCAATTCCAGAAATGAACGTTCGTGTAAAAAATAGAAAATTAAAAGTTTGCAAACCATTTTGGTTTGACATATAGAAATAAAAACATGAATATAAAAAAGAAATGAATAAAATAACCCAAAAGTTAATCATTCCTAAATGGAGGTGAAGAAAAGGGATGGTCAAGTAAATCCTGTGAACCATCAGAAATCAAGAGACAATTCTGAAATGAATTCATTTGTCTCGAAAAATGGATAAATCCAGAGACGACTAGGCAAGGCAAGCAGAGAGTCGATGAATTAAATTTCGTCCGTTCTCTCATGCCCTAAATTATCGGAAACTGAAAAATCCCACAGAGAGTGGAAAGGATTACTACTATCAAGAGATACATACGTAACATACTTATATACACATTCACAAGGACTCTTTCCCCACCTCTCTCTCTATTATATACACATTCACAAGAAGACTTTTCTCTTCTCACCACCTCTCTCTATTATTAAGGACTTTCTGAGATAAACTTATGAACTTATTGTATATTTTATTTTAAGAGATATACAATTTTATCAGTACATGCAATAATAATTATCTATGTATGCATTTTTGAAAGGCCAAATGGTTGGTGTATATTTGGATTAAGGACGTTATCCGAAGATAACCACTTGTAAAGACATAATGCCTAACCACCAATGCCGAAACCTCGGCGTATCTGATGCACATACAAAAAGTACAATGTCCGACAGTGAAGTGGAACCGGTATCTTCCGACCAAACCACTTTCGTACATACATATAACCTCGCTGAAAAAAAAAGAAAAAAAAACGAAAGAAAAACGTTTTTCATAGAATTGAGACTGGTAGTAATCATCCTGTATTTTCTAAACCATGACAGAAATTCAGCATAGCGAAGGAGGAATTCAGGAAACTCCAAAATGCAATATAATATTTCCTTCGAAATCCGAATGGAGTTCAGCTTTACACATGATACTTAAGTCCGATGACACATACAAATCTGTAGGTTACTACAGGCAACTGAATACAATGACGAAAGCCGGTCGGTATCAAGTGCCAAATATAAATTCACTGACATGTAAGCTGCATGGTAAGAAAATCTTGTCAAAAATCGATTTATCATCAGCTTACCACCAAGTGCCACTCCATTTGAACGATGTATGTAAAAGCTTCTAGCCAGTCAGTATTCTTCAATTTACTTAATTTTGCTTACCATTACTTGATTCATTGTTCATGTTCCTTTAATCTAAAAACATACTTTTGTGTACGATGTAAATAAATTTTGTATAAATTCTAAGTTAGTCGTTTGTTGTCCTCTTGACGACCTGTCAGATTCGCGTCTTTCATTTATAAACGTTAGCGGGCTTCCTGGGACATCTATCCCTTATTGGGGTGCATAGGTCATGTTATATAGCGCCCTTTCCGGGGGTCCGTTACAAAGCAGAATTTACCAAATACTTCAAGTATATTATTTAGACATTTGATATCAAGGAAAACTATGAGGAGCTCCAAAAATTAATCTACCTCTTTGAACGGCATAAGCTGCAAAGCCATACACCCTCTTAAACAGAAATTTAACCATTATATATATATATATATATATATATATATATATTAAATATGATTAAATTATCCTAGAAATATATTTTGATTTCCTTATCGGACTTTTGATATATATATATATATATATATATATATATATATATATATATATATATATATATATATATATATATAATTTGACGATTATCGCAGGATATATATATATATATATATATATATATATATATCCTATATATATATATATTCCTGCGATAATCGTCTAAGATATTTCTAGGAAATTTAATCATATTTAAATGTAATATTTAGGTAAAAAATACAATTTTATGTTATCCAAGATCATTTTAATTTCCATAAATCTGCCAAATCCATAAATCGTAATTTCCATAAATCTGTCACCTCCCGTTAATCGTAATCAGAATTCCATTTCGTTATGTTTACCAACATAACGAAATGGAATTCTGAGATAAAATCTTTCTATCAGTTAGTATCACAGTTGACATCTAGATAGTTATTCGAGATTTGTATGGTATCTTCGTATTGGGCTAGTCCAAGCAGGGCGAAAACGCACAGGAAGAAAATAACACTCGAATAAATAAACAAAAATGAAATACTTTTTCTATATCAAGTCCTTCGTACAGTAATTGGTTAAATCAAGAGTTCACATGCAAACAATTATCAGCCCAACCCGTTTCTAACTCGGACGTGACACAATTGTTGACTCGGTAAAGTTCGTTTTGATGATTTGGTAAAGTTTGACACACGTGGGGTGTATCGCGACCGGTGACTGGAACGAACTCTCACGGCGATCTCGCCTTCTTGCTTCGAGGCATTCCTATTTATTGACGTTCGCCCAAACCGGCGTGGGTACGGCATAATTGGAGAATTTGGTGTTTCCTCTTGATCGCTATCTCCATTGTCTGGGTCCTGAGAATTAAATTACTTCATAATTTTGGGGAATTCCCTTCCGCCTCATAACTTCCATTTTCTATTATTATCATCTCAGTGAGCGTGGGTGGCTACTCCACCTTTCTTGGTGTCTCATCTGCGTCTTCTATCTTGGCAGTAAAAATTAATTCTAAGTACGTTGTTTACAAAAATAAAGTATTTTTAGCTGTGCGTGCTAAGTGTCAATCATTGTTGCCCTTTTGACCTGTCGCAGTTCAAACCCACGTCCAACTTATGTTTTTCATCGTTCAAAACCCCGACACACAATTCAGGTGGCTGTCTATATGTGTTGGGAAATTTGCTTTCCTGCATCAAAGGGTTGAGGCTAAAAATTGCGACAAAACATGAATAAAAATCTCTCTTTTAGGCGCGGACGAATAAAGAAAAATTCTTGCTCCTTGTGTAACAAAAGAAGAAAATTTTTATTTACATATACAGAAAAAAAGGGTAAAGGGACAAAGATAATTAGGAAAGAAAGAAAGGGAGAAGAAAAAGTCCTTTAATGTAAGAGAAAATGTTCATAACAGAAAAAAGGCTTGCTCAAAATATTTCTCTGAGCGCCTAAAAGTTCTTTCAGTGAGTAGAATTTTGTTAATGGTTAGAAAAGCTCACAGTTTTCTTCACAGTTCTTGTAGAGTAGGAAAATGTTAGTAGATATAGGAATTCTGCAGTTGAGTGAGTTCGTAGGTCGACGAGAAAGTGAAAGAAGATGAAAGGAAGGCAGCTTTCAACTGCTCTTTAATTGTGGGCCGACGTTCGTTCTCGACAGCCCTTTAGTAGATAGTTCCTCTTTGGTTGAAAGTGGTTCCGAAGTTGACTGGTGCTATCCAAAATATGCGAAGAAACTCCAAATTTATAGAGATTTGGGAGGCTCAGAAGGATCGGGACTTTTCCCTCCAAAATCGTTATACAAATTTCCTGGCCTCTTCATTGGTCAGAAAATATATTCTTATCTCTGATGAGAAACAATGCTTTGGGAGCCGTTTTTGAAAGCAACGAAAATGGTGAACAAGCTGTGAGGTTTCCCCCAGATTTTATGGCACCATGGAAAGAATAATGGTGGTGGAATTCCTTTTTATATTTTCCAGCTCTCTCGTTAGTCAGAAAATATATTCTTATTTCTGATAAGAATCAAGGCTTTGGGAGCCGGTTTTGAAAGTAATGAAAAAGGTGAGGATTGGAAAAATAAGCTAGAATGTGAACTTTTAAAATATTGTTCTCAAATTAAATTCCAACATATGAGAATTAAAATCTTTAATTTTTCCCACGGGTTTTATTCATTAACCTTTCTTATTTATCAGGGGTCTGTCAGTATATCGTTCCTTCTATTTTAAGAAAACTTTCTTATGATTACCAGTAACAAAAATAGTGTCACAAAAAAGCAAAAGCTATTCTTATCTTATTATTTCTTGAGATTAATCAATAAAAATATCTTTCTAATATAAAAAAACACATGCGCTATTTCTAAACAACAATAACAGCTCTAGCATATTATAGATTACATTTATTTCGCATCATTTAAAGAAAATAAATTTCTCTCTTTCAGCGAATAGTTAGACGGGCCTTATTTTAGTTGTATTTTGAAACTCTGACTTAAACACTCGCTTGTACGGAATCCAAACATATTTGTTATAAACTTGTGAGGAAACCTTAATACGCACAACGTATCCCTCTCTTTCTTGTTCATAGTACAATAATCAACATATAATCCACTCCTTTCTAGAATTTTTTTTGTTTAAAAATAAAATACAGCTTATCTACAAAATAAGTGTACATACAAAAATATAACATTTTTTTTATTATTTTAATTTCTGACATGCTTTAGGTTTGTATATTGGGAAATTGATAGTCACTGTACCTTCTATAGGATTGGTAGTTGCATTTGTTAATTGCCATATATATATATATATTGTTACGAACCCTCATCTAAATTTATTATAAGAGTTATATCAATGCTTATATTTTAGAAGCACCCTCAATAAAAAGTCAGTACTCTCAGAAAGCGTAAAAATAGAAAAGCAAAGATATAGATAGAATTGAATGTTGACAAATGTTAACCAGCCTGTTTATTTTCTTTCTCCTTTAATCACGTGTTGACGACATTATTTAACCAGATGAAACCCAAATGGCGAAAAAGTGAAAGGTAGGAGAAAGGGTTAGTGACCTCTTTTCGCTCACACAGGAAAAAGGTTCATATTTGTGAATCAAGGACCACGTGATGAGACACAATATAAAAAAAGGAGGAAAAAAAAAAAAAACGAACAGCGCGAAGTCAGTCCTTAACCAAGCCTTCGGGCTAGACGGACGAGGCCGTTATAAATGCGGTGGTCCTGTTATGATTATGTGAAAAAAGTCCTTCTTCGGTCTTAAGACTGGAAGGACGAGTTTGCTATGACTGTGATAATCAGCTATAGATTTGGGTATGCGAAGGAAGTATGTGGATATTTGGATATGCGAAAGTGAGTCCATCTTCGATCGACTCAAGTCCCTAGACAAAGACAAAAAAGAATTAACGAGAGAGAAGACCTCAAAAGAGACACTTATGCGAAGAGATCGAGAAAAAGACCTCAAGGGAAATCCAAGACCAGACGAAAAGAAAAGAGAAAAAAAAAGACCTCAAAAAAGACGCTCATACAGAAAAGAAAAAGAGAGAAAAGAAATCTAAAAAGAAAAAGGAAAGAAGAAATGCATATAAGAGAAATTAAAGAAAAAGAATTTTTATAACGACCAGATAAGTTCATTGTTTCTCTTACGTTTTCATTTTGCTTAATGTATCTTTTCTTGTTTGTATTTTCGTGCAAGCCTGGCATGTGATCTTTTGTATTACATGTTTCCCTGCTTGTTTTAACTTTTCATGTTTTGTAAATTCGTGCAAGTATGGCACAAGATCGTATGATGATTTACCTTTCTGAATGTATAAGTTCCCCTCCCACTGTCCACAATGTTTATTTTTGACTTGATGTTTTTTGGGGTTTTTTTGTCCGTCTTTCATTTTCTCTCCGTTTGTATGTTTTGATAATAATTTATTAGTTATTGTCTCTATGTCTGGCTTAACGTTGTTTGTTGCTGTTATATTCCGTGCTAATAGGAATATATATTTGAAAAACAAGCTGGATAAAGTAAGTAAAGGTTTATGGTATACAACCAGTACAATAAGAATAAAGGTAAGTTCGTAATTCAATCCAATAGTGAGTGCTACTATTGGAAGGTCGGTAGTTCTTGCGTAAGTCTGAGTCGTACTCAACAGATCCCAGCTACTAATATTTAGCAACCGCCCCACGGCACAAGATCGAATTTAATGTGGGACAATCTGAGCCCGTAGGCTCGGCTAAAATTTCCCCGTAAACCCCGCATAAACGGGTTCGGATAGTTGTTTCCCGAAACGAGACATTGTCCTTCAACATAGCCTCGTCTGGGGATCCTCTCTGCCCGGAGACAGAGTTCGACCAGCACAGCTGGTAAAGATCCCAGCTAGTCGATATTTACTAGCCTTCCCACGAGGTAGGATGTGACACAAGGCCGAGTTTATTGTGGGGTATTCCGAGCCCGTAGGCTCGGCCAAAAAATTTCCCGTAGACCCCGTATAAAACCGGGTCGGGTAGCTATTTCCCGCGACGAGACTCTGCCCTTCGACATAGCCTCGTCTGGGGATCCTCTCTGCCTAGAGGCAGAGAGTTTAACCAGCAGAGCCGGAAAAGATTCCAGCTAATACATTTACTAACCTACCCGCCACCACGCGATCAGAGGTGGCGCAATGCCGGGTTTAATGTGAGGCATCCGAGCCCGTAGGCTCAGCCAAAAATTTCCGTAGACCCCGTATAAAACGGGGTCGGGTAGCTGCTTCCTGAGACGAGACTCTGCCCTTCGGCATTGCTTCGTCTGGTGATCCTCTCTGCTTGGAGACAGAGAGTTCGACCAGCACAGCTGAAAAAGATTTCAGCTTGTGTATATAGCAAGTGACCTACGCAGTCACAAGTGGCACAAGGCCGAATTTAATGTGAGTTTCCCGAGCCCGTAGGCTCGGCCAAAATTCCCCTTAGACCCCGCATAAACGTGATCGGATCGGTCTACCTCCCCGAACGAGACTCTGCCCTTCGGCATAGACTCGTCCGTGTTCCTCTCTGCCCGGTCAGAGAGTTCGACCAGCACAGCTGAAAAAGAAAATAAGGAAATCATATATTCATATTATGACTTTTTATATAGAAATATCAAAAACTGCAATATTTTATATGTATTTTTACTTTTTTTATATAGAAATATGAAAAATACCAATGTTTTATATATATTATAACTATTTCATATAAACATTATATAGATATTATAAGATATTATATGTATCAAATGAAGTTGATTTTAATATTTCTCTATGAAATAAACTTGAAAATAATAATGCTTATTTTCTTGAAACTTGAAAATAATAATGCTTATTTTCCAAATTTCTATATAAAAAATTAAAAATCTGTTATAAATGTAGTTGTTTTTCATATCTCTACATAAAGTACAAAATATGCATAAAATGGGGTTGATTTCTAAATTTCAAAATATGCCTCGAATATTTCTCATTTTCATATTACTATATATAAATCAAAATATACGTCAAATGTAGCTGATATATACATATTACTATATAACGAATTCATAATACACATGAAATATAAATGATTTTAATATTTCTACATAAAAAGTCAGAATACATATAAAATATTGTTGTTTTTCATATTTCTAAAAAATAAATCAATATATGCATGAAATAATGCTGTTTTTCACTTTTCTATAATAAAAAGTCAAAACAAGAATAAGATATGTCTGATTTTATTATTTATACATAAAAAAAGACAAAATACGCATAAAATATAGCTTTTAATCATATTTCAGGATAAAAAAAGACACATATGCCTATTTAGGCTGTTTATATAGAAATATGAAAAAGAGAAATATTTTATTCAAATATAGAAATCTGGAAAACATATTTCATGTGTATTTTTACTTTTTTCTATAGAAATATGGAAATCAGCTAACTTTTATGCATATTTTCATTTGAAAAATAGAAATATTTTGTGTATATTTTGCCATTTTGTTCAGAAATATGAAAAACTGCTTCATTTTATTTACGTTTTGACTTATTTAACATATATTATAATATGAAAATAAACATTAATTATTGCATATGTTGTTTCTGATGTAGAAATATGAAGAACAGCTATATTTTATTCAGTTTTTGAATTTTTCATATACAAATTTTAGCGTTATTTCAGGCATGTTTAGGAATTTTAAAATCAGCTTCATTTTATACATATGTTTGCTTTTTTATGCATTAGTTGGAAAAGCAATTAGGCGAATTTCGTCTTTTTTATTCAGAAGATGATTTTTTTATTTTTGAAAAGCGATATTTTATGCGAAATTGACTTTTTTTATATATAAATATATATAAAATGGTGCTGATTTTCAATTTTTATATAGAAATAGGTTTTAAAATTGGGATATACACAAGGCCCTTAAATTTTTCCAATTTGAAACGTTAATGAAATTAGATTTGTTTAGAAATATATTTGATAATGCATTTTGTCATTTAAGTCTTCATCAGATCCAAAAACGTAAGGACAAAATGCATGTATGTAAATAATGAATAGTACTTTTTCCCTAAACTGTCATTTCACGTGAAATTAGTGACTTTTTAAAAAGTTGTTTACTTCAAGTCGAAAGTTGGTAATGTATTTTCCCAGCATTTGTATTGAATTAAAGGTAAATTCTCTTCTCATCAAAAGGACATAAAAGTAAAAAAATTATGTAGCCTTTTCTGAAAATGGATTCCATGTAAATCTTCATATAATCCTTCAAAATGGGTTGAAGTAAAAGATTTGTTTTTGTGTTTATCCATGCGTTTTTCGTGTCGACGTTTAAAATTAGGATACAGAAATCCGACAAGGTTTTTAAATTGTGATCATTGGAAACTCATGTTTTTTTCTTTAGTCACGAGATTTTAAGCACATTTCGCTTTTTTATATAGAAATAATAAAATCATCTATATTTTAAGCCTATTTTGAGTTTTAATATAGAATTGTGAAAAAATCTTATGCATATTTTGATCATTATATAAAAAATAAAAATATTTTATATTTTGAAATTATGTCTAGAAATATGAAAAAGAGAATGCTATGCTTATCTTGAATTTTTTATAGAAATGTGAAAATCTGCTATGTTTTTAGCATATTTTAATTATTTATATAGAAATATGAAAAACAGCATTGTTTTATTCAAATTTAAGCACTTATATATAGAAATATGAAAAGCAGGTATATTTTATACATGTTTTGTCTATCTATTTTATGTGTATTTTGAATTTTTACATATTAAAGTCAACTATGTTTTATGAATATTTTATTGCTTTAATATGGAAATGTGGAAAACAGAAT
This sequence comes from Acanthosepion pharaonis, assembly GCA_903632075.3. Classification (NCBI taxonomy): domain Eukaryota; kingdom Metazoa; phylum Mollusca; class Cephalopoda; order Sepiida; family Sepiidae; genus Acanthosepion; species Acanthosepion pharaonis. Next base: position 242,063 of record CAHIKZ030002730.1, on the reverse strand, counting down.
TATTTTATGCATATTTATGCATTAAGAAATATAAAAATTATTATTATATTTAAATTTATTATTATATTTTTTCATGATTAATCTTCATTAAGAAATATCAAAAAGGTACATTTTAGGTTTTTTTCAATTAAAACATGTAGAAATTTTTATTTTTGGATTTAGTATTTTTCGTTTGGAAATAAAAACAAATATATTTACATCAGAAATAGAAAAAGATTCAAGCTTTTTCATTTTGTTAATGAAAACGAGTAAATCTGATCAAAATGTATGAAAATTTTGTATGAAAACATATAGATTTAGTCTTTTTCTCTAAGAAAAATCAAAATGTTATATTTTCTTAAAATTAGTATTTTTCATTAAGAAATATAAAGATACATTTCTCATCATTTCTTTTTCATTAATAAATATAAAAAAGTTAATTTTAATCCAGGCTAAGTCTTTTTTCTTTAGAAATATAATAAATGTTACATTTTTTTACAGATTTGGTTTTTTCATTAAGAAACATAAAAACACTTACATTTACTTCAGGTTTAGTTTTTCTTCATTAAGAAATGTCCCAAAAGGCACATTTTGTCAGATATAGTCTTTTTCATGTTCTTAATGAAAATGCCTAAATCTGTAAGAAAAAAAGGTACCTTTTTCTATGAAAAATATTACATTTTGTACAGATTTAGTCTTTTTCGTTAAAAATATCAAAATGATATATTTTGTTCATATTCAGTATTTTCATTTTCATAAATAACAAAAAAATTTTCGTCAGATAGTGTCTTTTTAATTAAGAAATATAAAAAAGTTACATTTAATTCAGATTGATTCTCTTTATTAAGAATTTTCATAAAATTTATTTTTTGCTTCGATTTATTCCTTTTCATTAAGAAGTATCTAAAATAAGATACATTTGGTTTAGATTTTGTTTGTTTCATTAAGAAATATAACCAGTTACATTTTCAACATATTTACTCTTTTTCATTAAAAATAGAAAAAAGTTGATGCTTTTCAGATTTAGTCTTTTTCATGTGGAAATATAAAAAGGTATATTTTTTAAGTTTAATATTTTTTTCATTAAAAAATGTCAAAAAGGTACATTGTGCACAGCTTTAGTCTTTTTCATTAAAAAATATACATTTTTTCAGATTTAGTATTTTTCATCAAGAAATAAGAAAAACAGATACATTTTCATCAGATAGTCTTTTTCATTAAGAAATATAAAAATGTTACATTTAATTCAGTTTCAATCTTAAAAAATATAATAAATGTTACATTTTGTACAGATATTTACTACAAGTTTAGTCTTTCTTCATTAAAAAATAACAAAAACAATATATTTCCGTCAGATAGATTCTTTTTCTTTAAGAAATATAAAAAGGTTATGTTTTGTCAGATTTCACCTGTTTCATTCAGAAAGATGAAAAAAAATTTACATTTTTATTAGATTTAAATTTCTTCTTGAAATAACAGCAACAGTTATATTTTCTTAGATTTAGTCTTATTCATTAAGAAATATAAAAAGTTTTTATTAGGTTTAATCTTTTTGTCACGTTTTCCTTAGGGACAATTTCACTGTACACCGTTTTTGTTTGTTTACCCTTTTACCTCTCGTCTCGCTGCGACCTCCTTTTTTTTGTTACTGTCTTTATTTTTTTTTTTTTTTATCTGTTCCTCTCTCTTTCCGTGTGTTTCTAGCATAAACTAGTCTTCCTTAGCATTAATTTCCTTCTTTTTTGATTACGCCTTACCGTTATCATCTACTCTCGGCAACGTGATAGCCACGAGATGTGTGTTTTCTTTTGGCGGGATCTTCAGAGTTCTTTTTGGTTCGGTACCTGCTTGCATGCACCCTTGCTCGCCGCTCCGCCTTTCTTGATAACTTTGGTATGTTTTATTCCATTCTTCTTTCTTTTCTTTTTTCTTTATTCGCCTTTGTATTGAAAATGTATTGTGGTAACACTACAAGTAGTTTTTTGCCTCCGTATTTCTGGATGCTCATTCAACAAGTTTGTGCTTTCGAGCCCTGAATTTTGATATTTAGAAAGAATGTAGGACCTTTCTATGTTTGACTTTGCTCTGTCGTTTAGACATACTCCTTTACCATGTCTACCATTGTTAATTGCCTCCTTCTGGCTCTCAACGCTTAGCTGCCTTTCCGAACTTGTTGCTGTCATATTTAACATAAATACGACACGTGCTTCGCTGGTCTTAGCCACCTTCGCCACTACCGTCTGCCTTGCGGCTGCTGGTAGTAAGTTAGCTTACTTCTTTCTTTCTTTCTTTGTTCTCTCTTGCTTCCTCCACTGTCTCTCGTCTCCCCTTTCCTCTTTGTCCCTTTCGTCGCAGCGGACTCATGTTTTATGTTCATTTTTTCTTTCAGATTTTTTACCTGATTCACAGAATAAAATCTTTCGTTTTCCAATGAAATTCGTCCGTGTTTTGTGAATTCGAGTTTACCCTGGCTGTCTAAAGCAGCGTGTTTTTTAGCATGTTGTCCAAGGCAGCACAGTAAAAAATCAAAGATTTATTCGCACGTGGCGCAAGGTCTTCCATAATGCAGTGTGACCAGCTTCCTCTCCCACGGCTCCTTGCGGATTTCTCTACTGGACTGCTGCCGGCGTAAAACTAATTTGACAGCTATTAGCCTTTTCAACGACCCGTGACGCTCCAGCACTCTTTGTCTACCCTTCTCTGCAACAGATCCCAGCACGCTTCAACAAACGCCATGGACCAAAAGTCCGTTGTCTCTAATAGAACGCGCTCCAGGTTCTCTTCTGCCTCATCTAAGGCCTTAGCTGTCCGTGCCGAACTGGAGATGGCTAAAGCAGGCCTGCTCTTCGTGGAGAGAGAGAATAAACTGCGCGAAGCAAAGGCTAAAATGGAGTCTGAAGAGAAAACTCTAGAGGCTCAAAGGGAGATAGCTCTCAAAGAAGCCGCACTAAAGGCCTTTGAAGAGTATGTCTCGCTTAGTGAAGAAAAATCCAGCATCCACCTTGACCAGACTCCTGCCGATCCCATGCAGCGTACGAGAGAATATGTGGCCGAACAGTCGGCTCAACTCAACTCACAACCTGCCGCCCCGCAATTGGTACAATCATCTGCCCTGCAACACACACGCTCTCCTGCATCTCAATTCGATCAGCCCACCAACTCAGAAGCCTCCTTCCGCTACTTCCCCGATCCATCTGAGGATCATCGGAGGAGGTGCTCAACTGAAAACCGCCATGACCATTCCAGTGACTTAATGCGTTACTTCGCCCGGCGTGAATTACTTCAAGCCAGTATGCTGAAATTCTCGGACAGACCTAAGGACTATCGAGCATGGAGACGTTCATTTCGCAACTCCATTGTCGACCTGCACTTGACACCGAGTGAAGAAATGGACTTGCTTGTGAAATGGCTCGGCCCTGCCTCCACTGAGCATGCCAACCGTTTAAGGACAGCCTACCTTAACCATCCTGAGAAGGGCCTGCAGGAAATATGGAAGCGTTTGGAAAAATGCTACGAGTCCCCTGAAGCCATCGAAGACTCACTCTTCGAAAGGATCCATAGGTTCCCAAAGGTAACCAAGGACTACGACAGACTGAGGGAGCTAAGCGACCTCCTCACCGAACTCCAAGCAGCTAAGGATGATGGTGATCTCCCCGGCCTTGCCCTCCTGGACACTGCTCGGGGTCTCAGGCCTATTGTGGAGAAGCTTCCGCCTACACTACGAGACCAATGGACCTCCCATGGCACGACATACAAGCGGAAACACCAAGTGCCATTCCCCCCATTCTCGGTGTTTACTAAGTTCATCGAACAACAAGCAGAAGACAGGAACGACCCCAGCTTTCGTCTTACCACAGATACTTGGCCCTCGCAAAACATGGACCGAACAACCACACCACAGCGGAAAGAAATTTCAGTCCACAAGACTCAGATTGCATCAAAAGATATCAAAGAGATATGCCCCATCCATAACCTGCCTCACCCTCTTCGTAGTTGCCGGGCATTTAGAAGCAAACCCTTTCCAGAGAGACAAGCCTATCTGAGACAACACAACATCTGTTTCCGATGTTGCGCTACCCATGTCAACAAGGACTGCAGGTTCAAGCCTAAATGCGCTGAGTGTGGCAGTGAAAGCCACAACACTGCTCTTCACCCTGGACCCGTACCACAAACGACACTCATCAGAGCCATGCCAAACCATGGCGGGGAGAACAACGATATTACAGCCCACTGCACACAGGTTTGTGGTAGCAACTTAATCGAAAAATCTTGTTCAAAAATTTGCCTGGTGGAGGTGCATCCACAAGGCCAGAGAAACAAGGCAGTCAGGATGTATGCCGTGATCGACGAACATAGCAACAAGTCACTTGCTCGTCCGGAGTTCTTCGAGTTGTTCAGTGACCACGGCCCCACATCTTCTTATTCACTTAGGACTTGCGCTGGAGTCATAGAAATGGTTGGGAGAAGAGCCTATGGATACAGAATTGAATCCATAGATGGACACACCAGCCTGCCCCTTCCAACATTAATCGAGTGCGCTGATGTGCCAGATAATCGCGCAGAAATCCCAACACCAGAAGCAGCCCTTCATCACAAACACTTGGCTAGAATAGCAGCGGAGATGCCTAACTTGGACCAGCGGGCCCCTATTTTGCTACTCCTGGGTCGTGACATTATCGAAGTACACAGATCAATGGTCCTCACAGCGCCCCTTATGCTCAGAAACTAGACATGGGCTGGGTGATAGTGGGGAACGTATGCCTCGGGGGGACGCATAAACCGTCCACTGTTGACACCTTCTTCACCAGCACCCGAGAAGGAAGCCGCCCAACAAACTTTGAGCCTTGTCCCAACACATTCCGAGCCAAGGAAAGATACTGCCGGAAAGGATTGGGCAGCTCCGTCTTTCAACCAACCAAGGAGGACGACCGACTGGCCTACTCCATAGAGGACAGAATCTTCCTTGATATCATGGAAAAAGGCGTGAAGAAGAATAGTCACCGCAGCTGGGTAGCACCTCTTCCATTCAAACCATCCAGACTGCGACTCCCTAATAACCGACAACAAGCAGTCAGTCGGCTCAACTCGCTAACTCGCCAATTCAGGAAGAAACCGTATTTGGCACAGGACTTCTTCTCCTTCATGAAAAAAATCTTCACTAACGCCCGGGCAGAAGTGGCCCCTCCACTCAAACAGGAAGAAGAGAGATGGTACTTGCCTATGTTCGGCATTTACCATCCAAAGAAACCGAACAAAATCAGAGTCGTCTTTGACTCCAGTGCCCAATATAATGGAGTGTCGTTAAACGACGCCCTATTAACCGGGCCCGATCTAAACAACAATTTAATAGGAGTCCTGATCCGTTTCCGAAGGGAGCCCGTAGCAATCATGGCCGACGTCGAACAAATGTTTTACTGCTTTCTCGTTAAAAGAGAGCACAGGGACTTTCTGCGGTTCCTATGGTATAGAGACAATGACCCTGATAAGGAAATAGTTGAATACAGGATGAAAGTCCACGTATTCGGCAACAGTCCTTCACCGGCAGTGGCAACTTACTGCCTAAGGAAATCTGTCGAAGAAACACACCCGGAGTCTAGCCCCGCTGTTGTTCAGTATGTCCACCGTGACTTTTATGTGGACGATGGACTAAAGTCAGTGCCTACTGTAGGAGAGGCCATCTCCTTGCTGAAGGAAACCCAAAATGTTCTGGCAGCATCTAATTTGAGACTACATAAAATAGCCTCCAATAAAAAGGAGGTTCTGGACGCTTTCCCTACAGAAGACCTCGCCAGCGACATCAAGGATCTGGACCTCAATGAAGAGGCTGTACCGATGCAACGTAGCTTGGGACTTGATTGGGACCCAGAGAGTGACTGCTTCACCTTCAGAGTTGCAGATGAAAAGAAGCCTTACACACGCAGGGGTGTCTTGTCAACTATCAACAGCCTCTATGACCCCCTTGGGTTCGTGGCTCCAGTTACCATCCAAGGCAAGTCCATTTTACGGGAACTCACATCCGATAAGGTCGATTGGGATACCCCTTTACCCCCTCAGAAGGAACAACTTTGGACTGCATGGCGCGATTCCCTTCGAGAACTCCACGACCTCCAGATACCAAGGGCTTACACCACCAAATCGCCCACTACATCATCCTCCAGGCAGTTGTGTGTCTTCTCGGACGCGTCGACTAAGGCAATTGCTGCTGTAGCCTGCCTCAGACTCACCTATCTCGATGGTACTTGTGAGGTGGGTTTCATCATGGGAAAAACGAAATTGGCACCACAACCTGAGACCTCTGTGCCCAGACTGGAACTCTGTGCTGCCGTCTTGGCAGTTGAATTGGCAGATATGATTCTCTTGGAGCTCGACATGCAAGTGAACTCTACCATTTTTTTTACTGATAGCAAGGTTGTTCTTGGCTATATAAGCAATGAACATCGCCGCTTTTACGTTTATGTCAGCAATCGAGTTCTGCGCATCCGTAGATCATCTCAGCCTGAACAGTGGCATTACGTACCCACAGATAAAAACCCAGCTGACTGTGGAACCAGGTCTGTTCCTGCCACCCAAATGACTACTACAGCCTGGCTCAACAGTCCCTCCTTCCTCTCTAACCCCTTGTTCAACCGTTTTGAATCCAATTCCCACGGCCTTATCAATCCTGAAAACGACGTTGAAATCCGTCCAGTAGTGACAACCTTCACCACCCACTCATCCCCCGTGCTGCTTGATGCTCATCGCTTCAGGAAGTTCTCCACATGGACAGCACTTACACGAGCTATTGCTCGCTTGATCCACATTTCTCAGTCATTTAAGAAAGAGACTAGACCGAAGGACTGCAAGGGCTGGCATTACTGTCGAGCACCATTTCCAGTAGAAACACTGGTGCAATCTAACAACTTGATCCTCCGGTCGGCGCAAAAGGACACATACGCTTTGGAGCTCTCTTGCTTATTACAGCATAAGGAACTTCCCAAGAGCAGTGCTCTCAGGAAATTAGATCCCTTCGTAGACGACCAAGGCCTCCTCAGAATCGGAGGTCGCACACGAAGAGCAGGACTAGACCATAGCGAGATGCACCCTGTTATCTTGTCTGGCAAGCACCATATAACGTCCCTGCTCGTTAGGCACCACCACAAGCAGGTACATCACCAGGGACGTCACTTCACAGAGGGCGCAGTCCGTGCTGCTGGCTTCTGGATTGTTGGTGGAAAGAGAAGTATCAGCAAAACCATCCACTATTGCGTAATTTGCAGAAAGCTCCGAGGACCTATGCAGATCCAAAAGATGGCAGACCTACCAGAAGACCGCCTATCCATGGAACCTCCCTTCACAAATGTGGGGCTTGATGTTTTTGGGCCTTGGCCCATTACTTCATGTCGAACTAGAGGGGGCTTGGCCCACAGCAAGCGGTGGGCCACAATATTCACATGCATGACCACAAGAGCTGTTCACATCGAGGTCTTGGAGTCACTCTACACATCAAGCCTGATAAATGCTCTCAGGCGCTTCTTTTCTATCCGGGGTCCCGCAAGACTTATCCGTTCGGACCAAGGCTCCAATTTTGTCGGAGCAAGAAACGAACTCGGAATCAATTCCACCCTAGACACAAGTGCTGTGGGTAAACACCTCTCTGAATACGGTTGTACCTGGTTATTCAACCCTCCGCATGCACCACACATGGGTGGAGCGTGGGAAAGAATGATAGGTATTGCCAAGAGGATTCTCAATTCCATGTTAATGCAACATGGAAGCACCAAACTAACCCATGAAGTGCTCACCACCTTCCTGGCTGAGGTGGCTGCCATTGTTAATAGCAGACCACTTGTCCCGGTATCCACAGACCCAGAAGACCCAGTTCTGCTGACACCTTCAACACTCCTCACCCAAAAGATCGGCTCTGCTCCTGCACCGACAGGTGACTTCACTATAAAAAATGTTTCCAGACAGCAATGGAGGCATGTTCAACATCTTGCTCAGACGTTTTGGAGCCGGTGGAGGGGCCAGTACCTCCCTCTTTTGCAGGCCCGAAGCAAATGGACTTCCAGCGTTCCAAACCTGAAACCTGGCAGTGTGGTCCTTTTGAAAGACCAGGATTCAAAGAGAAACGAATGGCCCTTGGGACTGATTACCCGTGTCATTCCTAGCCAAGATGGAAGGGTGCGACAGGTCGAAGTGAAAATTTACAAGAATGACCGTGCAAAATTGTTCCTGAGACCTGTAACAGAGACTGTGCTTCTCCTCCCCCCTCCTCCGTCTGAACCTATCTGTTAAAATGGACTTTCTTCCCCCTCTTTGATCCCCTCCGTATACCACCTCCCTTGTCTCTTTGCTCTCCCCTCTCCATGCTTTAATTTTTTCACAGGACTGTTACTACTTCTTTTCTCCTTCCTTTCCCTGCCCTTCAAACTTACAAATGTAAAACAAACTTGAACTAGAAACCTTCACACGAACTTTTTGAGATCTCAGGCGGGGAGTGTCACGTTTTTAACGTCAACCTTCTGTCCTTAGGGACAATTTCACTGTACACCGTTTTTGTTTGTTTACCCTTTTACCTCTCGTCTCGCTGCGACCTCCTTTTTTTTGTTACTGTCTTTATTTTTTTTTTTTATCTGTTTCTCTCTTTTTCCGTGTTTTCTAGAATAAACTAGTCTTCCTTAGCATTAATTTCCTTCTTTTTTGATTACGCCTTACCGTTATCATCTACTCTCGGCAACGTGATAGCCACGAGATGTGTGTTTTCTTTTGGCGGGATCTTCAGAGTTCTTTTTGGTTCGGTACCTGCTTGCATGCACCCTTGCTCGCCGCTCCGCCTTTCTTGATAACTTTGGTATGTTTTATTCCATTCTTCTTTTTTTTTTTTTCTTTATTCGCCTTTGTATTGAAAATGTATTGTGGTAACACTACAAGTAGTTTTTGCCTCCGTATTACTGGATGCTCATTCAACAAGTTTGTGCTTTCGAGCCCTGAATTTTGATATTTAGAAAGAATGTAGGACCTTTCTATGTTTGACTTTGCTCTGTCGTTTAGACATACTCCTTTACCATGTCTACCATTAATTGCCTCCTTCTGGCTCTCAACGCTTAGCTGCCTTTCCGAACTTGTTGCTGTCATATTTAACATAAATACGACACGTGCTTCGCTGGTCTTAGCCACCTTCGCCACTACCGTTTGCCTTGCGGCTGCTGGTAGTAAGTTAGCTTACTTCTTTCTTTCTTTCTTTCTTTCTTTGTTCTCTCTTGCTTCCTCCACTGTCTCTCGTCTCCGCTTTCCTCTTTGTCCCTTTCGTCGCAGCGGACTCATGTTTTATGTTCATTTTTTCTTTCAGATTTTTTACCTGATTCACAGAATAAAATCTTTCGTTTTCCAATGAAATTCGTCCGTGTTTTGTGAATTCGAGTTTACCCTGGCTGTCTAAAGCAGCGTGTTTTTTAGCATGTTGTCCAATGCAGCACACTTTTCATTACGAAATTTCCAAAAATTTACATTTTTTACACATGTAGTCTTTCATTAAGATGTATAAAAACAATTACATTTTGTAAGAAATATAGTAAATGTGACATTTCATGCAGATTTAGTCAGTTTCATTCGTAAATAAAGTTACATTTTCTTTATATTTTCTCTTCATCATTAGGAAATATCAAAAAGTTATATTTTTCAGGTTTAATCTTTTTCCATTCAAATGTCAAAAAATGTACAGTTTATACAGATTTAGTCCTTTTCATTAAGAAATATCAACAAAAGTAATCTTTTTTTTCAGATTTAGTCTTTTTCATTAAGAAATAGAAAAACTGGATACATTTTATTCATTAAGAAATGTCAAAAAATATATTTTGTACAGATTTAGTCTTTTTCATTATGAAGTATCAAAAAGTTACATGCTGTATAATCATTTTCATTCAGAAGTAAAAAGAAACATTTTCGTTAGATAACAAATGTTATATTTTCTTCAGATTTAGTCATTTTCACATTTTATTTTTTAAAATAATCCTTTTTCTTGATATTTCTTAGAAATATCAAGAAAAGTATTATTTTCAGGTTTAATTTTTTTTCATGAAGAAATTTGAAAAATGTGCATTTTGTACATATTTAGTGTTTTTCATCAAATAAATTATATTTTGTTAAGATTTAGTATTATTCATTAAGAAATAAAAAAAGCAAATACATTTTCATCAGAGAGTCATTTTCATTAAGAAAAAGTACATTTACTTCTCGTTTAGTCTTTTTTTTTAATATTTTATTCAGATTTAATATTTTTCATTAAAAAATCAACAAACATTACTTTTCTTCTACTATATTTTGTACAGATATAGTCTCTTTCATCAAGAAATATCAAAAATGTTATATTTTATTCAAATTTAGTATTTTTTGCATTCAGAAATATTTTCATAAGATAAAGTCTTCGTTATTAAGAAAAAATACATTTACTTATTTATTTATTTATTTAAAAAATATAATAAATATTACATTTTATATAGATTTACTATTTTCCATTAAGAATTATTTAAAATATTAAATCTGGTACAGATTTATTCACTTTCATCCAGAAATATAAAAAATTATCTTTTCATCAGATGTAGTCTTTTTCATTAAAAAATATCAAGAAAAATTATATTTTTTTCAGGTACATTTTGTACAGATACTGTCTTTTTCATTAAGAATTATCAAAAATGTTATATTTGTTCAGATTACGTAATTTCCATTAAGAAATTGAAAAACCACTTACATTTTCATCAGATGGGGATTAAGAGAAAACATTATAGATTTACTTCCGGTTTAGCCTTTTTTTATGAAGAAAAAATAGTAAATGTTACATTCTGTACTGATTTAGTCTTTTTCATTAAGAATTATGTAAAATTGGGACAGATTTTGTCTGTTTCAATCAGAAATGTGAAAAAGTTACATTTTTATCAGATTTAGCCTTTTTCATTAGGAAATATCAACAAGTTAAATTTTCAGGTTTTCATGAAGTAATTTTAAAAAGTTTCATTTTGTACAAATTTAGTGGTTATAAAGTATAATTTAATGATTATAAAGTATCAAAACTTTTACATTGTTATACAGATATAGACTTTTTTATTAAAAATATCAAAAAATTTATATTTCTTCAGATTTATTATTTTACATTAAGAAATACAAAACATTTACATTTTCATCAGATTCTTTCATTAAGATATATAAACAATTTACATTTACTCCAGCTTTAGTCTTTTTTTTATTTTTTTTAGATATAATAAATGTTATATTTGGTACAGATTTATTATGTTTCATCCAGAAATATAAAAATAAGTTAGATTTTCATCAGATTTAGTTATTTTCATTTAAAAATCTCAAAAAAATTATATTTTTAAGGTTTAATCTTTTTTCATTAAGAAATGTCAAAAAAAAGTACAGTTTGTACAGATTTAATCTTTTTCATTAAGTAGTATAAAAAATGTTACGTTTTTAAATATATTGTCTTTTCATTCATAAATATAAAAAAGTTATATTTTGTTCAGATTTGGTATTTTTTTTTCAGTAAGAAACAAAGCAGATACATTTTCATCAGTTAGAGTATTTTTATTAATAAATATAAAAATGTTATATTTAGTACTGGTTTTACAGATTGAATCTTTTTTCATTAAGAAATATAAAAGTTACATTTTGAACAGATTTATACTTTTTCATTAAGAAATATAAAAACATTTTTATTAGATACAGTTTTTTTTACATATTAAAAAAGATATATTTACTTCAGGTTTTGTCTTGTTTCATTGAGAAATATAATAATATATAATATTTTGTACAAATTTAAATTTATCATTAAGAAATATCTAAAAAAAAGTTACATTTGGAATAGTCTGTTGCATTACGAAATATAAAAAACAAGTTAATTTTCACCAGATTTAGTCTTTTTCAGTAAGTAATATGAAATATAGCTATATGTTGTCCAGGTTTCATCTTTAATCATTAAGAAATTTCAAAAAACGTACATTTTTTACAGATTTAGTCTTTAGTATCAAAAATACTGATTAACGAATAACCTGAGAACAAGATATCATTTTAAGTGCAGGCAAGGCACGGCCATGTGGTAATTATAAAAAGTTTTCGCATGAGAAAATATTCCTAAATATTGTCGATACGGGATAAAGAGAAGCCAAGTGTTCCCGTAGACGCTAACTTCATGAAGGGACTTTGACAATTGATTGTTTGTAAAAAAGTGCTGGTTAAGAAGACGCAAAGTGACCAACAGATTTGAGAGATTTTAAGTAGCCATATGGTATTCGTAAGAATTTTGGCCGCCGGGAACGAGAATTTTGTAAACAAAAATTCTAGGTTATAATTTTAATGAGACCAGCTTAGCCACGCCCGCACGACCGGGACGCCATTGGTCGAGTGGTAGCAATGGTGATAGGCGGAGGTAATTTGATGGAAAAACGAGAAAATTATTAATGCCCGCTGAAAGGATTTGGTATAAGGTATCAGTGGGAGAAAGGAGGAGTTTAGGAGGATAGTTCTCCTGCAGCCTCTCCTCACGAACGAAGGGATCCCTCCAAAATGGCCAGTAATAAATGGGAAGTCATCAATTTTCCTGGCCAGACAACAAAGAGGTTTTTTGTCAGAAATCGGGAATTACCGAAAACCCTAGACTGCGTCTAACCCCGCACCGGTTTTTATCGGTGTCCTCAGAGAAGTTCGTCAGTTGGAGTCAGAAGTTCAGCTGCAGTTCGAGTAGCAGGAAACAGAATGTTTCCTCGCAGAAGCTGACCGAGAGATTCCACGACCTCCGACTTCGCCCATCGCCTATCCTACAAATAGACGAACGAAGCTAATCCAGCACATAAAAACTAAACCAGTTGACTTAGAAGACCAGAACTGGCCTCAGAAGCGTAAAAGTGTCACACTCCATAGAAAACGGGTTGGGAGAAAAACACACACTCCTGTATATAACAGACGGATAAACGTTAATTTGTTACTTTCAATATACTTGAACCTCTTGGGATTTTATTTGTTTCTTTTATTTACGCTTGTGCGATATCACCTCCAGTTAGACTCATCTATGATCTTGTCTACCCTAAGATCAAAATCACAACGTAGGTAGGTTAAACTTGAGATCGAAGCAGTTACTTCGGTAACTTCCAACAAGTGAGCTGGGAACGACGGAGCTGGTGTCAAACTGTTTGCAGCTGGTGTGAAGCCGTTAGCATCGACCGACCACCCCACTTGTTAGCCTGACCAAAGGATTCTGCCATTTACGAATAGGTCGGTTTACTGTGACATAAGCACGGCTAACTCGCGCCCGTATATAACACTGTCTATGCGCCGTTTTATTTTAAACTACTTCCACTCACAAGCACACCCAGGAGGCGTTGAGGACCATTTCAGGCAGATTTACCTGGCCTGGTATGGCTACTGACATCAAACAGTGGTCCCGCACGTGTTTACGTTGCGAGGGAACGAAGGTTGGTATACACACCAGAGTACCAGCGTCAACTTTCCCTAACCCAGACGGACGTTTCACTCACAAGTGGATTTAGTTGGTCCATTAGAACGCGTAGACGGCTTCGAGTACATCCTAACGACCGTTTCACGCGATGACCAGTCGCTATACCGCTTGCATCTATAACAGCTGAGTCAGTCGCTAATGCCATTTTTACGCATTAGATTTCTATCTTCGGTTGCCCTTCGGTGATTACCACCGATAGGGGTCCGCAATTCCAATCAACCCTCTTCAGCGAATTTACCAATCTCCTGGGAATTAAACACATTTCCACCACCGTATATCATCCTTGTGTTAACGGTTTGGTGGAAAGATTCCACCGACAGCTGAAGTATGCTTTGACAGAATCGAAAAAACGCTGCACATGGGTGGAAAAGTTACCTTTAATTATGTTAGCACTGCGCAACACGGTTAAAGAGGATTTGAAATGCACTAGTGCTGAATTAGTTTTTGGAGCTCCTTTGGCCTTGCCCGGACAAATTTTCAGCCCAGTATCCGAAAACTTTCCTTCTAACCATTTCGTCGCAGATCTTCGGCAAAAGATGTATGACGTCATTTACACACCAACTCGGGCTTATCACAAACCGTACTATGTCCCTGCTGATTTGGACAAAACTGATTTTATCTTCCTTCGTCGAGATTCAGTCCGGAAACCTTTAACTCCGAATTATACTGGACTAAGTAATCTCAAGAACACCAAAATACTTCATCATCAGTCTAGCAGGAAAACGTACAACTGTCAGCATCGATCGTTTGAAACCAGCCTACATTAGTACCGACAACACAACTTCGAGTACGTCACAAACAATTCCTGATTCTGAACCATCTTGTCTTCAACACCTGAATCAGTAGCTAGTACACCTACTCGAACCAGATCGGGTAGACATATACACTGGCCTGCCAAGTTCGCAATCTATCAGACATATTAATGCTCATGTTATCCATTAAACTGGAAGGGGGTGTATTGTGGAATCTTCCACATTAGCCTTCCACCCCTTTCGGAAAGATGTATTCTTCCCTAAAAAAAGCCTTAACCAATCACCACTTCGTTTCAGTAAATTCAATCTTCTATTGGTTAAGAAACATTAAACAGCAAAGTCGAAACAGATCCTTTTTCCCGCCGAGCGCCCTGGAGCCGATTTTTAAACACCAAAGTCTATATAAACAGCTGCATGACTCAGTTCAAGTCAGACAGTCATCAAGTTCGTGAGATGCTACCAAACTCTACGCGTGTCAATTCACTGACACAACATCACTTCAAAATTCTCAACAAACTCAACACAGCAATCAATCGATCATTGTCCGCGTGTTAATCAAATTACAATTGACTTAAAAAGTGAACGCTTTCACTACACAAACAGTAATTGCACAATTCATCAATTTAGCCAAACACTTAAAGGCAAACAACTCTTCACAAATTAAATTCTAACTAACAAGTAACACACGCTTACACACTATTATTTGAACGAACACATTTGAGATTTTTCCTTGCAGAAACCGAATTATTTTAATTTCACTAACAAATCAAAATCATTAACTTTTATTGACCAAATTTCTGCATGAACATTCTTCATAACCTTGTCTCAATTGCCACAATCAACAAACATTCTGTTATCCTTACATGTATATCTATTGTATATATATATAAATCTCTTTATTGTTGAATCTCTAACCACTGTGTTTTTATTAATTTCTTCTAATGCAAATTGTCCTTATATTCTTTATTTGATCTACGTGTTGTGAGATAATGCATAATAAGCACGCATAATCGTTGCCTTACATAAATTAACTTCTGATACATTTTCACTCAAGCTACAACCCGCAACAATATATTGAGGTAATTATAGTCTGAAGGAAAAAAATCGATTAATAATGAATTTTTACAAGAATTGTTTTTTAATTTCTCATTTCGAGTCCATGTTCTCGAATTGGGCCATGAAATGCAAATTTATCCTTTTTGTAGAGCTTTACGCTAAAAAAGGGACATTTGCGTTATGCACCAGGAAAGCCTACAGAATTCTCCTTTGTCTCGGAATCAAATTCATCGCCTTTCCTTTTCACTCGCCGTTCGATCTGTGTACATGAATACACCCCTTTCAAATTCTGCTTCCGTCAGAAAATCTTCCCTGTATAAACTTTTAACTATTTTTCATCCTTATACAGGATTTCTATGTGATTGTTTATGTTTTGTTGTTGTTGTTGTTGTTGTCAATAACATAATATTTAACAATATTATTTTTTTACGCTGACTTATCACAAATTATTCCCTTTAATTTCAATATTTCCCTTTGATTTGATGTTGAAAAAATAGTCGATGGGAAGCAACTTATATTCAAAGGTTATTCACCTTTGCTATAATTTTATTGTATCGTGGAGCTTTTTTTCTTTTTGGAAAATTATATATATATATATATATATATATAAAACTTCCGGAAAAGTAAAAGGGTAATTTGCTTTTTAAGTCCAGCGCTAAGTATCTAATGAAAATTTCTGGAATCGTTGTATTTAGGTGTAAATTGTCATACTTAATTAAAAAAATAACAAAGTAATTTTGATAAAATCTACCGTTTTGGAGTTATCGATAATAAAAGTTCGGACTCAGTCGCGTTTAGCCGTCCGCCATTACTGGCTTTGTTTCACTACATTCACTGCGGAACATTTTGCTCGCGGAAACGTAATTAACGGTCTATTTACTGCTTTTACTGATCTTACTCGTCTAAATTACAACGCACTGTTGGAAAGCAATGACAAGTGGACATGTGTTGTTTTAATTTTAACAGAAAACCCTTTTTTTTCTGTGTAGAAAAGGGGACAAATTAAAAAATACAAATTAAATAATAATAGCGGACGAATGAATATGACGATTTGGGAAACTTTTAATAGATATTTAGCGTGGGGCTTAAAAAGCAAATTTTCCTTTTTTTTTATATCAAAGCATTTTTTTTTTTTTTTTTTAAAAGCTTTAATAGAAACAAATTAAATAATAAAATAAAGCTTTTTTTTATTAAAAATAAAACAAATAATAATTAATGCGCAGACTTTGTAAAGAGCATGAATATTTACAAAATAAAATTAAAAAATAAAAAATGCTGGAAGGGTCATAATTAATGCGCAAACTTTGCACGATCTTTGAAAAGAGCATGATTATTTACAAAATAAAAAAAATGCTTCTTTCTAAGTTTATTTTTTTCTTTGTAACGCCTTCCTTCTCTTATTTGTGCCTCGAACCAACACCTCCCAATGAGCATAGGCAATTCCTCCGTCCTTCTTAGTATTGCACCTACGCATGTCACGTCGGTTGTCCTTTTGACCAAACTGGTTCTCAAACCGCATGGTGTGGCTTAGTTTCTGGTCATTAATTAAAATTATCATTTTAATTTCTCGTCAGTAAAACATTCTAGCCTGGCTTTGCAGTAAATCAGTAATTTACGAGCTACTTCCTCCGGTCAGCTACTTCCTCTTTTCATTACCCACTGTAATGAAAAGAGACCTTTTTAGAAAGTTGAATATTAAGGTTTTATTCAACATAAAAAAAAGTATACATAGTTACCAGTTACATAGAAGATATGGACGAACGGACGCCAGAGAGGAAGAAAGAGGCGTCCCACCGTTATTTACAAACACAAAATCACGTGACGTGAACCAACGCAAAATAACACAACAGTTCGTATGCAAATAAGTAGCTATTTACTTGACCCCCCCACTGAGTCAGGATGTGACACAAGGTCAGTTTTTAAAGTGGGGAAACCTGGTCTTAGCTGGTCATAGCTTGTCCAAGCTGGTCAGAGCTGGTCTAAGCTAGTCCTAGCAGTGATACTTACCAGCCCAGATAAGTAGAAGGTATTAATTGAATGAATACAAAAGAATTATACGTATATCACAACACTCTCCGCTACATTTTATTGATACTCCGGGTTACGGATGATCTTTCTGCTGCTGCTTTTCTAAATCCCGAGACTTCGTTTCGCCCACTAAAGTGGAGGATTCACCAATTGTTGTGGTTTCTTGTTGGTCAGTAGACATTTCCGGTTCATTGTTATTTGATGGTGTAGAACTCGATGACTCACAGTGATCGGTGAAGACAGGAGAATCCGAATCTACGAACGATGGGACAGTAACAGGAGTGGGGGCAAGGTCTTCTGTTGAGACTGTTGACTGACGTCAGGGAAACGAATTCTCGTAAAATTGGGAGTTGCTGATATTATTTCCACCGGTTCCACTAGTGGGTCAGACTTGTGTTGACGGACAAACTTTCTTAGCAGCGCCGGACCTCCTTGCAACCATTCAGGTAGGGTTTATCCGATACCCGACCTTCTCGAAAAATTGAACAATCTTTCATGTGATGTTGTGTTAGTTGCTGTGCAAAGGAGAGATCGAATTGAGTGCAGAGCAATGTCGAGTACAGTTTGCCAATGACGTTCATCCAGTTGCCTCGTCTTGAGTGCAAGTTTGATCGCTTTCCATATTGTTCCGTTTGCCCTCTCGCTTGTCCGTTGCCGATTGGATGGTATAGTGTTGAGTGAGTAATTGCAACGCCATGTTACCAGAGAAACTCTCAGTTCAGATGATACGAACTGGCTCCCTCGGTCACTATGGATTGAATCTGGGCAGCCAAAGAAGGTAAAGAGATTTTGGAGACATTTTATTACAGTTCCTGTTGAGATGTCTTGGCATGGATAGACGAAAGGATAGCGCGAGTATTCATCTACTATCATGAGTAGATATTTAAAACTATTTGTTGATAGTTTTGGGCCCATGAAATCAATAGCAAGGCGTTCAAAAGGGGATCGATAATGGATTAAGCGACCAGGGGGAGGTCTGAAAAACCTTGGTTTTAGTTCAGCATATATTTGGCATTCAGCACAGTTATGTTTAACATCTTCCATAGAGAAAGGCAGATTCTTTTGTTTAACAAAATGATGCAGTCTCGCTACTCCTGGATGACAGAGTGCTGCGTGAAGATCGTTTAGTGATAATGAACACGAAGCAGAGCATGAACGGGAAAGAGTATCTGCAGAGCTATTAAGTGAACCAGGTCGGTATACAATATCATAAGAGTAGTTAGAAAGTTCAAGTCTCCATCGAAGTAGCTTATCGTTTTTAATACGGTTTGGTGTCCGTGTGTTGAACATATATGAGGCGGCCTGTTGGTCTGTAACGATAGTAAAATATCGGCCAAGTAAAAGATCACGCCATTTACGAACAGATTCTACAATGGCTGCTGATTCACGCTCCACTGCTGAGTGTCGACGCTCAGATTGCGTAAGAGTTCTAGAAAAATATGCTACTGGGCGTCCATTCTGAGAGAGGCAAGCTGCTAATGCCGTCGCAAATGCATCCGTTTCTATTGTGAATGGAATTTCATCCTCAATGGCCGCAACCGAAGCCTTGCAAATTTCATCTTTTATTGCCTGAAATTAACTCTTGAGTTCTTCGGAAATAGGAAATGAGGAGATATTTAGCAAAGGCGAAATGCGGTCAGAGAAATTCTCCATCAATGGTGAGTAGTATGAGAAGAGACCCAGAGCTCGTTTGAGTGACTTACTACAGTTCGGAGTTGGTAGTTCTTTGAGTGGTGTAAGTCTGTCTGGGTCAGGACTGATTGTTCCATTCTCCAACAGGTGCCCTAGAAACTTAAATTTGGTGATGCCATAATCACATTTATCAGGGTTCAGTTGCAAATTGAGACGATCAGCAACTTCTTTGAATGCCTTCATATTTTCATTCAATTCTTTATTTGTCTTTCCCCCGATGACAATGTCATCAATATAGTGCCTTTAAGTTCATGTTCTCGGATTATATTATGCATGATACGTTGGAATACAGCTACAGAGTTTGTTAATCCAAAGGGTAACCGAGAAAATTCGTACAGGCCTCCGTCAGCTTCGAAGGCTGTATAAATTATTTCCTCCTCACGGATAGGGCATTGGTGATATGCAGACTTCAAATCTAACTTGTTGAAAATCTTATATTGAGATAGATGGCGTATAATGTTTGAAATTTTTGGAAGAGGGAATGCATCGAGAAAAGTATAGCGATTGATAGTGGCAGAATAGTCAATGACCATGCGACGCTTATGCCTTTCATTATGAGTCACCAAGACTTGGGCTCGCCATGGGGAATTAGAGTTAATTATTATCCCTTCTTTTAAGAGTTTCTGTACTTCGTTCCGAATAAATTCGCGATCAGATGCAGAGTAATTCCTGCTCTTTGTTGCAATTGGCTTACAGTCATCTGATAAATTAGCAAAAAGAGCAGGTGGCTCTATTTTCATCTGAGCGGTGTTACAGATTTGTAAAGGACGTTACAAAAGAATTCCACACGGTTGTGTAGTTGCATGAATTCTTGTCCAAGTATGACAGGAGTACATAAGTTGGGCAGAACAGACAGATGCATATCAGGGTATGTTTGTCCATTAATGGCGATTGATGCAATACAGTGACCTTGGGTTTTGCTCGTGAGATTAGAGGAAGCCATACTTACTGTGTCACTGGAAGGTAGTATAGGAAGGCCAAGTGATTTCACGACGTTCAACTTTATGAAATTGTGAGTGCTTCCGCTGTCTACCATGGCTTTCAGACGAGTGTTGTTTATAGTTGCAACTACTATGGAGCATTGTGTGCGGGGTGTGCATTGGGATGAAGCCGTGAGAGTAATAAAAGCAGTGCTAGTTTTTATAGGTGATGTCTCTTTTCTTTTAGACCGGCAGACTTTGGAGAAGTGGCCTCTTTTTCCACACGAAAGGCAGCATTTCTTGCAGGGCAATTGTATCGAGAATGATTCTCACGCCCGCAGAATTGACATTTGGCGTAGTGAACTGCTTGATAGCAGTAGCACATTCTTTAGTTAATTCATCTGTGGAATTATTACTGGGTTCTTCTGGATAAATTGATGCTTTTGCTACAACTGACGAAGTGACATAAGCTGCTGCATTGTGTTTGGCCATTTCGAGATTTCTCACGGTTGCTACCGCATTATCCAAATTAATTTCACAGAGTTCTAGTAGTCTCTGGCGTATCACTGGGGAAGTGAGGCCTGTGATAAAAGCATCCCTTATTGCTTGTTCGGCATGCTGAGAAACAGTGACGTCTTCAAATTTGCAATCCTTGGAAAGATTTTTTAAAGTTAGAAGGAATTGATCAATAGATTCACCTGGCTGTTGTTTTCTAGTGGCGAGCAGATGACGAGAAAATACAGAATTAACTGGTTTGACATAAGTAGATTGAAGAATACTAATAGCGTTCTCGAATGTCGTGCAGTTTGATATCAAGGAATAGACTCTAGGTGATATATAATTAATTAGTATGCTGAGCTTGTTAGGAGGGTTGCCAGGGTGAGCTACTGTCAGTGAGTCGATGCAATTGGCAAGTCGATGCAATTGACGCCTCTTTCTTCCTTTCTGGCGTCCGTTCGTCCATATCGTCTAACTATGTAACTGGTAACTATGTATGCTATTTTATGTTGAATAAAACCTTAATATTCAACTTCTTGTTCAAGGCTATATTTTAGTTTTAACCCTTACTTTACGTTTGCCAGTGTCACAATAGATGGCAAATTCAGTGAGTTGGTGAATCTGTGCATACAATCCAATATATCGTCCAGACATATTTGAGGTATGACTGACCACGGTAACATTTTGTTCTACTTAAAAAGATCCACAACAGTGTCTGTTAGATCCTTTGCTCTGAGAAAAGATATAGATGAACATCAAGAAATTTCCACATGCTCACAGCCTTTAAGTTATCGGGCAGCAAATGTCAGATGATTTGTGTGTAAGATGTCTGGAGGCAAGAAAGCGAATGATAAAACCACACGTGTGAACACTTTATAATATTCCTGCTTTGAGCAATGATTCTCAAGGAATTACAGTTTCTTTATGCCTTATCTAATATGCAGTCATGCAATTTCGATATTTTTCTCATTCATGTAACATTGCTGTGTTTCCAGTCATTGAACCCCGATATAGAAAAAGGAGATTCTTTCTTGGACAATAGGCGACATAGAAAACAGTACAAACGAACTTGAGATAATTTCGTATTTGAAAACATTTGAAAATCGATTAGGTAGCGATCGAAGTTTCCGTAGTTTACACAAACTTTTGAAAAATATTGGAAAACCTAGTTGTTTTGGCCAATTTCGATTACTTTTCCAACAGTTGTTGGAAATATAATTTGGTATTTGAAAACACCAGAAAACCAATAAAATTATTGAAAAACGATTAGGTATCAATCGAAAAATATTGATTTTAACAAGTTTAAGTACTTTACCCAAAGTTATATTAAAAATTTTGGATTTCATAAAGTTTTGAAAATTTCGATTACTTTTTCGACGTTAATGACGTTTGTTTGAAAACATAATTTGGTATTTGAAAAGATTAGTAAACCAATAAAATTATTGAAAAGCGATTCGGTATCGTTAGAAACAGATTAATTTTAACAAGTTTCAAGTGTTTACTCAACGTTATTTTGAAAATTTTAGATTTTAAAATGTTTTGAAAATCATTGAAAATTACATTGTTTTGACGATTTCGATTACTTTTACAACGTTACTCACGCTTGTTTGAAAATATAATTTGGTATTTGAAAACATTAGCTAAACAATAAAATTATTGAAAATCGATTTAACAAGTTTCCATAGTTTACACAAAGTTATATTAAAGATTTTGGATTTTACAATGTTTTAAAAAACATTGAAAATTACGTTGTAAAAACGAGTTGTTTTGCGAATTTCGATTACTTCTATTTAATGGTTATTTCAAAACATTATTTAGTATTTGAAAACTTAAGAAAACCAATAGAATTGTTGAAAATCGATTAGTTATCTATTGAAAAAATTTGATTATATCAATTTTCCATAGTTTGCACAAAGTTATGCTAAAAAGTTTGGATTAGTTTGACAAATATTGAAAATTACGTTGATCTGGACAATTTCGATTATTTTTCAACGGTTGTTTGAAAATATAATTTGCTATTTGAAAACGTTAGGGAAACAAATAAAATCATTGAAAATCGATATTGTATATTTCAACTGAAAATATTGAAATCAGATTGAAGTATAGATCATTTTGTATGTTATGTATCAATTCACAAATTTTGAAATTATAGCTGTTTTTTTGTATTTTTCAATAGAAAATGTTGAAATCAAAAGGAATTATAGATAATTTTAATATATTTCTATTGAATATATTGAAATCAAATGGAACTATACTGGATTTTGTTATTTGTAAATTGAAAATTTTGAAATTAAGTGGAAGATTTTGAAATTAAGTGGAAGATTTGTTATTGCTCAATTGAAAATGTTGAAAGCAAATGGAATTATAACCGATTTCGTCAATTATAACTTGAAAATTTTGAAATAAAGTGGAATTATAGCTGATTTTGTTATTTTTCAACTGAAAATGTTGAAATCAAATAGACTTATAGAGGATTTTGGTATTTTTCTGTTGAAGATATTGAAAGCAAATGAAATTATAGCTGATTTTGTTATTTTTCAATTGATCACTTTGAAATTAAGTGGAATTATATCTGATTTTGGTATTCTCAACTGAAAAAAATCACTTATAGTCGATTTTGTTATTTTTCTATTGAAGTCATTGAAACCAAATGGAATTATAGCTGATTTTCTTAATTTTTACAATTGAAAATTTTCAAATTAAGTTATTTTTGTTATTTTTCATTTCAAAATATTTAAATCAAATGGAATTATAGCTGATTTTGTTATTTTGTCAATTGAAAACTTCGAAATCAAATGGAATTACAGCCGTTTTGATTTTTTCAATTGCAAATGTTGAAATCAAATGGAATTATTATGACAGAGAATTATAGCCGCTTTTGTTATTTTTCAATTGTAGATGTTGAAATCAAATGGGATTTTAGCTCGTTTTGTTAATTTTAATTTGCAAATGTGGAAATCAAATGGAATTATAGCAGATTTTCTTATTTATAAATTGAACATGTGGAAATTAAGTAGAATTATAGCTGATTTTTTAATCAAATGTAATTGTAGCTGTTTTTGTTATTTTTCAAGAGAAATTCTGTAATGGAAAGGTGATGTTCTCATTTTTCAAAAAGTAGCCAAACACCTTCGTTTTGGACGTAAATTTGTAAAATTTGTAATATAACTTTGTGAAAACTGTTGAAACTTGTCAAAATCAATATTTATCGATTTTCAATAATTTTATTGGTTGTCTAATTATTGGTTTTTTAATTTTTTACATTTTCAAGCAACCGTGTTAAACGTCGAAAAAGTAGCCAAAACAGCTGGCTTTTGCATGTAAATTTAGATATTATTGAAATGTTTGTAAAACCTTAAATTTGTAATATAACCTTGTGAAAACTGTTGAAACTTATCAATATCAATATTTTGAGATCCATGACGTATTTCAGTAATTTTATTGGTTTTGTAATGTTTCAAATAGCAAATGAAATTTTCATACAACCGTGTTTAACGTTCAAAAAGTTGTTAAAACATTTTGCACGTAAATTTGAACATTTTTCAAACGTTTGTGAAACCTAAAATGTCTTTGTGAAATCTGTTGAAATCAATATTTTTCGATCAATACCATATCGATTTTCAATAATTTTAATGGTTTGCTAATGTTTTCGAAAAGCAAATTAAATTTTTAAACAACCGTGTTTAATTTCCAACAGTAGCAGAAACAGCTTGCTTTTGACTGTAAATTTCAATATTTTCCAAAAATTTGTAAAACCCTAACTTTTTTAATATAACTTTGTTACAACTGTTTAAACGTCAAAATCAATATTTTTCGATTGATACCATATCGATTTTCAATAATTTTATTGTTTTCTAATGTTTTCAAAAAGCAAATTAAATTTTCAAACAAGCGTGTTTAACGTTCAAAAACCAGGTTGTTTTTGCAAAATCAATATTTTTTGATCGATGCCATATCGATTTTAAATAATCTTGTTGGTTTTCTAATGTTTTCAGTTAGGAAATTAAATTTTCAAACGAGCGTGTTTAATGTTCAAAAACTAGACAAACCAGCTTGTAAAATGATTTCAAAAGTTTGTAAAACGTAAAAGTTTTAATATAACTCTGTGGAAATTGTTGAAACTTGATAAAATCAATGTTTTTCGATCGATACTATATCGATTTTCAATAATTTTCTAATTTTTTAAGATCCAAATTAAATTTCCTAACTACCGTCAAAACAGTTAGTTTTTACACGTAAAATTAAATGTTTTTCAAATGTTTGTAAATGCTACAATTTTTAATATAATTTTGTGGAAATTGTTGAAACTTTTTAAAATCAATATTTTTCGATTTTTAACAATTTTACTTGTTTTCTAATGTTTTCAAATGTAAATTAAATTTTAAACAACAGTTCAAAAAGTAGCGAGAACAGATTGCTTTTGCGCGTAAATTTCAATATTTTTCAAAAGTTTGTAAAAAAAATTGTAATATAACTTTGTGAAAAATGTTGAAACTTGTCAAAATCAATATTTTTCGATCGAAGGTTTTAGGTCTTACAAACTTGAAAAATATTGAAAATTACGTGCAAAAGCTATCTGTTTTGGCTACATTTTAACGTTAAACACGGTTGATGGAGAATTTGATTTGCTTTTTGAAAACATTAGAAAACCAATAAAATTATATAAAATCGATATGGTATCGATCGGAGAATATTGATTTTGACAAATTTCAACAGTTTTCACAAAGATATATTACGAATTTTAGGTTTTACAAACATTTAAAAATGTTGAAATTTACTTGCAAAAGCAACTTTTTGAACGTTAAAGACGTTTGTATGAAAATTTAATTCGCTATTTGAAAACTTTAGAAAACCAATAAAATTACTGAAAATCTATACGTGATCGATCTCAAAAAATTGATTTTGACAAGTTTCAACAGTTTTCACAAAGTTATATGACAAATTTTAGGTTTTACAAGCTATTTAAATTTACATGCTGTTTTCAACGTTTGACACGGTTGCATGAAAATTTAATTTGCTTTTTGAAAACCAATAAAATTATTGAAAATCGATATGATATAGATCAAAACATATTGATTTTGACAAGTTTAAACAGTTTTCACGTTTTACAAAATTTTAATAATGTTAGAATTTACGTGCTGGTTTGGCTACTTTTTAAACGTTAAACACGGTTGTTTGAGAATTGAATTTGCTCTCTGAAAACATTTTAAAACCAATACATTTATTGAAAATCGATATTTTATCGATCGAAATATATTTTGATTTCAACAATTTTCAACAGTTTACACAAAGT
Organism: Acanthosepion pharaonis; assembly: GCA_903632075.3. NCBI lineage: Eukaryota > Metazoa > Mollusca > Cephalopoda > Sepiida > Sepiidae > Acanthosepion > Acanthosepion pharaonis. The sequence continues at coordinate 216,359 of CAHIKZ030002730.1, read as the reverse complement.
TTAATAAAAATTTTATGTTTTACATTTTCCTGAAAAACATTGAACGTGCAAAACAAAGCTGTCTTTGAACGTCTGTTTTAAAACTTGGTATTTGAAAACATTACCATACCAATCAAATTATTGATAATCGATTTGGTAACGATCGAAATGTATGGATTTTTACTAGTTTCAACACTTTACACAAAGTTATATTAAAAATTTAAGTTTTACAAATTTTTGAAAAACATTGAAATTTCCGTGTAAAATCTACATGATTTGCTTACTTTTTATCGTCTTTTCTTTAAATTTAACTTTTAGCATCCCGCTACCATCTTTTTTATCTATATCAATTTTTGTACAAAAAGTGGATCACAGAGCTTATTCAGCTTAATATACATTTTCAGAAAATCTCAACTTCTAATTGGTCACTTAATATTTAAGTCATGTTCGAATAACATCAACCTAGTTCTTGACCTGACCAAAAAATAATTCCGCCAAAACCTGTCAAGCCTCTGTGAGCCTAACACGTGACTAAAAGTTAGCAATAAATATGAAACGTCTTTCATCTTCGACAGTGAGCCGATCGGAATCCTTTGAACTCGTCACACAGTTCCAGGCTTTACGTTAAAGTTCCTTAACATGATTTCAGCCTAAAAGAACACTCACTCACACAACAATATTTTATCACGAACAATCATATCAAGTTTTCCACATTCAACTTGATACACGAATCTTTGTCATACGCTTTCAAGCTCAACGTTAATTATTGCAATTAACATAAACACAGCTTGTTAAGAACAACTTATTTCAACTACAGAATATTCTCTTCGAACAAGTGAAAACAAATCAAAGAGCGACAATTCAGTAAACCTTAAACAATATTTCTCTACTTTAAGTACAAGTGTTTATTTTTCCAATAATACCCAAACACATATTCTCATTATTGTACAGACCATTCAACAACTTATCTATCAAACCAGAACTTATTGATCCATATAATTTAATCAATTGACACAACCTCCACAAACATTAGAAAACCAATAAAGTTATTGAAAAACGATATCGTATCGATCGAAAAATATGGATTTTAACAAGTTTCAATATTTACACATTTACATATTATAAAGTTTGTGTTTTACAAACTTTTGAAAAACATTGAAATTTACGTGCAAAAATATTTGATTTGCCTACTTTTTCAACTTTAAACGCGGTTCTTTGAAAATTTAATTTGATATATGAAAACATTAGAAAACCCATAAAAGTACTGAAAATCGATATTGGTACCGATCGAAAAATATTGATTTTAATAAGTTCAATAGGTATATTAAAAATTTTGGGTATTACACACTTTTGAAAGACATTGAAATTTATGAACAAAAACTAGCTATTTGGCTATTTTCGAACGTTAAACACAATTGTGTGAAAATTTAATTTCTTTTTTGAACACATTAGAAAACCAATGAAATTATTGAAGATCGATATGGTATCGTTCGAATAATATCGACTTCAACATTTTGAAAATCATTGAAATTTACCTTGAAAAACAAGCTGATTTGCCTATGTCGAGTACTTTTTGAACGTTAAACACCGTTGTTTGAAAATTTAATTTGAAAACATTAGAAAACTATTAAAAGTATTGACAATCTATATAGTATTACTCGAAAAATATCAAGTTAATTAATTTTCAACAGTTTACACAACGTTATATTAAAAATTTTGTTTCACAAACTTTTGAATATCATTGAACGTGTAAAATAATCTGATTTGGCTAATTTAGAGTACTTTTTGCGGTTGTTTGAAAATTTTACTTACTATTTGATAACTTTACAAAACCAGTAAAATTATTGAAACTCAATATGGTATTGATCGAAAAATATTGATATTAACAAGTTTCAACATTTAACACTAAAATTTTAGGATATTACGAAGTTTGAAATATCATTGAAATTTACGTTGGAAAAAAAGCTGAATTGGCTATTTTCGAGTACATTTTTAATGTTTTGAAACATGGTTGATTGAAAATTTAATTTGCTAGCTGCAAACATTAGAAAACTAGAAAAATTATTGAAAATGGTATGAACCGAAAAATATTGATTTTGACAATTTTCAACAGTTTCCACTAACTTATATAAAAAATTTAACGTTTTACAAAGTGTTGAAAATCATTGAAATTTACCTTGAAATACATGATGATTTGGCTAATTTTGAGTACTTTTTGAACGCTAAACACGGTCGTTTGAATATTTAGTTTTGTATTTGAAAACATTAGATAAGCAAAATCGATATAGTATCGATCGAAAAATATTGATATTAACACGGTAGGTTTTACAAAGTTGTTTTTTTAAATCATTGAAATTTACGTTGAAAAACAAGCTGATTTGGCTAATTTGGCTAATTTCGAGTACTTTTGAACGTTAAACACAGTTGTTTGAAAATATAATTTGCTTTTTGAAAACATTAGAAAATCAATAAAATTATTGAAAGTCGTTATGTTATCGATCGAACAATGAAAAAATGAAAAAAAAAAACACAATGAAGAAATGAAAAAATGTAGAACAAAAATACAGAAGTTGAAGTCCCGAAATAAGTCATCTTTATTACATAAAGCTGTCATAATATAGCTACAATAATAACAAACGGACGTAATTTATTTGCTCACTCTGATCGAAACTCGGAATTGACGACAAAGAAATCGAGATGGAAGAAATAAATAATAAGGACGACCTGAAAGGGATGAGTGTTTCTGGTGGTGAGAATATTTCCTAATGAATGATAGCACACACACACACACATATACATATATGTGTGTGTATAATCTATATATGTATATACATATAATATATATATGTATGTATATACATATATATAATGTATATATATTAGTGTGTGTGTGTGCTATCATTCATTAGGAAATATTCTCACCACCAGAAACACGGATTAAGTCCCACAATTATTTAACATATTTTATGTTTATACGTTATTTTTTATAGCTACAATTTATTAAATAAATGCTCTTAGATTACAAGAAAATTTATATTTTATATGAATACTATCTTATAAAAACTGAGATGTAGCAGGGGCCTCATATCTTAAATTTGAGTGAGATGGTGGGGACGAGACCCTTGCACCAAGTCTGCTAATATCTAACCTTTCATCTAAACTAAGGTTTGGAACACATAATTGCTAATCCTAGCTCTAACTTTGGAAAACTACCTACAGCTTTCACTATCCGAGGTTTGGAATATAACTCTTAGCTAACCTAGCTCAAACATTAGGTTAGGAATGTACCTAAGAGCTATCCTTAGGCTTGGAATATACCTAATAGCTATAATATAGGTAATAGCAGCTAAAACACATATAAGCAGGTTAGCTTAAAGCAAATCTGAGCTCTATACGTAATAAACACGCCAAAAGCACTTCATTGCTTCATTGTTAGATTTCAACCATTTTTCATTATTTTACAGACACAAAATTGTAGTTACTCTAACTTTGTGTAAGTTATATAAACACGCTATAAAATGGCTTTTCCAGTGAAAACGGCTCGATTTCAACCACTTTACATTTTCTACACAAACCGGATGTTGACCGCTCAAAGATCCAAAGCAGACTGAGATAATACGTTTACTGCGCATAATCCGCTTTTACCAAAATAACACGCACAATTTATTGACCAGACAGAGCCATTCCCGCCCCAAAAACCAAAATATAAAATATTATGAATACGATTGATGGCTCTATATTCTCTAATTCAAACAAACCTATTGCAGACCAACTTCGGCGTCAACACGGGCAAGCAGAGAGAAAGAGAGAAGAGTGAGGGAGAGAGGTGACACAGACTAGCATTCATACCAACAATGATAAAAGTTTCTCCGGCATTCATGGCACTCTAACACCACAGGAGTCCTTCAACAGTTTCAGCAGCTCAGGGACTCTCCAGTGGTAATTGATGTTTGTCTGATATTCGCAAATCGTGTCGTTGTTCTCACTAAGCTCAGTTCTGAAACAAGTACATTCAGGACACTCAGTCATTAACTGGATAAAAGTCTACTGGCCTAACATAAACACATGCCGTTAAGAGTTGCGTCTAATGCATGGAATCATAGGAAAATCCACTTCGGATTGTTGACTCACACTGGATATACCCCAATCGTCCATGGTCTCGGGTGCACATTGATCTTGCCCGCCCTATCAATGACCTTAGTTTTCTGGTAGATGTCGATGCCCATTCCAAATGGCCAGAAATCTTTCCGATGCAACAGACAAACCATTGCAATCCTCAGACGACTATTTCTAGTCAATACGCCCTGCCTGAGACACTGGTCACAATTTACATCGGAGTTGTTCCGTCACTTCTGCAACTCATGCTGTATTATACACATCCGTGCACAACCTTATCACCCACAATCCAACGGTTCAAACGTACTCTGCTTAAAACAAAGGGAGAGGGAGCAATAGAATGAAACGATTAACATGAGAGCTATAAAATAAAGAAGTTTTTATTTCCTTTTTATTACAATACAAGAAAAATCTGAAAACAAAAATTGAATCGTTTGTGTTTTTTTTTTAAATCTCTACGAATTATCAGTAGCCGCGTGGCGTTAAACGTGTAGACTCGTCCAATTTTCCTTACCTTCCAACCCTAACAAAAGCACAGTCCACATCTTACGCCTACGTACCTAAAAAACATCAACCAATCAAAACTGCACGAAACGAAGCAAACAATCTCATTGGTTCATCACTTGAAGTTCACATGGAAAATAGAAATTGCGCCAAAACTCAAGTGAGCCACCTTTGGAATTTCAGACCATATAAAAATAAACGAAGACAGCCCCTGACAGTCAGTAACACGCATTCACAGAGAACTTTCCAAAATACTCCACGTCACTACGAATCACAATTTTGCCGCGCAAAAAGATACATCGCTGACTCATACTTGATCAAACATTAATCAACTCTGTGTACACCATTTCTCAACTTTGCTTATGTAAAGTGAATTAAATTCACTACTTAATTAAGTAAACACTAGCGAACGAACGACATTACAAAAACACCAACTACAGTTAAAGGTAGATAACTCTACAAAAACTCTTTCTAAACGACACTTATTATTAACAATCGTAATTATCAACACAAACAAAAGACTACAAAATCAACGAACAATCTCAAAAAGAGACATTCAGAAATCTAAAAACTACATACACATCTCGCATACATATCATACATCATTAATCCTATCTGTATATATGTTGAATTGTATATAAATGTTGTTTTGATTTCTAATTGAATATGTCCCGTCTTTTCAATTGTATTTTGAATTTAGTTTAATTATTTGTTTGGGATGCTGACAGACACGCAACCAACTCAAAATTCCTTCTGATTATTTCTCACATAATTAACAAAATCTGCACGTCTCCAACAAAATTGATGACACCGACGTTCACATAAAAAAACCCATCGCCAATAAAATTGGCGACCCCGACGTTCCAAAAAAAAACAAAATTGATAACCCCGACGTTCAAAAAGAAAGAAGAAACTCGCCATCAATAACAAATTGATGACTCCGACGTTCATATAGTAAAACCATCGCCAACAAAATTGCCGACCACGAGGTTCGATGTTTAGCGTTACCAACAAAATAGGATAACCCGAAGTTTCAACAGAAAAAATTCCATAACCACTGAAGTACGAAACCCGAACAAAAAAGTTGGTGATTCAGACGTGTGAATGGTTAAAGAAATCGAAATTGGAATCCTAACGTACAAAAGCAAAATTAGTGGCAATTCCAAATGCGCGAAAAAAAAAAAATTGTCACGTGTTCGAAACAGCAGACCGAAGATCCAGAAACAAAAAATTCGACTTCATAAATGGCTGATCCAGTTCCTATCACAGAAACGGCAATCAGACTGGAAATGCCTGTTTTTAACTCAAATGTGCTTACAACTGGACGCGATATTCCAGGCCAGACATATAACCTCACAACAATCGAAATTCGCGGCAGTGGTGGAGAAACTACCTGCAGATGTAGCGGCTGAAGTAGCCGACATATTAACCTCTCTACCAATAGACAAGCCATACGAGACCCTCAAACAAGCAATACTACACAGATCTGGTTTTTCGGAGGAAAGAAAGATACGAGACCTTTTAACGAACGTTACAATTGGAGATGCGAAACCATCTCAACTATTACGACGAATGCAACAACTGTTGGGTGACAACGACATATCAACCACAGTATTCCGCCAAATGTGGCGAGATAAACTACCAGCAGACATAGTACGAATTTTAGCCGCTTTAGCAGACGACGTAGATATTCAAAAACTGGCAACGATAGCGGATAAAGTAGCCGATACTACACCGATACGACACATTTCCACAACGGAGACCGTGGATGGCCTTGTGCCAGATGTTAACCGACAGATACAAAAATTGTCTTCGGAATTGCAAGAAATATCTATACAATTGCGTGATTTACAAAAATCACATATAAGTCGGCGTGATAATTTTACGAAACACAACAACCATAGTTCAAGATCAACGTCTCGGCATAAATATCAACAACGACGTGATCGTTATCAACATGCCAATTGTTGGTACCACGAAAATTTTGGCGCGCGCGCAAAGAAATGCAGACCACCATGTTCATATAGAAAGTCATTTCCAAGTAATCAAGCGGGTAACGGACCCGCTGGCACCCAGTAGAGACGTTGGATGCCAGACATTTAAAGACTAATCGTCTCTTCTACATTCACGACAGAACGAGCGGGTTAAATTTTTTAGTCGATACCGGTGCTCAGATAAGTGTCCTGCCTCAAAAAAATTGCAACAAACAAACTCTGGCTAAGCACACATCTTTTAAGTTGCAAGCCGCTAATGGCACTCCTATCACTACTTACGGTGAACGAACCTTAACACTAGACATTGGTCTTAGACGAGAACTCACATGGACCTTTATTATCTCGGATGTCTCAATGCCAATATTAGGAGCGAACTTCCTAACGCATTACAAATTATCAGTTGAACTAGCGTCACAATCCTTAACAGACACGAGCACGAATATACAACGCTGCGGTTTTATTTCCAAATATTCAACAATCGGTCTGACAACTATTATACCTACAGCCAATGGCTACGACAATATAATACGTCAGTACCAATCACTACTGTCACCGTCAACACATAATGAACCTGTGAAGCACCATGCCACACATAGTATTAAGACCACAGGACCCCCAGTTCATTCTCAACCACGCAGACTCCATCCGAGTAAACTGAAAATAGCCCGTGACGAATTTAATAACATGATCAAACTTGGTGTGATCCGTCCTTCAGCCAGTCTTTATGCCAGCCCTCTACATATGGTTACTAAAGCTGACTCAGTTAGTTGGCGTCCGTGCGGCGACTATAGATTACTAAACGCGCAGACTGTCCCGGATAAATACCCGATACCACATATTAAGGATTTCGCCCTTTCGCTGGAAGGTGCTAAAGTTTTTACCAAGCTCGATCTCAAAAAAGCATATTATCAGATTCCTATCGAGGAGAACGACATTCCGAAAAATGCCATCACAACGCCTTTTGGACTTTTCGAGTTCACGAGAATGCCCTTTGGATTGCGTAACGCGGCACAATCTTTTCAAAGGCTAATTGACGAAGTCCTACGCGGAATGCCTTACACATACGCATATGTTGATGACGTACTCATAGCAAGCAAATCTCATGCAGAACATCATGAACATCTGCACACTGTTTTAAAACGATTACAACATTACGGGTTAAAACTGAATATTGACAAGTGTGTTTTTGCAGTGCCGAAGTTGACTTTTCTCGGACATATTATAGACAGCAGGGATTGTCCCCCTTGGACCAAAAAATTACAGCGATCACTAATTAATTACCCCCCACCTTCTACTTTGAAGCAATTGAGGAGATTTTGGGGGATGGTAAATTATTATCGACAGTTTATCCCAAATTGTGCGTCGATTTTACTACCGCTGATGAATATCTTGTCTCTGCATAAGAAAAAAAGTTCACAGATTTCGCTATCAAAAGACGAACTACAATCTTTTCAGAACGCAAAAGAGGCACTACAAAACTGTACCAAATTAACGTACATTAATTCATCGGAAAAAACTAACCTCACTTTAACGACGGATGCATCAGCTGACACAATTGGCGCTGTGCTACATCAAATTGCTGATGGCATAGAAACACCTTTATCTTTTTTTTCATTAAAGCTAAATGCTACACAGAGGAAATATAGTACTTTTTCGAGAGAATTACTTGCTGTATATCTGGCAATACGGCATTACCGACACATACTCGAGGGAAGAGATTTTATCATTCTCACAGATCACAAACCACTAACGTATTCATTGCACGCGAAGTCCGACAAGCTAAATCCGAGAGATATTCGATATTTGGATTATATTTGCCAATTTACATCGAACATTCGATACGTAAAAGGTCGACATAATACTCTTGCGGATGCACTATCAAGACCTACACTCGACGCAATACAATCGTCTCCACTCGTATTCGACACACTTGCTGAAGAACAGTTGAATGACGATACACTCCCTTCAGTACAGGCAGATACCTCTCTAAAATTAGAAAGACGCCCATTACCTTTCACTGACAAGCTCGTTTATTGCGATACTTCAACAGGCAACCCTCGACCCTACCTGCCTCCGTCGAGGAGAAAAATAATTTTTGACTACTTTCATTCACCAGCTCACCCTGGAGCGAAGGCCACGCTGCGGGCCATATCTGACAGATTCGTGTGGCCCGGTATGGCTTCTGACGTGAAACAGTGGTCCCGCACGTGCCAGCGTTGCCAGGCAACGAAGATAAATCGTCACACGAAAGCACCATCGTCAACCTTCGCGGCCCCTGATGGTCGTTTTACTCATATACACGCCGATTTAGTGGGTCCACTTGACAGAATAAAGGGACACGAAGACATCCTGACGATTATAGATCGCTTCACGCGATGGCCGGTGGCTGTACCGCTAACAACGATAACGGCAGAAGCGGTAGCCAACGCTATTTTTAAACATTGGATCTCCATATTTGGATGCCCTGCGGTTATTACTACCGACAGAGGACCTCAATTCCAGTCGACTCTATTTACCTAATTCGTCAATTTACTGGGTATCAAACATATTTCTACTACGGCATATGGACTAGTAGAACGTTTCCACCGACAGCTCAAGTACGCATTAACAGCGTCTACCAGCGCTCGTACGTGGGTAGACAAGCTACCATTTGTAATGCTTGCGCTACGTAATACAATCAAACTAGACCTTAAATGCACTAGTGCGGAGTTAGTATTCGGAAAACCAACAACCCTCCCAGGACAAATTTTCGACAACGTTATGAATTCTCCTACCAATTATTTTGTGACCGACCTTAAACAAAAAATGACAGAAATAATATATACGCCCACACGGGTTTGCAAGAAACCATTCTACGTGCCAACAGACTTACATACCACAGAATACGTTTTCCTGCGTCGTGACGCAGTACGAAAACCTTTAACACCGAATTAAACGGGACCAGATCTGGTGATATCCAGAGCACCTAAATATTTCATTATTGACGTTGCTGGTAAGCAAAATACTGTCAGCATCGACAGCATACGTACAGTGCGACGACGTGAATCAAACACCACCAAAAACAACAACATCAGAGCAATCAAATACACAAACGACGACAGCAGATATGTCTCCATCAACGCAGTCCACTCGCACGAAATCGGGCAGACATGTTCATTGGCCAGCTAAATTTCGAACATATATTACATATTAATGCCAATTGACCATAGCCATTAATCTAGGGGGAGGTATTGTAGACTCGTCCAATTTTCCTTACCTTCCAACCCTAACAAAAGCACAGTCCACATCTTACGCCTACGTACCTAAAAAACATCAACCAATCAAAACTGCACGAAACGAAGCAAACAATCTCATTGGTTCATCACTTGAAGTGCACGTGGAAAATAGAAATTGCGCCAAAAATCAAGTGAGCCATCTTTGGAATTTCAGACCATATAAAAATAAACGAAGACAGCCCCTGGCAGTCAGTAACACGCATTCACAGAGAACTTTCCAAAATACCCACGTCACTACGAATCACAATTTTGCCGCGCAAAAGATACATCGCTGACTCATACTCGATCAAACATTAATCAACTCTGTGTACACCATTTCTCAACTTTGCTTATGTAAAGTGAATTAAATTCACTACTTAATTAAGTAAACACTAGCGAACGAACGACATTACAAAAACACCAACTACAGTTAAAGGTAGATAACTCTACAAAAACTCTTTCTAAACGACACTTATTATTAACAATCGTAATTATCAACACAAACAAAAGACTACAAAATCAACGAACAATCGCAAAAAGAGACATTCAGAAATCTAAAAACTACATACACATCTCGCATACATATCATACATCAATAATCCTATCTGTATATATGTTGAATTGTATATAAATGTTGTTTTGATTTCTAATTGAATATGTCCCGTCTCTTCAATTGTATTTTGAATTTAGTTTAATTATTTGTTTGGGATGCTGACAGACACGCAACCAACTCAAAATTCCTTCTGATTATTTCTCACATAATTAACAAAATCTGCACGTCTCCAACAAAATTGATGACACCGACGTTCACATAAAAACCCATCGCCAATAAAATTGGCGACCCTGACGTTCCAAAAAAAAAAAAAATTGATAACCCTGACGTTCAAAAGAAAGAAGAAACTCGCCATCAATAACAAATTGATGACCTGACGTTCATATAGTAAAACCATCGCCAACAAAATTGCCGACCACGAGGTTCGATGTTTAGCGTTACCAACAAAATAGGATAACCCGAAGTTTCAACAGAAAAAATTCCATAACCACTGAAGTACGAAACCCGAACAAAAAAGTTGGTGATTCAGACGTGTGAATGGTTAAAGAAATCGAAATTGGAACCTAACGTACAAAAGCAAAATTAGTGGCAATTCCAAATGCGCGAAAAAAAAAAAATTGTCACGTGTTCGAAACAGCAGACCGAAGATCCAGAAACAAAAAATTCGACTTCATAAATGGCTGATCCAGTTCCTATCACAGAAACGGCAATCAGACTGGAAATGCCTGTTTTTAACTCAAATGTGCTTACAACTGGACGCGATATTCCAGGCCAGACATATAACCTCACAACAATCGAAATTCGCGGCAGTGGTGGAGAAACTACCTGCAGATGTAGCGGCTGAAGTAGCCGACATATTAACCTCTCTACCAATAGACAAGCCATACGAGACCCTCAAACAAGCAATACTACACAGATCTGGTTTTTCGGAGGAAAGAAAGATACGAGACCTTTAACGAACGTTACAATTGGAGATGCGAAACCATCTCAACTATTACGACGAATGCAACAACTGTTGGGTGACAACGACATATCAACCACAGTATTCCGCCAAATGTGGCGAGATAAACTACCAGCAGACATAGTACGAATTTTAGCCGCTTTAGCAGACGACGTAGATATTCAAAAACTGGCAACGATAGCGGATAAAGTAGCCGATATTACACTGATACGACACATTTCCACAACGGAGACCGTGGATGGCCTTGTGCCAGATGTTAACCGACAGATACAAAAATTGTCTTCGGAATTGCAAGAAATATCTATACAATTGCGTGATTTACAAAAATCACATATAAGTCGGCGTGATAATTTTACGAAACACAACAACCATAGTTCAAGATCAACGTCTCGGCATAAATATCAACAACGACGTGATCGTTATCAACATGCCAATTGTTGGTACCACGAAAATTTTGGCGCGCGCAAAGAAATGCAGACCACCATGTTCATATAGAAAGTCATTTCCAAGTAATCAAGGGGTAACGGACCCGCTGGCACCCAGTAGAGACGTTGGATGCCAGACATTTAAAGACTAATCGTCTCTTCTACATTCACGACAGAACGAGCGGGTTAAATTTTTAGTCGATACCGGTGCTCAGATAAGTGTCCTGCCTCAAAAAAATTGCAACAAACAAACTCTGGCTAAGCACACATCTTTTAAGTTGCAAGCCGCTAATGGCACTTATCACTACTTACGGTGAACGAACCTTAACACTAGACATTGGTCTTAGACGAGAACTCACATGGACCTTTATTATCTCGGATGTCTCATTAGGAGCGAACTTCCTAACGCATTACAAATTATCAGTTGAACTAGCGTCACAATCCTTAACAGACACGAGCACGAATATACAACGCTGCGGTTTTATTTCCAAATATTCAACAATCGGTCTGACAACTATTATACCTACAGCCAATGGCTACGACAATATAATACGTCAGTACCAATCACTACTGTCACCGTCAACACATAATGAACCTGTGAAGCACCATGCCACACATAGTATTAAGACCACAGGACCCCAGTTCATTCTCAACCACGCAGACTCCATCCGAGTAAACTGAAAAATAGCCCGTGACGAATTTAATAACATGATCAAACTTGGTGTGATCCGTCCTTCAGCCAGTCTTTATGCCAGCCCTCACATATGGTTACTAAAGCTGACTCAGTTAGTTGGCGTCCGTGCGGCGACTATAGATTACTAAACGCGCAGACTGTCCCGGATAAATACCCGATACCACATATTAAGGATTTCGCCCTTTCGCTGAAGGTGCTAAAGTTTTTTACCAAGCTCGATCTCAAAAAGCATATTATCAGATTCCTATCGAGGAGAACGACATTCCGAAAAATGCCATCACAACGCCTTTTGGACTTTTCGAGTTCACGAGAATGCCCTTTGGATTGCGTAACGCGGCACAATCTTTTCAAATCTAATTGACGAAGTCCTACGCGAATGCCTTACACATACGCATATGTTGATGACGTACTCATAGCAAGCAAATCTCATGCAGAACATCATGAACATCTGCACACTGTTTTAAAACGATTACAACATTACGGGTTAAAACTGAATATTGACAAGTGTGTTTTTGCAGTGCCGAAGTTGATTTTTCTCGACATATTATAGACAGCAGGGATTGTCCCCTGACCAAAAATTACAGCGATCACTAATTAATTACCCCCACCTTCTACTTTGAAGCAATTGAGGAGATTTTGGGGGATGGTAAATTATTATCGACAGTTTATTCCAAATTGTGCGTCGATTTTACTACCGCTGACGAATATCTTGTCTCTGCATAAGAAAAAAATTCACAGATTTCGCTATCAAAAGACGAACTACAATCTTTTCAGAACGCAAAAGAAGCACTACAAAACTGTACCAAATTAACGTACATTAATTCATCGGAAAAAGCTAACCTCACTTTAACGACGGATGCATCAGCTGACACAATTGGCGCTGTGCTACATCAAATTGCTGATGGCATAGAAACACCTTTATCTTTTTTCTCGTTAAAGCTAAATGCTACACAGAGGAAATATAGTACTTTTTCAAGAGAATTACTTGCTGTATATCTGGCAATACGGCATTACCGACACATACTCGAGGGAAGAGATTTTATCATTCTCACAGATCACAAACCACTAACGTATTCATTGCACGCGAAGTCCGACAAGCTAAATCCGAGAGATATTCGATATTTGGATTATATTTGCCAATTTACATCGAACATTCGATACGTAAAAGGTCGACATAATACTCTTGCGGATGCACTATCAAGACCTACACTCGACGCAATACAATCGTTCCACTCGTATTCGACACACTTGCTGAAGAACAGTTGAATGACGATACACTCCTTCAGTACAGGCAGATACCTCTAAAATTAGAAAGACGCCCATTACCTTTCACTGACAAGCTCGTTTATTGCGATACTTCAACAGGCAACCCTCGACCCTACCTGCCTGTCGAGGAGAAAAAATAATTTTTGACTACTTTCATTCACCAGCTCACCCCTGGAGCGAAGGCCACGCTGCGGGCCATATCTGACAGATTCGTGTGGCCCGGTATGGCTTCTGACGTGAAACAGTGGTCCCAGACGTGCCAGCGTTGCCAGGCAACGAAGATAAATCGTCACACGAAAGCACCATCGTCAACCTTCGCGGCCCCTGATGGTCGTTTTACTCATATACACGCCGATTTAGTGGGTCCACTTGACAGAATAAAGGGACACGAAGACATCCTGACGATTATAGATCGCTTCACGCGATGGCCGGTGGCTGTACCGCTAACAACGATAACGGCAGAAGCGGTAGCCAACGCTATTTTTAAACATTGGATCTCCATATTTGGATGCCCTGCGGTTATTACTACCGACAGAGGACCTCAATTCCAGTCGACTCTATTTACCTAATTCGTCAATTTACTGGGTATCAAACATATTTCTACTACGGCATATGGACTAGTAGAACGTTTCCACCGACAGCTCAAGTACGCATTAACAGCGTCTACCAGCGCTCGTACGTGGGTAGACAAGCTACCATTTGTAATGCTTGCGCTACGTAATACAATCAAACTAGACCTTAAATGCACTAGTGCGGAGTTAGTATTCGGAAAACCAACAACCCTCCCAGGACAAATTTTCGACAACGTTATGAATTCTCCTACCAATTATTTTGTGACCGACCTTAAACAAAAAATGACAGAAATAATATATACGCCCACACGGGTTTGCAAGAAACCATTCTACGTGCCAACAGACTTACATACCACAGAATACGTTTTCCTGCGTCGTGACGCAGTACGAAAACCTTTTAACACCGAATTAAACGGGACCAGATCTGGTGATATCCAGAGCACCTAAATATTTCATTATTGACGTTGCTGGTAAGCAAAATACTGTCAGCATCGACAGCATACGTACAGTGCGACGACGTGAATCAAACACCACCAAAAAACAACAACATCAGAGCAATCAAATACACAAACGACGACAGCAGATATGTCTCCATCAACGCAGTCCACTCGCACGAAATCAAGGCAGACATGTTCATTGGCCAGCTAAATTTCAAACATATATTACATATTAATGCCAATTGACCATAGCCATTAATCTAGGGGAGGTATTGTAGACTCGTCCAATTTTCCTTACCTTCCAACCCTAACAAAAGCACAGTCCACATCTTACGCCTACGTACCTAAAAAACATCAACCAATCAAAACTGCACGAAACGAAGCAAACAATCTCATTGGTTCATCACTTGAAGTGCACGTGGAAAATAGAAATTGCGCCAAAAATCAAGTGAGCCATCTTTGGAATTTCAGACCATATAAAAATAAACGAAGACAGCCCCTGGCAGTCAGTAACACGCATTCACAGAGAACTTTCCAAAATACTCCACGTCACTACGAATCACAATTTTGCCGCGCAAAAAGATACATCGCTGACTCATACTCGATCAAACATTAATCAACTCTGTGTACACCATTTCTCAACTTTGCTTATGTAAAGTGAATTAAATTCACTACTTAATTAAGTAAACACTAGCGAACGAACGACATTACAAAAACACCAACTACAGTTAAAGGTAGATAACTCTACAAAACTCTTTTCTAAACGACACTTATTATTAACAATCGTAATTATCAACACAAACAAAAGACTACAAAATCAACGAACAATCGCAAAAAGAGACATTCAGAAATCTAAAAACTACATACACATCTCGCATACATATCATACATCAATAATCCTATCTGTATATATGTTGAATTGTATATAAATGTTGTTTTGATTTCTAATTGAATATGTCCCGTCTCTTCAATTGTATTTTGAATTTAGTTTAATTATTTGTTTGGGATGCAGACAGACACGCAACCAACTCAAAATTCCTTCTGATTATTTCTCACATAATTAACAAACTCTGCACGTCCCCAACAAAAGCATTATCGCAAAGTTGATAGTCGTAATTTGTTCAACGGTCAAAAGAACGGGCTGCCGTGAGACACAGATGTATTCATCTTGCCAGCAAGTTGTTCTAAGGTAGTTTAAAAATATTCTCATTTGTATATTGTTTTGATGGTCTCACAAATTTCTTACGAAGTAACCGCGTATTTTTTTTTTTTTTTTTTTTTGTACACCCGATTGATCAAAAAATGTGGTCGAGTGTTTTATTTTTTAAAAATACCTGCGTAGGCGTTTTTTCTTCATTTTTTATATATGTTTAGATTTGCGCCAAAGTTAATCCGATTGTTCTAAAACCTTCCTAGATGGGGGAATAGCATCATTTCTTATAAGCAACATCAGAGGAGACACTGCACGCTTTCCTTCTTTCTTGCAGCTCAACACCAAATGGAGCAGTGAGGAATGTTCTATCACCAACAGAAGCACTCATGGGTCGAAAGGTCCGTACAACACAGGACGCCTTACGACGAGAACAACATCAACAACAGCACCACATAAGCAAAAAAGCAAGAACATACATTTTCAGTTGGCACACCAGTGTTCGCCAGGAATTACAGGTTTGGTCAGCAGAACTGAACACCTGGCATCATTCATAAAAGGAATGGAACAATACATCTTTGATGTACAAGTTAGAAATCAACTCTGGGCACAGCACAAAAATTACGACTCAGATACATAGCAAAAAGTCCAACTATTCTATTTAATTTACTGATGGATTGCCATCAGGTGAATTGCCATTTCCTTCAATCCTCATTCAGGAAAATCGAAATGAGAATGAGATACTAAGCGTTGATACTAAGCGTTTGTGATACGAATCACAGTTGACCTTAATGAAAATATTTAACAAAAGTTATCACCGGAGGGATGAAAAATAAGGGTTTCAACCCTATTTTTCATGTTCGAAAAAAAAAAAAACAATTTTTTTTAATATAACTTTAGTAATTTTAGTGGCTTGCGAATGTTTTCAAACATTAAATTACTTTTTAAATTAACGTTGTTTCACTTATGAAAAAGTATTGGGGTTGGCTTAAAATGACGTCACCAGCAAGTACATGTATTCAAAAGTTTTTAAAACGATTTTCTTTTAACATTGTGTGAGCTGTCGAAACTTGGTAAAATCAATGGTTTTCGATTTTCAAATAATTTCAAAAACCAAATTACATTTTAAAACAACGGTGTTTAAGGTATCAAAAGTAATTGAAATTGGTGTAACTGCGTCAAAATTAAGTCTCTTTTCATTTCACTTTTCAGTGAATTCATAAATCTGTAAAAAAACATTTTTTTTAAATAAAACTTTTTGTAAGATGTCAAAACTGCTAAAATCAATTGTTTTGTTTTGAATAATTTTACGGTTTTTCAAACGTTTTCAAACAATAAATTACTTTTTAAATTAATGTTGTTTACAATTACTGTAGGTTGGCATAAAGTGGAGTCTCCCGCCATTACATTCTCCATGTATTTATAATTTCATGGAAAACCATTTTTTAAATATAACTTTGACTGTGGAAAAAATTTTATAAAAAATTGTCTTTAATTTAATTTTTTTTTTAATTTAATGTAATTTTTTTTTAAATTTTCAATATTTTTTTATAAAAACATTTTTTTATAAAAACATTTTGTTTATTAATTTTTTATTAATTAATGTTTTCATACAACAAATTACATTTTAAAATAACAGTTAACAAAAGTAATTGAAATTGGTGTAAATTACGTCAATTTTCACTCTTATAAAAAAAATTTTTTTTAATATATATTCATGTAAAATGTCAAAATTTGTTTTAATCTATAGTTTTCGATCGGCAACGCACCGATTTTCAATAATTAGATGTTTTTGCATGTTTTCAGACACCAAATTTTATTTTAAAATAACTGTGATTAAAGTTTCAGAAGTAATTGAAATTGGTGCAAATTGCGTCAGTTTTAAGTCTATTTGCAATGATTTCATAATTTTGTGAAACCAATTTTTTAAAAATTTAACTTTATGTAAGATGTCAAAACTTGTTTAAATCAATAGTTTTCGATCGGAAACATATCGATTTGCAATAATTTTTTTAGGTGTTTTTGTATGTTTTCAAACTCCAAATTACATTTTAAAATAACGTTGTTTAAGTTACTAAAAAAAATGGGGGTTGCTGTAAAATGCTGTCACCAGCCAGAACGTTTTCAATGTTTTCATAAGTTTTTGAAAACAATTTTTATATATATATATATATAGCTTTATGTAAGTGTTAGGACAAAGTTGGCCGTAACGAAAATATTTAAGAAAAGTTATCCCCCTTTGACCGGATGGAAGTAAAATAAGGGGTTTTGTCACATCTATTTTTTGGAAGGACTGGGCATTCTGGGTACAGGGAGTTCGGCCAAGACACTAAGATGAGCTAGACACATCATTTCGTATCCAGCGGCTCCACTCACCATTCGAATTGTATTTCCATTAATAAAGGTTTTCTTTTAAATAATTTACCCTCTTGTTTCATCCTTTCATCTTTCTTCACATAACTGCTTTTCACTAGGGACCTCCACTTTTTTCGGCAAAATTTCCGATACCTAACTTTAAAATAAATTTTTAAAAATGAAAAAACATGCTTGAAGATTTAATTTTAGCTTTAATTGAAAGTTTAATCATTAAATTTATTATTTCCATTAAGTAAACAATTCTGGTGTATTTCAGATAGAAACTATATACATTGGAATGTCAAATTTAATTTTGGAATTTTAAATTTTCGTAATTCCCGCCATTTTCTTAATTTTAAGAAATTTGTAAACAAACACAAATTTATCGATTTTAAAAATATTTAAAAAAGTTTCTGACACGTTATTTTAGTAAAATTAGAAAATTTAATGTTAAATTAATCTGATTTAAAAGAAATATTACTTACTTCTAGCATAAAAAAGTAATATACAACCAATTATTAACGATTGGTACTGTTATTTTTATCCAATACTTGATCTACGTGTTGATTGACGAGTGATGACCATAAATGAAAATTATTAGAAATCTGAGTGAACGCTTTTTTTTAGCTTTGGTGAAAGGGACAAAACTCTTTTTTATAATAATGGCAATTTCAGTCTACTGTACATGGAAATACGGAACATATTAAGTAAAAAAATACAACATAAAAAATTATATGAAAAAAAATTAGCACCACTAAGTTTATTATACTTTGCAATTTTGAACTCGTAAATTTTTTTTCTACTTAATTACTAATTATCACAAGGAAATAGGCTAATACAGAATTTTGCACGATTTTTAAACTATTATAAATTATTATAATTAAAATGTAAAACAAATGAAAAAATTCTTGTAAAATTTAATTATTCATCAGAAAAAATTTATTTCTTCAGGCAATAATTGACCTTAATATTACTTATTTACAAAAGCAATTAAAAAATGTTTATAATTAAGTAATATCATAGATTTATTGGATTCATTATTTTCAATTCAGAGCAGATTTTTAGTTAATTAGCGCAAATTTGAAAAAAAAGTAGGTGATTTACCATCTCTAATGACTCTTACTTTAACAAAAAAAAATTGTCAGGAAATAAAAAGGTTTTAAACGAAATTTCAGGAAAATATTTTTTTTTTAAATATGTTGAACGAAATTTCAGGAAAATATTTTTTTTTCAAATATGTAAAAAATTTTTTTTTTAAAGTAAAAAAAATATATTTTTAAAAAATATTTTTACTAAAATTTTCTAGAAAGAAATATTTCAAAATAATTTCATTCATTTGTGAATAAGTCCTGAAAATTTCATTAAAATCGGACAATTACTTTATTTTTACAAGAATTTCCAAATCAATGTGTTTTCAACGGAAAAAAAGCGCAAAAAAATTTTAACAGCACCGCGATGACGTAAACAAAAGAAGATTTTAACCAAAATTTCGAACGTGTTAGAAAATAATAAAAAATTTCAAAAAATAATTGAAAAATACTTTGGTCTTTCATCTTAATAATAAAATAAGCATTTTTACGATAAAACTTGATTTACGTTAAGTTTGTGGCATTTTTGATACGCTATGCCGTTTCCCGCGAAAAAGTGGAGGTACACACGACCTCTAGGAACATAACAAAATTGGCGACGAGGTACGTCTGAACAACGCGGACACACACACAAAGATGGATTCAAGAATTTTTAGCATCTCTCACCACAACAACTACGTTTGATGGAATTATTCTCTGAGAGTTTTTCTGTATCCACATCAGCGCCTTCAGAAACAAACATATCAACATCAACAGAAGCGGCGGCACATTCAGTCACGGAGTTCCACTTATGACCAAGCTGATAAAACAGGCTTTCTGCACATGGTTTGCACAATTCGAGTATCTTTTCCAAGTGGAATTCAAAGAACAGGCAGACCATTGGAAAATCAAGCTCCTTTTACGGAAACTTGGACCCTCTGAACACGACCGCTACGCAAACTACATTTTTTTACCGAAACACGCGCAACAACAATTTCGACGAAACAGATATTCGGTGAGAAAAACTTCTCTTTTTTAATATGAAGTTTGATTGCCTTAATATTACAAAGTCCATTTTGCCACGTATGCTGGTATCATGAACAAAGAATGTGAGTGATTTAAAATCACCTCAATCACCGACGCTCAATTTAAGTATTTAATCTTTGTATGTGGTTTGAGGTCGGCATGTAATGCGGACATTCGCAGAAAGATTGTATCCAAAATTGAACAGAATCCTGACATTACTCTGCAGCAACATCTTTCACTCATACGGAGTCCATCAAACACTGTACATTGGATTCAGACATCCGGATCTCCTGTTTTCTCATCCCCAGATAAATACAAACTAGCGTCTAAGACACAATCGGGGGCGTGGAGAATTTCGACGTCTTAACGCACAAACTGTGCCTGATAAAAACCCTGTGCCAAACCTAGCAGACTTTGCAGTAACACTCCAAAATTGACGAAAATTGACCTAAGGAAGGCATTTTACCAAATCCCGGTAGCTCCGGAGGACGTTCATAATGTAACAGAGAGAGGTATATACACACACACACACACATGAACCCACACACGCAAATATAACTTTTATTGACTGGAAATGGAAACGGTGTTTATATATCAAAGTACAATTTGGGTTAAGATGTGTGTTTACCGATGAGAAACACGATCTCAGGGCAGGAGGCGATGTTTTAAATCTGGGTCACTAAATAAAATTAATGGGGATGTGCGAGATATTTGGTTTTGTTTAACAGTATTTGTTTTGATTAAAAGGTTGAATCAATGTTTAGATATCCCAAAGTATAATTTTGGTGAAGGCGAGAAGAACTCGTGATTGAATAAGGTAAATAATTGGAGAATCGGTTTACATGTCAAGGGATAGTTTTTGGCACTCGTGGTAATCGCGCGTGCCGGGCCGAGGGTCAATTGTGATCATGATCCTTTTTCTATATTAACTCAGATTTTGCTAATAAAGCGGAGAAAAAGAGACTGTAGTCGAGAGAGTCGAGACTATATTGTCGCACGAGAGATTTGCGGGAGAATTTTGGAGGAGAGAAAGAAGACTGCCCCTGTTCTGAGAAGTCTGTATGAGACTGGACTATTAGTCATAAACCTACCCCAGGCGATTCAATACGCGTTTATCACACACAAACCCTCTCTATGTTGGGAATTCGCTGGATGCATTGTGTCTTTTTTTTTTCTTTTCTCATTTATTTTAAATGTTTTTATTCTCCCTGTAACCTCTGTTCTGATGTTATCTTCTTATATAAAAGACGTCAATATTTCCCCCATTGTTGTCTGGCTTCTGCAGATATTATTTCTTGTTTTATTTTTGCCACATTCTAAACTTCCTAGCGCCAACTCTCACAGCCGTGTCCACATCCCCAGTCGACCGTGAACGTATGGATAACACCCCGCTTACTGGATCTAAAAAATAACACAGCGTGGGCAGCAAGCAGGACTTGACCAGTTGACCGGTCGAAATAATCTACGGATACTCAGGGAGCGTACGGCCAGTTAAAGTTCGGTTCGGACCGAGTGGACACCTCAACCCAAAGAGGAAGACGCCGGAGGTTGAGGGGCTGGGGACGAAGTGGTAGATTTGGTTGCCATTGACCAGGATTGACCTTGAGTTACCACGGAAAATAAGACCAGGAACAACTTTAAAGAAAATCAAACCTTAAGTTATACTCAAAAAAAAAAAAAAGAGAAAAGAAGGAAACACCAGCAAAACAGACTTTGTTTGTTGCATTTAGTCGGGACCGACTAAGACCAGAAAGAACTCTAGTCTGCGGACGATATTAGTCAAAAAATAAAATAAAATAAAATAAAAATAAAAAGGAAACAAAACTCAGAGCAGCGGACCTCAGGTAAGTCACTTTTTGGTTTCCTCTACTCACTCATTGCACTTAGATCTGCCAGTAATATTGTTGATTTTTGTCGACCTTGTACGCAGTTGAAGCGCCACCACCATGTGAAGTATTTTCCTTTGTTCTGTCGTTGATTCTCTTTTCGGGAAAGTGGCAGTTGATAAGACGCTAGGATGAGCGTAGCAGGATCAGACGCGACAACTGAACTTGGGGACATGGGAGTCCCCAAAATAACGATAGGGTTCAGAAGGCTGATAGGTTGTATGAAGCTACCCACTTATAAAGGAAACCCTGCGGACCTGCATGAATGGAAATGGTGATTTATGGCTTATCAGACCAGCCGCAGCAGCAGGGCAGGTGTCTAAGTTTATAGAGGCATGGTATAAAGAAAACCCAAAGTCGACATGGACAGAGTTTAAATCCGCTCTGGTGCAGCAATATTGAGCGTACGGTCATTGAGGCAGTCAGGAAATTATTCCGGCTGCAGCAACAGGAAGGAGAGACAAATGAAGAATTGGGAGGAAGAGTCGCGGGGCTAGCAGCATTAGCTTTTCCGGAATTGGTGACTCAGGACAGTGGCCCTATTCAGGCCTTGTTGGCCGATATATATGTAGACGCGCTGAGCGACAGGGACCTGAGGGGATGATGTTCCAGGGGGGACCGGTCAATGGCACAGGAGGTAGAAGCCACCGGGGAGCGGGACCAGTGAACCAGATTCTGGAGCCCAAAGAAGACGTAGGGGACTGGGGGGCTGAGGTTGACCCCAATAGGAGAGCCTGGGATTTGCGTTATGGTTTTTTCAAACATCTGGCCAATATGGGCTGAATCAAGGAGAAATTGACTGGTTGCTGAACAGAATCCAGATAGCCATTACTGACAAGGAACTGGGAAAACG
Organism: Acanthosepion pharaonis; assembly: GCA_903632075.3. Taxonomy (NCBI): domain Eukaryota; kingdom Metazoa; phylum Mollusca; class Cephalopoda; order Sepiida; family Sepiidae; genus Acanthosepion; species Acanthosepion pharaonis. Next base: position 193,267 of record CAHIKZ030002730.1, on the reverse strand, counting down.
GAGAGTAGAAATGAAGATAGACACGGGTAATCACCCACCTTTAAGTTAAGACCGTATAGAACCCCAATCCAAAAAAGAAAATTAGTAGGGACGCAAGAATGGAATCTAATCGAAATCCAAAACTCCCTGGAGTTTTCCGTCATTGTGGAAGAGAAAGATGGAGGGCATGCTTTTGCGTGGATTTTCGTCAATTAAATGTCATTACGAAACCGCTGTCAGTGGGCCTTCCCTGGATGATATTCCTGCGAGGAAAGTCGAAATGTGTTTCCACATTTGAGGTCGGATATTGGAGGTTCCCTTTGCAGAAAGGATCGGGAAAAGACCGCCTTTTCTGTCACATGGGTCTTTTAATTTTAGAGCGAGTTTCGGTTAACAAACGCCCCGGGTGTATTTAGTCAGTTGAAGGATCTTACCGAATGGCACGGAGGCCTTTGCCATGGGATAAGATGACATCATGGTGTTTTCGCTGGTGCCCATCTCGAACATCTGCAGAAGGAATAGGTTAAAAGACATGGACTAAAGTTAAAATTAAAAGCCGTTTATGGATCACCCTTAGGGTTTATCAAAATAAAGAAGGGATAAAGATCTGTGGTGAGGTTATAAGAGCACGCACCGAAGACCGTAAGAGAGATTAGATTTATGGACCATCAGATGGTGTGGTCGGGGTTCATACCAGCCTTCAGTCGGCTGGCAAATAGCTTGTCCTGACAAGGACTGTCAGCGTGCGTTCGAAGACTGAGTCACCTGAGACAAACGCTTTGATAAGCAGGATCAAGGTGGTTCTTACACAACCATGTCTCGACAAGGATGGCCCCGTAACTGTGCCTCAATGCCGATTTATTTTTGTGACTCTCCGATACTCAGAAATAGAGAAAGAGGCGTTCGCTATCCCGTATGCTGAGCAAAAGTTGGACTATTATTTGAGTGGGGCAGTGTTTACCATTAAACAGAACCACAAACCCTCAAATATTTATTTGAGGCGGAGGACGAATAAGAAGATACAGCAATGGGCGTTGAAACTAAGTGGATATAACTGCAAGATAGAATACTTGGCAGGGAAGGATAATACCTGTGCTGACCTGTTATCGAGGATTCCGAAGCAACTAGAAACGGAATCTGTCAGGTGTGGATAAGGCATTCCAAATTAATGTGATCAACACAGGCACCGAGGGAAGGACTTGAGAAATGAGTTAGACGGAATTATATCCCCAGGTTGGGCAAAGCCAAGAGGATAGTAACAACTTATCAGATGATTTTTTTCAACTACAGGCATTTGAAAAACTTTGACAATTTTTAAAAATTCACCTTTTGATCAAAGATCAAAGAGGCACCCTCAACCCTTTCACTTGAGATGTGGGATAGGCACCATCAGTTTGAAACATGAAGCTCTATAAGACCAATTTTGAGAAAAAAAAATTTGTTTGATGCTCGACCATTCATAATGGAATATCTCAATTAAACATTCAAATCTGCACTGTAAAACCAAGAAACTTGGAATTAACCAATTAAAATTTTCCTGTCTACAAAATGTGATACAGTTCCATGTAATTATCAGATCAAAAATAAAACCATTAGTTGTTTTCTTAGAGGCTCTTTCTTCATAGGATCAGTATCCCCCTTCCCAGCTTCTGTTGTTATTTATAGTATATTCTTTGTTAAATTCCTGATCCATGTCTGAACGGGGTTTTTGTTGAAAACCCACTTTACAGGAAGAGATGATGGAGTGTTGTAAGTTTAAAAAAATGGTGATACCTGGGATGTTGAGAGCCGAAGTTCTAGACCAGTGTCATAGGAAGTTTGGACACATGGGAATTGATAAGACATATGGATTAATAATGAGGAATTATTATTGGCCTAAGTTGTCTAAGGATGTTGTGAACCATGTAGAAAAAATGCGTAACATGCCAAGTACAGAGTCGAAGGAGTAGGGTTGCCCCAGTATTAGAAACGGATGTCCTGAATTACCCATTTCAGAAAGTAAGCATGGACATTTCCGGGCCCTGGATGGAGAAAATGTCCTAGAGGCAAAACTTGTAAAGACATGGTGAGTTTTGTGGACTGGCTAACGAATTGGCCTGAGGCATTTGCCATATCCGGATAAAAAAAGCGCAAATGGTGTCAGATATAATACTGAATGAAATATTCCCCAGATATGGGGCCCCAAACAGTTGGTTTCCGATAATGGATCGGAGAATGTAAATCATATTATGAGGGAGACGTTCAGGGAATTGAACATACAGCACGTAACCACCTCCCCATATCATCCCCAAAGTAATGCGAAGGTAGAGAGATTTCAAAAAACCCTCGCTGATGTGTTATAGCTAAACTAGCCGAGGATAATAGAGAGAATTGGGATTTATTCGTAACCCAAGTGTAAGCGGTCCTGAGGTTCTCCATAAACGAGACGACAAAATTTTCCCCTTACTACTTGGTATATGGCGGGGATGTAGTCTTACCTATAGACAATCTATTGCGACCTAGGAGGAAGTATTTAGGAGAGGATCATTACCGTATGGTTCTAAAACAACAGCACAAAATGTTTACACAGGTGAGGAGAAGGATTCAAAGAGCCCAGAAATGACGAAACGATAGAATAAACAAGGGCAGAGCCGAAGTCTCCTTCCAGATCGGGGACCCAGTGTATTATAAAATACACATGAGAGAAGGTAAATTGGGCCAGAGATGGAGCCCATATTATAGAATAGTAGAGCAGATGGGTCCGGTTTCCTTTGTGACCAATTGACCAGGAAGGTATAGAGGGTGCATGCGAATGATATGAAACTAGTGGAAATAGGGGAATTGGAAGGAGCCGAAACAAGAACTAAACAGAAAAGGCTGAGGAGAACTACGTTAGTAGAATCCGAAGAGTTGGAGACGGGGAGTGAAAGCGAAGGGAGTGAAGAGATTGAAGTTAGCCCAACTTCGAAGGCTGAGTGAGGTAAAGCGGACCCCAGTGGGACCTTCTGAGGAGGCAGGAGTTGACCCTAACCTTAGGGAAGAAGAGGAACTGAGTGAATGGGAAGAAGAGGATGAAATTCCGTTAGCACAATTGCAGAGTAAATTGCGGGCTGAAGAAGCGCCTGATGTTAATGAGGAATTACCACTGAAATTGCTATTAAGACGGCCGGTACAGCCCGAGCCCAAAGATTAAGTGGAATCAGTACAATGGTTGTGCCGAATGAGTAACGATCTGGGACTGACCAGGCAATTATCCTCGGTGTTGTGGTTTGCGTGGAAGGGCCCCCATGCATGCCCGGCAACGGTGGTGGTGCGGGTCAGTGCTTGATATGTTGCTCTAAGATATAATCACCCATTCGAAACCAAAACAATGATTGAGTAAGATGAATTATTCTCTCCATATCCTTGCAGACATGGATGAGAGGAGGCTTGTGGTATTGATGATGCTGGTTCTGGTAGTTTATACTTGGGAACACAGTGAGAATACTGTATTTAAGAAAACAAGCGAAGGAATTATAACTAGATCAAAGTGGTTGATAACTTTGGTGATAGACCTGCAGCTGTATGAGAAGTTACTGGGTCAGTTGAAGACCGAAGTGGACAAACTATATACAGCCAGGACACAAGTCGCCGGAGACTATTTACAGAATACGGAATACCACCGTATATTATACCCCTTAGTTCAGGAATCCCTAATACTTGAGAGACAATGGAAGGATATGAGTTACTAAGGGAATAAAGTTGTTACGGAACAGGCAAAGGAGGGTAGTACTACCTATAATGCGAAAGGAATTGGGCGTGTTGCCATACCGGTCTCCGAAGACGAAGTGAGGGTAATTAAGAGGAAATTAAAAGTGGTAGAGCAGAGGCAACAAGCTATGGCTCAGTTGGTTAGAGAGAGCGTATCTATACTCAATGTTACTAGGCTGGAACTGGCTAAGAATACAGGGAGTATCAATTGGTTGATTTCTCACCTTCGGGTTTTTAAAAAAGAAGTAATAAATGTAACCACGTCTATAACAACCGAATTACAGCAATTAGAAGGGGTTTTGCAAAGGTATTTTCAGTGTTTAGCTATAATGAGTAAGGTACGTCAAACAAGTCATTCTTTAACGGTGTTGTTGGAGCATGTGAGGGCACAATTAGACATGCTGTCGCTGGGACCTGTTACCTAAAGCCATCGGTGTCTCCGACGGAATTTGGGCAGTGACCACACAAGAAGAGATTGAATTATCCAAGGTGTATGCGGGGGAGCCTACTACTGCAATAAGGGTTACTCCCCCCTTGTTTTTTCTTGTAGAGCTACCCCTCGGCTATGGAGATCATGGTCCATCTATCTCCTTACCCCCCTACTATCGGGCGGAAGAGACATTTGAAGAGAATGAGGCTTTATTAGAGCTAGAAGGAACGAATGCCAGTGAATGGACGGAAGTGTGGGAGCCCATTATAAGAGAGATTCCTAAGATGTCCCTAGAAAAGATGCCAGCGTTGTTAAAACCAATCGATAAGATTGATCTTGGACGATTGAAATCACAGTTAGATAAGTTGGGTATACCAAATTCGGGCTGGAGAGAGAACTTGGTTGCTATAATAACCTGGCTGACTGTTGTGGGAATTATACTAATGATAGTCGTGGCCTTGCTGGTATGGTGGTGGTTGAAGAGGCGTGCGGTTTTGTCGACCAGGCAGAATAAACTGGCACGGGAGTGCATGAGTGAAGGAGGGATTCCAGTTAGTGCACTTTACCAAGGTAGGTCCGACCCGAGTGCATTGGGACCCCTAACTGATATTGAAGAAGAGTCCACGATTGTCGTGGAAGGACCTGAACCAACAAAAGATTCGACAAAGCCCTTTGTGAAGTCGAGACAAAATTGGAGGGACAGATTTACGAATTAATCGAAATTTTTTTTTAATTTATTTTTCGTAATGAGACTGAAATAATTGGTAAGGAGTGTTGCGAACTCCAATAATTGAGGGGGAAAAAGAGCATACGAACCAATGAACTAGGTGAAACGGTTCTATTACATGAGATTGCCAAACCCGTGAACTTGCCAAACCCATATGTATCGTAAGGACAATGAAAATGTAAATGGGCATAATGAGAACTGAGGACTCTACCTTTGCATGCTGGAAATAAGTAGACCCCAGTCAGAAGCATGTTGGACTGGGTTTTCTTGCATTTTTGGTGACATGAAAACTCATGTGTCATTTACTAGTAAATGACAGATGGATAAGGGAGGAATGTAACAGAGAGAGGTATACACCTTACACACCCACATGAACGCACACACGCAAATTGGGAATTCGCTGGATGCATTTTGTCTTTTCTTTTTCTTTTGTCATTTATGTTAAATGTTTTTATTCTCCCTGTAACCTCTGTTCTGATGTTATCTTCTTATATAAAAGACGTCAATATTTCCCCCATTGTTGTCTGGCTTCTGCAGATATTATTTCTTGTTTTATTTTGCCACATTCTAAAACATCCTAGCGCCAACTCTCACAGCCGTGTCCCCAGTCGACCGTGAACATATGGACAACACCCCGCTTACTGGATCTAAAAACTAACACAGCGTGGGCAGCGAGCAGGACTTGACCAGTTGACCGGTCGAAATAATCTACGGGTACTCAGGGAGCGTACCGCCAGTTACCCCTAAGTTCGGTTCGGACCGAGTGGACACTTCAACCCCAAAGAGGAAGACGCCGGAGATTGAGGGGCTGGTGACGAAGTGGTAGAATAAAACTGCAATAACTACACCCTTCAGCTTGTACGAGTTTTTGCGGATGCCCTTTGGACTACGGAACGCTACACAATCTTTCCAGCGGCTTATCGATGAAGCCCTCCGTGGATTACCACATTCATTCGCCTCCATCGACGACCTTCTCATAGCTAACAAAGACATGAACGAGCACGTAGGCCATGTAACTCAAGTTTTCAAGCGATTCAACCACTTCTGTCTTAAAAATAAATGTGTATTCGAAGTACCCAGGCTAGTCTTTCTCGGGCACGAGATAGACGGTACTGGCATTACACCCATCACTGATAAAGTAAAAGCAGTACAGGATTTTCCTCTGCAGACAACGCTCCGACAGCTTCGCAGATTCTTAGGATTAATCAATTACTACCGTCAGTTTATCCCTAAATGTTCACACATACTGGCACCCCTGACAAATCAACTCCGTAACCAGGGGAAACGCAACGCCCAAATTACACTCAATGGTGAAGTTCTCACTGCATTCAATGAAGCCAAGGACGCCTTAGCGAATTTCACCAAGCTTCGAGAAGACGATAAAACACATCAATCTCTTACGACCGACGTTTCTTCAGAAGTAATCGGAGCTGTATTACATCAGCATACAGGCGAGGTAACTAAGCCACTTTTATTTTTCTCTGTAAAACTTAGTCCTCCACAAAAACAAAAAAACAAAAAAAACAACAGTACTTTTTCGCGTGAGCTGTTTTAGCTATTTATACAGCCATCAAACACTTTCGCTATCTCTTAGAGGGACGCAATTTCACTGTTTTCACGAAATCACAAACCCCTTATTTATGCTTTTCATGCTAAGAGCGACAAATATAACCCTCGTGATTACCGACAGCTGGACTATATTTCCCAATTTCCCAATTCACGACGGATATTTGATACATAAAGGGGAATCATAATACTGTAGCAGACACGCTGTCGCGCGCTGCTATAATCAATGCATCGAGCAAACAACCCCTAGATTTCGATACGTTAGCCGACGAGCAACAAAGGGACGACACTCTGTCAGACCTAAAAGAATACATCATTACGAATTGAGCCACGTCCCGTGCCCTTCAGCAGCAGTACAGGTCAACCCCGACCTTTGGAGAGAAGGCAGATATTCGACCACTTCCACTCACTATCGCATCCTGGACGGCGTATTACAACGAAGTTAATAGATGAACGTTTCGTATGGCCTGGAATGAGTTCCAACATAAAACGCGCTGGTTCCAGAGTTATGTCAGATGCCAGCGAACTAAGGTAGACCGACACGTTAAATCACCGTCGGGACGATCCACAGAACCTGACGGCCGCTTTCAGCATCTTCATGTGGACTTGTCGTGTCCATTATCCGAAATTCACGGCTATCAATACATTTAACGATAATTGACAGATTTACTCGTTGGCCAATAGCCATCACTCTTCAGTCCACTACGGCAGAATCTGTTGCTAATGTATTTCCATTTTCGGTTGCCCCTCAGTTATAACGACAGACCGTGGTTCACAGTTCGTCGACATTATTCAAGGAATTTGTGAATTTGTTTGGAGCTACACATATCTCGATAACTGCATATCACCCTTGTGCAAATGACCTTGTCGAGAGGGTCCACCGTCAACTTAAAGCTGCATTAACAAGTTCTGACACTGCCCAAACTTGGCTGAAGAAACTACCATTCGTTATGCTTTCATTACGAACCCTGATGAAGGAAGATCTTCAGTGCACTCCTGCAGATCTTGTCTTTGGTACATCGCTCACGTTTATCAGGTCAATTTCTGGACAGAAACACAACTATAGAGCCAACCTCTACCTTTATACAGTACCTTCAACATAGAATGGCTGAACTATCATTCACTCCTATACGAGTACACCCTACACCTTCTCAAATCTTTACAAGACTGCGACTACGTCTTCGTTAGACAAGACGCACTAAAAAAACCCGCTAACCCCTTAATTACTCAGGAGCTTTTAAAGTACTTTCACGACCACCAAAGTATTTTACGATTCAGATATACAACGGCCAGTCGAACATCGCTATCGACCGTCTGAAGCCGGCATATCTTGAGCGAGCTGCAACTTCATCCGGATCGACAGCAATCCAACATTCCGCTGCAACCAGCATCATAATCGTCAAACCAAGGTCAGCAGTCCACTTCACAATCAGAACCACTTGTTTACCAAAACAAGTAGGAGGGTGCATTGACCTTCTAAGTATCGCTCCTACGTGACATATTAAAGGATTTTGTAATAATTTCTTTAATCTCCAGTTGGGTGATGTGTGGATCTATTACGCACGAACATAAATATATACATACATACATACAAAAATACAAATTACATACAGCACCAAGCATACATTGGTTAATTAATCACCACTACGTTATTATAGGCAATTTACAAATCGGAGCAATGCGACAATTTTGTAATCGCTCTATTTTTATGTAGTCAGTTTTGTGCACTTTTGAGAGAAACGGATCACAGAAGTCTCCCCAAAGCTCGCTCGCTGATTGGTCAATGCCAACCAATCAGATCGTCTGCACGTGAAGAATAATTCTTCCCGCACAGCGACCTGGAGCCTACAGTCGCTTATTTAAGCAAGAATTTTCTAACCCTTTTTAATGAGATTTCAGCTGCCAAATGAATCTATGACAGTTGAAACCATGCACCAACCTTCTCACTCACACACACCACTCACATGCTGAACTTACCTTGTATATACTCACATCTTTTCTTACACAGAAAAAGCTTTCAAAAACAAACATTACAAGAGACTCTCGTGAACATTCTTCCAGTGAACTTGGAACACTAAAATAACAGTTAAAGAGAGACAATTGATTTATTCAACCTTTTCTTACTTAAATGCATGCTTTCTTTCACATCGTTGTTTGATATTGTACATCTTGTTAAATACAAATTTTATGTGTAACAATGTCTTTTGGTTATCCTTTTCTGCGTTAGCCCTGTTTCCTAATCTAAAGTTAAATTAATGTGGTGAACACGCCACACGTCCATATCATGGGCGAATTTCCATCAACCATCACACTCAAAGATAAAATGATGTCTGGAATTATTTACAGTGAAATTGAAGCCTTACAGAACACCTATTCATAAGAGACCCCTTGTGGAAGACGCAGTAGAAGAGATGTTGGAAGCTGGGATGATAGAAAAATTGATCTCCCCTTGGAGCTTTCCAATCGTGATAGTAGGCAAGAAAGATGGCGGGCACCGTTTTTGTGTAGATTTTAGGAAACTTAATTCTATATCGAAGCCGTTGGCGGTGCCATTGCCATTAATCGATGACATATTGGCATTATTAGGGAAAGCGAAGTACTTCTCTACGTTGGACTTGAGGTCCGGGTATTGGCAGGTAGCCCTTGATGAGGCTGACAAGGAAAAGGCCGCATTTGCGTGTCACCTGGGACTGTTTCAGTTCAGGGTGATGCCATTTGGTTTAGCTAATGCCCCGGGAATCTTCCAACAGCTGATGTCAATAGTGTTAGGAGGATGCGAGAGCTTTGCCATGGCATATTTAGATGATATTTTGATATTCTGAGAAACAGTAGAACAACATTTTTTCCATCTAAAACAAGTGTTGGGAAGACTAAGAAAGCACGGCTTAAAATTGAAATTGTCGAAGTGTCAGTTTCTGAAGGAGGAGACTAGATATTTGGGTTTTGTTATAAACGGAGACGGTATTAAACCCGACATGGATAAGGTGAAAGTCATAAGGGAAATGCCAGAACCTAAGACAGTGAGACAAGTAAGAGGGTTTATAGGAGCTATAGGGTACTACCGACGATTCGTCCCGGCATTCTCGAGAATTGCCATACCACTAGTAGCCCTGACGAAGAAGTACGCTAGGTTCAAGTGGACAGAAGACTGTCAACGGGCATTTGATACCTTAAAAGAACAATTGAGAGCCGTCCTACTGCTGACGTACCCAGACCTCAGCAAGCCCATGGTACTATACACTGATGCCAGTGAACAGTGTGTAAGAGCAGTTCTTACCCAGCCGTGTCCCGATAAAGAAGGACCAGTGCCAGGCATACCAGAGGAGGTACCGATATACTTTCTCTCTCATAGGTTCTCAGAGACACAACAGAGATGGCCAGTAATAGAAAGAGAAGTATATGCTATCATGTATGCTCTCCAAAAACTGGACTACTATTTGAATGGTGCGGTCTTTACTATAAAGACAGACCACAAGCCTCTGCAGTACCTACTGCAGGCAGAATGGACAAATAATAAGAAGATTCAACAGTGGGCGCTAAAGTTAAGTGGCTACCACTGTAAGATAGAGTATTTGGTAGGGAAGGAAAACACGTGTGCAGATTTACTCTCAAGAATACCGAAACAACTGGAAGAAAGATCTGTAAAAATAGAGCAGGGAGTAGATGATAAAGCCTATAGAATCGGAGTAATTAACTCTAATAAGCTAAAAGACCGCCCTATGCTAGAATCGGACGAGGAAGGGGACGCACAGATAATAACCGATCCCTACTGGACGGAAGGAATTGAGAAAGAGCAGGCAGACAGTGAAATAGCTGCCCTTAGAGAAAAGGTGGAGGCAGGAGAGACCACCAAGTATGCAATAATAGAGGAAAGGTTGTAGGGATGAAGAAGTCAAGCCCAAGTTGTATGTGCCCAAAAGTTTAAGACCAGAGATATTGGAACAGTGCCACGAGAGGTTGGGGCACATGGGAATTGATAGGACATGTGACCTAATAGGGAGAAAGTACTATTGGCCCAAATTGTACGGAGAGGTCACTATGTTCGGAGTTGTGTAGTGTGCCAGTCGCAGAGTAGGAGGCAGGAAATGGCACCATTGGAGGGGATGGACGTGCCGAACTTCCCCTTCGAGAAAGTGAGTATGGATGTATCAGGACCATATGGGGAAACTGCACAAGGAAACAACTATATAGTGAGTTTTGTCGATTGGCTAACAAATTGGCCTGAGGCATTTGCAGTACCAGACAAGAAGGCTAGAACTGTGGCCGGGTTGATAATAAGTGAAATCTTCCCTAGGTATGGCGCCCCTGTGCAACTCGTCACTGATAATGGCACAGAGAATATAAACAGTATAATGAGAGAGGTGCTGACAGGTTTGAACATAGAGCACGTAAAAACATCTCCATATCACCCCCAAGGAAACGCTAAAGTGGAAAGGTTTCGTAGAACCTTGGGAGATGTATTGGCCAAGCTGGCCAGAGAGAATACAGAAAATTGGGATTTGTATTTGACGCAGGCTCTGGCGGCCGTGAGGTTTACGATAAACGAAACCTCCAGATTTTCTCCTTACATTATGTTGTTTGGCAGAGACGTGGTCCTGCCTGTGGATAACCTGTTGAAACCCCGAAGAAAGTATATGGGAGAAGATCAACATCAGCTGTTGCTGGAACAACAACATAAAATATTTGTACAGGCCAGAAGAAGAATAAAGAGGGCACAGAAGAGAAGAAATGAGAGAGTGAATGCTGAAAGAAAGGTAGTAGAATTGAAGGTTGGAGACCCTGTCTACTATAAAATCCACCAGAGAGAAGGGAAGATGGACCAAAGATTGGAACCGTACTACCCGGGTCCAGACGGGTCCAGTATCATATGTAATATGGGATCAAGTGACAGGACGAGCAAGGAGGGTCCATGCCAACGATCTGAAGAAGGCTGAAATAGCTAACCTGGAAATGAGCGAACCGAGGCCTAAGAAGACAAGGACAAGGAAGGTAACTCTGGTTGAGCCGGAAGAAATGGAGACGGGGGAGGATTCCGAGGAAAATGAAGAGATAGATCGACTTAGCCAGATAAACGAAGCGATCCGAGTGACGGAGTTGGAACCCTCGGCGGGGATCAGCGGTGTTCAGTCATCGCCTGAATCGGTGCAGAGAAGACCCTGTGATGTCACCGTCGCACCCCATGTTCAAAGAAAAGGAAGAGAAAAACGAAGAGATCCAATCAAGCAGTCAAGGGCTCTAAAAAGAGGCACCCTAAACAAGACGAAGAGTTCAACGAGTGGGAGGAGGAGGATCAAATGCCCCTTTCCCAGCTCAAAGAAATAGGAGAGATTTAGACATCGAGTCAAGAAGTAATGAAGACGTCCAGGGCGCGGACTGAAGCAGATGGAAGAATAGGAAAGGAAGTGGTGGACAAAACACCTCCTGAACAGGAATTGAACACCGAGGGAAGGTTAGAGGTCGAGCAGGAACTACCTCTGAAGATGAGATTGAGAAGGGTGGAGAACCCCAAGTCTCATAAGAACAAAGAAGGCTGTGCAGAATAGAAGCACGCGGTGTCGACAGATAACGACACTGGCTCACCCAAAAACCTACTGGCTGACTATGGCGGATGTGGATGGAGGGGATGGAGTCGCGAGCTGCACCTCACGAAGGAAGGAAGAAGATTATTGGCCAGCAGTGGTGTCATGAAGTACGACATTTGAAGTATGAGCCCCATGCACCTGTCCGGACCATTCTGTCTGCTAGGAGTTAGTTAGGGGAGGAAAGAGCTGAAGGGTTACAAACGTAGAAAGAAATTATGGAATAATTGAATGAAGAATTGAAAAAGACCGAATGGTTATGAAGAATAAAAACAAGAGAATCTTGTTGCAGGAATGATCAAAATGAAAGGGTTGATGATGATGATGATGATGATGGTAGCCACCCGAATAGTAGCAAGGTACAAGATGGAAACGGAATATATAGCTTTAAATTCGGGTAGAACAAAATTCATGTTGCTAACAGCTGAAGAAGCTAGAAAGTGTAAAAATGATGTTCTAGGGACTTGTACATCGTTAAGCCCTATCTATATAGCTGGTAACCACAAAATGTCCATACAAGAATTGTTTGAAGGGAAGAAAGAGGGAATTAAGAGAACTTGTCAAGTAGAGATATTAGCAAACACGGCATTACTACAAGCTATCAGTGTTTCAGACGGGGTGTGGGCAGTGGCCACACAGAAACCCACCAGCTTGTCTAGGGTATGTGGGAACAAGGACATTAAGAGTAAAGCCACCATTATCCCTGTTAAAGTTACCCCAGGGATGTTCGGCATTTGGGACATCTATTTCCTTACCTCCCTATTACCAGGAAGAAGAAAGATATGAAGAGAAAGATTCAATCATAGAGCTTAGTCACTTGTACAGAATTGTGGGAGCCAATGGTGAGGGGATTACCCAATGTTACCTTGAATAAAATGCCAGTACTAATGAAGCCGATAGAAAAGATCGATATGGATCAATTGAGGGACAAGTTAAGTGCGTTGGGAAATGAAGGTATGGCTTGGGAAGATAATGAGCAGATCGCGATAAGTTGGGTACATTCATAATTATAGCCATAGGGGGTATGGCAATATGGAAGATTAGATGTAAGAGGAAATTAACTAGCGGTAATCAAATGAGCATGCAGCAACTCGAGCGGGAGATGCCGAGCAGTGTTCTTTACTCATATAGAATCGGCGAAGAAATTGCAGAAAGGCCGGCGGAGGAGGCTGACGTGAAACCGACACGTGCGGCGGAAAAACCTCCTACAGCAGAGAGAAAAACATTGACCAAGAAAAATAAGCCATAATAACCATACACATACACCCACAGGCACACGCAACCTTAAATTGCATGAGAAACAGAAGAAGATGAAAAGAACATTACATTTGCATGTAGAACAGAAGAAGATAAAGAACATTACATTTGCATGTAGAACAGAAGATAAAGAACATTACATTTACATGTAGAACAGAAGATGAAAAGAACATTACATTTGCATGTAGAACAGAAGAAGGTGAAAAGAATATCACCTTGCATGTAAAACCGTAAAAAAGAAAAGAAGAATAGAATTGCATGGGACAGATACATGATGCATGCTAAATAGTGTATTTGGGTTGAGGTGTCATTTACGAGTAAATGACAAATAGGTTAGGGGAGGATTGTGACACTATTTAGCGGTCGCGTGAAAATGAAAAGCGAGAAATAATTAGGGCGAGAAGAAGCTGAAATAATTATTCGTAAGATGTCGGATCTGTGGAATTAATTTATGTTATGACGCGGCGAAAGAAGATAGCAATCTGCCCATGGCAATAATGAAAATTTCAAATTGGTCAAGTGGCCCCTACGAAACAGAAGCTGGGAGATAATATTAATCAGGTCTCGCATTAACCGAGAAAAACTTCAGCTGAAGGCCACCCAAGAGAGAGAGGGAAAGAATAAACCATTAACTATCTTTCGGTCATTGTTTTTGGAAAGAGACCACCTGTTTTATTGTCCAAACCTGGACATGATAAAAGTTTGTTATCGGAATGGATACAGAATGCGAATACCTCCAGTTAACCACCCACTTGACGCTGGCGGAAATCTCGATTGATAAAGTCCAGGTGACTTTCGGTTAAGATAGAGATTAAGGTCCACATACGAGTCGTAGAGGTCTGCTCGGGGAAGAGAAAGAAAGAAAAAAAAAGGAAGATAATTTTTTTTCTTTCCTTTGAGCGATAATTGCAAACACCCACGCTGCTGGGCGTTCATTGGCTGAAAGGTGGCGTGAGTGGTAGGCGAAGGTAAACTATGAGAAAGAAGGGGAGGCCTGTTGACGCCTCTGAGGGGATTGGTGTGAGATGCCACTGTAAGAGAGAGGGGAAACCTGTTGACGCCCTTTGAGGGGATTGGGTGAGATACCAATATGAGAAAGGAAGAATTTGGGAGGACGAAAAAGTAGAAAGTAATGGACTTCCAAAAATGGAAAGTAATAAATTTTCCTGTCCGAAAACAAAGAAAATCCTTATTGTGGATTTAGAATTATCAAGGAACCTCAAACCCCGACAAGCCCACCCCGGTTTTGGTCGGCGTCCATATAAGCAGAGTCGCAGCGAGTAACACAGAAAGCAGTTGGAGAGAGAGACGCAGAGTTGAGCTGTGAGCTCTGAGACCCGCCTCGTAGGAAGCTGACTGAAGATCCACGCATTCTGACTTCAACCTCTAACCAAAAACAATTTATTTTTGAAGAACGACTTAGACTCACACCACCAAAACAAGTTTTACGAATATCGCCTGAAGACAACAAAAACCAGTTTCTTGAAAAACAATTTAAGATGTTAAGACTCGCCTAACAAACACAAAGCGGTTTGGGAGAAAGACGCAGTCCTGTATTCAGAAACCAGATATAAAATATTGTTATTCTTTTTTTAACACATTAAAACTTTTCGAGTTGTTACTTTATTTTCTTTTACAAATACTTGTGCGGTGTTACCTTTGCTCAGACTCAGCTTGAATTGCGGCCCGGCGACTGATTGATTTCGTCTACCTAAGATCAAATCACAACGTTGGTAGGTTAGTCTAGAAATCAAAGCAGTTACTTCGGTAACCAGACGTTGGAGGCGAGCTGGGAACGACAAAGCTGATACCGAATCTAACCAGATTCCCATCCGAATCAGCAAAGGGTTAGAACGTCACATTTTGTGCCGCGACCAATACCAAGTCAGTTGGTCGTCACAGGACAGGACGGCAACGGGGCAGAGAGGCCACGGGGTGACGTCACATCATGACATCCTCCTTTCATTATAAGAATTGTTCACTGAAATAAAAACTTTATATGAACTCTTTCTATAAGTTGTATTTTGGGGAAGGCTTTATGACAGTGATTGTTTCTGTTGGTGTGATGCCACTAGGCTGCGTTTTATGTGCAGGTCTGAGTGTTGCTTTAGATGGAGTGCAGATGTTGGAGAGTGAGTTGTGTGTTTCTGCAGGAGGTGTGTTTGGAATATTAGGGTGTGGAGGCTCAGAGTGAGGCGGGGACATACTATGGGGGGACGTCAGTGCCTTGTTGCTAACATCTTCCTTGAGATGCCTACGGTTTCTGCGAAGAACCTGTCCTGTTGGGGTTTCAGTGATATAGGATCGTGGTTCAGTGCAGACTTGTCTGACCACAGCTGAAGTCCACTTCCTCGTATCCTATTCTTGTACTCGCATCAGTTGTCTTGTGCTAGGTTTGGAAAGATCCTTTGCATGTTGATCATGTTGTTTTCCCTACAACCACTGTCTATCGAGTAGGCGATCCTGAATTTCCTCTTTCCGGGCATTATTGTTGGTACATTTTGTGGGGAGATTACTGACCAGCTTCCGATTAAATTGTAGTTCTCCCGGGGATGGGATTACGTGATCCATTGGAGTCAGTCGGAGACACAGCAGACTCATATCTACGTTGCTCAGCATGGCCTTCTTCACGGCTCCCTTGATGGTCTGTATGCACCTCTCTGCTATGCCATTCGATTGGGGGTATTTGGGAGAAGAGGTGATGTGCTCAAAATCCCATGCTTTGGCAAATTCTTTAAAGTGCTGAGAGCTAAAATGTGGCCCATTGTCACTGATAGGCCTTTCTGGGACTCCTTGTTCAGCAAAGATTTGCTTGGTAAGATCAATGACTTCCTTGCTGGAGAATTCCCTTAGTTTGCGGATGAAGGGGTATTTAAAGTAGTAATCTACAATGAGGAGGTAAATATGCCTGTTAAGGTTGAAAATATCAGTAATCACGATTTGCCGTGGTCGTACTGGGATCTCGTGTGCCATTAAGGACTCTGCAGTTTGGGACTTCTGCAGTTCTTGACATATGGCGCATTGTTGTACTATTTATGCCATTCCAGAAAACACATGTTTTTGCCCTGAGCTTGCATTTGTCGCTCCTTCGGTGACTATAATGTATTTTTCCAGTGTTTCGGGCTGCATTGATTTAGGGATCAGTATCCTGTCACCTTTGAGCAAAATGCCATTCTCAATAGAGAGCTGATCTCGATAAGACCAGTGTGGATGAAGGTCTTTATGAAGTTCTCTGCGAGATTCTGACCAGCCTTGAAGAATACGTGCCCTTAATTCACACAATATTGGCTCGGCATTAGTTGCTTGACGGATCTGAGTTAATTTTTTAGATGAGAATTGCACGAAATCTACTTTGATGTTTAAGTCAATGACTTCTTTGTTTTTTTGTTGGGAAGTCTGGATAGTCCATCTGCCAGTAGCATCTCTTTGCCCAGTCGATATTTGATGACCGTGTCATATTCTTGGAGTCTTAATAGCATTCGTTCAAGTCGGGGGGGGGGGGTGCTGTTAGATTCTTGAGGCAAATCATTTCCAAGGGTTTGTGGTCACTTTCAACAGATAAGAGCTCCCGCTTGATATTGGCATAGCGCTTCTGTGTTTCAGTCAGGAATTTTGAAGCGAACGCTATGGGTTTGCCTTCTTGGATTAGTGCCTCTAGATGATGCATCGACTTGTATTATGGACTTTTTAGAAGGGTCATAATAGTGTAGTAGCATTTCTTTGCATATCAAGTCTTTATTTCTTGCAGTGACTTCTAGTAGCTATTGCTCCATAGTCAGTATCTTTTCTCAAGAGTTCTCTGAGGCTTGCCGTGAGGTCTGAAAGCCTAGGAATGAATGGCGCCATGTAGGTAATAATTCCTAGTACCTTCTGCAGCTCGGTAATATTTCTGGGACTGCGGAGTGATTTTATTTCCTCCACTTTCTGGGGATCTTGGTGTATCCCATTCCTGTCGAAGATAGCACCGAATTATTTAACTTGTTCCTGGTCGATTGCACATTTGCTACTGTTAAATGTGACGCCAACAGTTCGTGCTGTCTCCATCAAATTTCGTAAGTTGAGGTCGTGCTCTTCTTTGGTTTTTCCGTGGATAATAACGTCATCGATCTACGCTAAAGCTCCAGTGCACTTTTCTATGATCGTGTCCATCCTTTGTTGGAAAACATCCTGAGACATAACTAGGCCAAAGGGCATTCGTCATAAACAGTACCTTCCAAAGGGAGAATTAAGTGTAATTAGAAATTGTGACTCCCTGTCAAGCTTGACAGACCAGTAGCAATTTTTTGCATCCAGCTTGGAGAAGAATTTCGCGCCGGACAGTTTGTGTCAGAGCTCTTCCATGGTTGGAGTTTTGTGGTGGCAACGCATGATGACTTTATTTAGATCTTTGGGATCTAAACATAGGCGGAGTTTGCCGTTGCTCTTGCGCACATACACAATGTTGTTAACCCGATCTGTTGGTTCATCGACTTTGCGGATTATTCCTTGGGAAATCATTCCATCTAGTTCTGCCTTTATTTCATCTCTCATGTGGATGGGACATTTTCAGGATGCATGAACTATCGAATGGTTATTTGGTCGAAGTACGATGTGGTATTCCCCAGCAAAGTTACCAATCTGATCAAATTGATCCGGATATGCTTCAATCAGATCTTTCGTGGAGTTGATTGGTGTATTGACTGATGGAGTAACTGGGACACACTTTGTTCTCTGAATGGAACAGTGTAGGATAACCAGCTTTAAGTCCTGAAGGGAGGGTAAACCTAGTATGGTAGGTCCCTTGGAGGTCACTACGTAGAATTTTACATACCTCCATGCACCCTTGTATGCACATTGAATCTGTATGGATCCATGCTG
Source organism: Acanthosepion pharaonis (assembly GCA_903632075.3). NCBI lineage: Eukaryota > Metazoa > Mollusca > Cephalopoda > Sepiida > Sepiidae > Acanthosepion > Acanthosepion pharaonis. The sequence continues at coordinate 175,143 of CAHIKZ030002730.1, read as the reverse complement.
CGGGATACTAGATCCGTTGTACGCTGTAAGTACTGCAGCTTCTTTCTATGTCGTGCCAGGATGTGGTTGTCCATTTCGGTTTACATATTCTGGAAACATTCGCTGGAATGGGCACAAGTGGGGGGGGGGTCCTCCGCGTCTGTGTCCACCTTGATTTTTAATTCGTGTACGCCTTTCCTATTTGGCAATATTATGTCCAATGTGGCGAATGCCTCTGTCCGAGAGTACTTTTTACCATCGTCTTCACTGAATGAAAAGACATCTTTTCGAAGTCGTCCACTACCTGGTCCTGAACGTTAAGAGAGTTCTGACGGTTTTTATACGTGTTCTGTACCGGTGTGATTTTTTTGCGTTTGGTAGACCTGTTTGTCTGTGGCTGCCTATCAGTTTTTTTTCTTGGCTTTTTTGTTGCGGCACATCCTAGCCCAGTGGTTCTTCCATCCACATGCTGAGCAAGTGCTGCCTCGAGCAGGGCAATTCCCGTTTTGATAGTTGAGTCCACATCTGCCACAGTTGTCTGTGACCTCAGGTTCGTGCTTCATTGCACTTATTTGACTGTTACATTTCCCTTGTAGCTCACCCATTTGCCTCATGTAGTTAATTGAAGCCTCGTAACTCCTACACATGTTGAGTACTTCTGGCATGGACATTGCCTCGTTTTTGCTGAGAAGCTGCTTTTGTAATTCAGGGAATTTTGTTTCGGCAATAATCTAGTCGATTACTCGTTCTTCCATCTCACGCTCGTCTCTGAACTTGCATTTTTGTGCCTTGCATTTTTCTACATCTCGCTAGAAAATCGTCAATGTTCTCTGTTTCTTTTTGCGAATAATTTTGTAAGCAGAAGCGTGCAATCCGAAAGTTAATTTGTGGCTCTATTTGCTCTAGAATTTTTTCCCAAATTGCCGCAGGAGAGTTATAGCGTCTTAAACCTTCTTTTTCCGATAACAGAAGAATGTGGTCAACTTGTTTGTTCTCTGGAATGCCTTTTGTTGCTTGAAAAATTTCATGGATTCTATCAAATTTGATGTTTCCCAACACATAAGTGGTTCACTTATATAGTTAGACATTATTATTATTATTATTACTTTGAACACAACAAGGACTCGAAAAGAAAGGATGAGATAACTTACAGTTACGGTTACAAAATTTCAATATGGCGTCATTTTTTTTATAAACGCACGTGGGAAAAGCCAGTAAGAATAAAATATTGCCAGACTTTACAACTGCTCTCCTGTTTTCTGTTTACATTCACTGTAACATTCCATGTTCGTTTTTTTACCGCTGCCACCATGTTATGGTATTTGTTAGAAGAAATAACAGTAAAGAATAAGAGAAAACGACAAGACATGTTAAGCTTACAAGGGAGGCAACGCTCTGCTCCTAAAAAACAAAGAGGCTATCCAGGGAAGGTAACTCATGTCATGACAGGCAGTTCTCCAAGGCCAACATCTTGTCATTATGCACCCAGCGGCTATATTCACCATTCGAATTGTATTTTCATCCTTTTATCTTTCTTCACCTAATCTCATTTCACACGCTCCTGGGAACATAGCATGAAGCTGTCGAAATTTGTTAAAATCAATAGCTTTCGATCGAAAACAAATCAATTTTCATCACTATTAGGGGTTTTCGAATGTTTTCTTACATCAAATTTCTTATTAAAATAACGGTGTTTAAGGTTTCAAAAGTAAATGAAATTTGCGTGAATTGCGACATTGTTTCATAATTTCTAAAAACGAAAATTTTTAAATATAACTTTATGAAAGATGTCACAATTAGTTCAAATCAATTGTATCGAACAAAAACAAATCAATTTTCAACAATTTTTGATTTTTTCAAATATTTTCAAAATTAATAACTTTTTAAATTAGCAGTTACTGAAAAATATGGGGGTTGGCGTAAAATGACGTCCCCGGACAGTAAATTTTCCATGTATTCATAATTGATTTAAAAACAATTTTTTTTATCAATTCAATTTTCATTGCTTTCAAAAGTTTTTATTGATTTGCAATAATTTTAGTGATTTTCTAATACCAAATTAAATTTTAAATTAACGGTGTTTAAGGTATCAAAAGTACTTGAAATTGGCGTAAATAGAGTCTGTTTCAATTGATATTTTATTGTTTTTAAAAGTTTGAAAAAAGCCAAAAGTTTTAAATATAACTTTGTGTAAACTGTCAAAACTTGTTAAAATCAATATTTTTCGATCGAAACCAAAGCGATTTTCAATAATTTATAGTAGCTTTCTAATGTATACCAACATCAAATTACATTTTAAAATAACTGTGTTTAGTTTAATGTTCAAAACTAATCCAAATCTGCGAAAACAGTTTCATTTTCAACGCAATTTTCAATGTTTTCAAATCTTTCTAAAAGCCAATATTTTTTAATATAACTTTGTGTAAGCTATCGAAACTACTTACAATCGATTTTTTCGATCAAAACCAATTTCAGGAGCTTTCTAATGCTTACCAACACCAAATTACATTTTAAAATCACTGTGTTTAAGGTTTAAAAATCCAAATCGCCGAAAAGCTCTACATTTTCAACGCAATTTTCAATGTTTTCAAAACTTTCTAAAATCACCAATTTTTTAATATGACTTTGTGTAAACCGTCGAAACTTGTTAAAAACAATATTTTAGATCGAAATCAAATCGATTTTCAATATTTTCATGTGTTTTCTTATGTTTTCCAAAACCAAATTACATTTTTAAATTACTCTTTAGTCTTTAAGGTTTAAAAAACTAATCGAAATCGGCGAAATCAGTTTCATTTTCAACGCAATTTTCATTGTTTTCAAAACTTTCTAAAACACCATAATTTTTTAAAATAACTTTGTGTAAGCTATTGAAACATGTAAAAAAAATCATTATTATTTTTATATCGAAACCAAATCGATTTTTAATAATTTCAGGGACATTTTAATTTTTACCAACACTAAATTACATTTTAAAATCTGTGTTCAAATTTTAAAAACTAAACTAAATACAGCTTTAAACGCAATTTTCAAAACTTTCTAAAATACCATAATTTTTTAATATATCTTTGTGTAAGCTGTCGAAACATGCCAAATCGATTTTCAATAATTTCAAGGTTTTCTAATGCTAAACAACATAAAATTACATTTTAAAATTACTGTCTTTAAGGTTTAAAAACTAATCTAAATCGGCAAAATCAGTTTCATTTTCAACGAAATTTTCATTTTCAAAACGTTCTAAAACCTCATAATTTTTTTAATATAACTTTGTGTAACCAAATCGGTTTTTAAAAATTTCAGGAGTCTTCTAATCCAAATCGGCGAAAAGCGCTACATTTAAACGAAAATTTCAATATTTTTAAAACTTTATAAAAGCCTGTCTATATCTGAGATGAGGTATTATGTACAGTATTTACATTAGTCGGACTAGTGTCCTCATCTTTGTCCATATATGAGCACTGGTAAAAATGATGCTGAAAACATTAGGTTTATAATACTCAGAAGTTCGTACCCAGATGTCCTCAAGGACACATGGCACAGTGGATAAAGGCGTTGGTTAGATCCAGACCCAAAGAAGGTGAGTTCAATACCTGGTTAAGGTAGTGGAGAGATTTCAGAGGGAAAATTGGCAGGAGATAACTGATAACTGACATCCATCAAACATGGCACGTGGAACTAGAACAGTCTACAGTCTAATAAAGGGTTCAGTTCGAAATTCCAACCACCTGAAGAAGGCCAGAGCGTACAACGGCCGAAACGTTGTGACAAATATGGCGACAAAGATGAGGACAATAGTCCGACTAATGTAAATACTGTTTATAAAAGCCTGTTGGGGACTTGCGAATGTATTTTGAGTGATCAGAAGGATTTTTAGTGTTGGTGTTCTAAAAACATTCGTCCACAACAATTAAAGAAAAATATTAGAAACAAATCATGACGTATTGTTTCAAAACGTAACAATTGAATTTATTAAGTATTTGATATACATGCGCGTGAACTGAAAAGGTTAGACAGAGTTGAGTCTCTTAGACTTGGAAATATTTGTACTTGAGCTCATAAAGAAAAAGTTGATTATTAAACTGTAATTTAGAATAATAAAGTTTCTTTAGCATGTTTGGAATTGTGGGTTGGTAAGAGTTCAGAAGAGATTATAGAGTTCGTATTTGCATGAATGTTGGTAATGTTCTTTAACGTCTGACCGCAAAAGTTAAGACGGGAGTTCTTGAAGATTACATCTTGGCAGCAAGGAATGAGATGCGAGAGGGAGAGAGTTTACACGTGTTTTGCTTTTATAATTTTGTTGTACCACGTGACAGGCTCCGACTGAATTGGCGCCAAAATAGATCTGTCGCGTGGGGGTGATTGAAGCTAGATTGAAGGTGATTAACCAATGAATGCTTGTCATATATTCACTTACAGGGAATAGTTTATTTACCCACGCAGGGGTGACTGGCTGACGTGGAAGATTCCACAAGCCGTTTTTAATATAACTTTGTGGAAGTTGTCGAAAATTGTGAAAAACAATATTCGTTGATCGAAACGGAATCGATTATCAATAATTCAAGAGATTTTCTAATGTTTACCAACACAAAATTACATTTTATAATTACTGTATCGGCGAAAACAGCATCATTTTCAAAGCAATTATTAGTTTGCCAAACCTTCAATAACCCCATAATTTTTTAAATATAACTTTGTGTAAGCTGTTCAAACGTGTTAAAAACAATATTTTTAGCTCGAAACCAAATTGACTCTAAGAATTTCAGTGGTTTTCTAATGTTTAGTTTACCAACACCAAATTACATATATAAATTACTGTGATAAAGCTTTAATAACTAATCCAAATCGGTGAAAAGCGCTTCATTTTCAAAGCAATTTTCAAGGTTTTCAAAACTTTATAATACTCTATAATTTGATAATATAACTTTGTGGAAACTGTAGAAAAATGTTAAAAACAATATTAGTAGATAGAAACCAAAATGATTATCAGTAATTGCAGGGTTTTTCTAATGTTTACCATCGGGGAAATTATTGAAAATCGATTTGGTTTTGATTAAAATAGTGATTTTATCAAATTTCAACAGTTTACACAAAGTTATATTAACAAAATTTTCGTTATACAAAGTTAAAAAAAAAACATTGAAAATTATGCTGTTTAGGCCAATTTCGAGTAGTTTTTATATCTTAAAATATAATTTGGTGTGTGAAAACATTAGAAAACCAATAAAATTATTGAAAATCGCTTTCGTATCGATCGAAAAATATTGCTTTTAACAAGGTTCAATAACGCAAAGTCATATTAAAAATTTTAGGTTTTACAAAGTTTTGTAAAACATTGAAATATACGTTGAAAAACTAGTTGTTTTGGCCAATTTCGAGTAATTTTTGAACGTTCATCACGGTTGCTTGAAAATATAAATTGCTATTTTAAAACATTAGAAAACCAATAAAATTGTTGAAAATCGATTAGCTATCGATAGAAAAAAATATTGATTTCAACAAGTTTCAATAGTTTAAACAGTTATATTGTAGCAGGAGCGATATCACCCCTGAAATAATAATGATAATAAAGTAGGATATGCTGGAAAGGATAATACCTGTGCAAATCTGTTATCAAGAATTCCAGAAAGATTAGAGTCCGAATCCATTAGGTTAGATCCAGGGGTGGACGACAGGGCTAATTAAGTTAATGTGATAAATTTTCACACCCTAAGCAAACGTCCAGTTCGGGAGTAAGAAGAAGATGAAGAAGAAGAAATTAATAAATTGGGAAGCTATCATAGAGAAGAATCAGGGAGATAGCGAAATTACTTCTAGGAATAGGGTAGAGGCAGGGAAATATGTTATACACAATGGAGTGTTAAATTACATTTCGGGACGAGAAGTGGAAAGAAGTCTCAAAATAGTAGTGCCAAAAATGTTAAGATGCCCAGTGTCATGAAAAGGTAGGACTCATGGGTGTTGATAGAACTATTAATAGTCAGGAATTAGTTTTGGCCTAGATGTATTGAATTATGTGAACAAGTGCATAACGTGTCATAAGAAAGCACAAAAAGTATCAAATATAATGTTTCAGGAGATATTTCCTAGATATGAAGTCCCTGAGCAGTTGGTCACTGACAATGGACCAGAGGATGTAAATCAAATCATGGAAGAGAGTACACATTACTTTGGCTGCCGTGCAATTTTCTATAAACGAAACCGCGAAATTTTCCCCTTATTATATGCTATATGGCAGCGATGTGGTCTTATCGATAGATAATTTGCTAAAACCCAGAAGAAAATATATGGGAGAAGATCGCCATAAATTGATCTTGCAGCAACAACATAAGGTTTTTACTTGGGTGAGAAGAAAAATCAGGAGAGCCTAGAAAAAGCGTAATGATAGAATAAATAAAAATCGGAAGGAAATTAACTTCCAACTGAGTGATCCAGTATATTATAAAGTAGACCTGGGGGGAGGTAAATTGGATCAGAGATGGACTCCTTTTTATAGAATAGTGGAACAGACGGGACCCGTTACTTAACATAATTTGGGATCAAGTAGCAGGGAAAGTAAAACGGGTTAATACTAACAATATAAAATTAGTAGAGCTAGAATGGGAAGGAGTTAAGGAGAGGAGAGCAAACAGAAGAATGACAAAGGAAACCTTGATTGAACCCGAAGAATTAGAGACTGATCGCGAAGAAGTGGAGGAGGAAATTATGATTACCCCAGAGAGTTTGGAGAGAATAAAGGGGATCAAGAATCTTGGAAGTAGCCCCCTTGAGGAAGGTAATGAAGATGAGTAGTGAAGGGTCAGATAGTTGAGAAGAAGAGGATGAGATTCCATTAGCCAAGTTGAAACCAAATAGAAACCGAAAAAGCATCTAAGGACGTAGAATTATCTATAAAGCTACGACTGAGAGGGGCAGAGAGAACTAAAGCCTCAGAATAGAGAAAATGAAAAGATTGATAAGGTAGCTGCGGTTATCGGTGATAACGGGTGTGTGGAAAGGCACCCATTACATGCGTGACACCGCTGGCTGTGGACTGAATTACTTCCTCGGGTGCAAATCGATAACCATAAGAATCGACAGAAGGGAATGTAGGAGTAAAAGTGGACTCTCATCTTTATCTCATTGCAAGGGAGGACCACTGATAGCGCTGGCACTGATCTTGACAGCAAGTGCCTGGGAGCGTAGCGAAAATACTGTATTTAAAAAGATTAATGAGATGGTCATAACTAGATAAAAATGGTGAAAGATTTGCAGAGTTATTAGCTCGTTTAGAAATGGAAATAACGAAGCTCGGTAGGGCTAGAACACAAGTAGCTCAGGATTATCTACAGAATGAAGAGTACCACCGTATAATGTATCCTTTGACCCAAGAATCCCTGATACTTGATAGACAACGGAAAGATATGAGTCTATACCTGAAGGAGGTAGAGCTATTACAGACTAGAAAAAAAACTATACTACCTATTGTAGGGAAGGTATTGAGTATATCATTTGGAACGGTGTCAGAAGATGATGTAAGGGTGATTAGGAGGAAATTGTAAGACGTGGAAAGGAATCAACAAGTAATAGCTCAAATAGCTAGAGGGAGTGTATCCATTCTTAATGTTACAATGTTGTAATTAGCTAAGAACAGAAGTAGCAGAAATTGGTTAATTTCCCATTTGCAAAGTTTTAGAGAAGAGGTGTCCAATGTACAGGTTCCTTAGCAGCGAAACTGAGAGGATTAGAGGGGTTTTTACAACAATATTTCCAGTTATTCTCGATAACAACTAAATTCTGTCAGACTAGAGAAGTGTTAAAAGAAGTGTTGTTGGGAATACAGGCTAGATTACCTCATCACATTAGGTTACCTGTAGACCCCACTAAGCAGTTATAGAAATATTATTGTGCCCTAGGGTGTACCACCTTATTGGAAAATAAGAAGTTATTAGTATTAGTATCAGTTCCTCTGTCAGATAGGGATAGTTACTTTCGAAATATACCAGGTGATAAATCTTCCTATTCCATCTCCTAATGTAAATAAAAAATTAAAAGCTGTGGCTAGGTGTAAACGAACATTTTAGCCTTGAATTTGGCCAGAACAAAATTTGTGTTGCGAACAAGTGAAGAAGCGAATAGATGTAAAGTTGATGCTTTAAGCATGTATCCGTAAGCCTAATTTATCTGACTGGTAGTCATGATCTGTGTGTACTTGAATTATTTAGGAAAAATAAAAGGGAAATTAAGGAGAATTGTCAAATAGAAGTATTACCCAATGTTATATTACTTTCAGCAATTAGCATATCGGACGGCATTTGGGTGGTAGCTACCCAAAGAGAATTAGAATTATCGGAGGTCTGTGAAGAAAAGCCCACTAGAACTATAAAAGTGAGGCCACCATTATTTATTGTAGAGTTACCAATGAGGTGTGGCGCACATGGATCCGCGATGTCATTTCCCCCTTATTACCAGACAGAAGAAAAATTCGAAGAAAAAGAATCTTTCTTGAAATTAATGCCAAACAACGCGAGTAAATGGACAGAATTATGGGAACCTATAGTAAAGGAATTCCGTGAGATTTCTTTAAAGAAAATGCTTGACTTCTTGAAGCCCCTTAGAAAAATTACCCTAGAAGTGTTGAAACCTAAATTAAGCCTAGTGGGTCTTCCCACTAGTCCGAATTGGTAGGAGAATATGAGTACTATGATAGTTTGGCCGACCGTTTTGGGATCCTTATTGATTATTTTAGGAGTAATAATCTGATGGATAAAGACGCGAGCGAAGTTGTCACGCAAACGGAGCGAACTGGCTGGTAATAAAGAGGTGAGCCAACCGGAAGAGAGAGAAAATTTTGTGTTCGACTGTCTTCTAATGCAGTCGAACTGAGTGGAGAGACGTCAGAGACTGAAAAGCTGAGATCGATGAAGCGAAATACTGCCGCTAACATCTAAGTACCGCTACTCCTGCTGCTACTACTACTATTACTACTACAGAGAACAGGCACATCGAAGGTTTGTAGTAGTTGCGCTAAGAACTGACCAAAAAGGGTTAAAACGAATGCCAAATCTCTCCTTACCGAAATTATTCGAAGTATTTGTTTGTTTTGTTATTGTTCACATATACAAGAAACATTCAACCTTGTGCAACAATAATTATTTGTGTGTGTGTGTGTGTGTGTGTGTGTGTGTGTGTGTGTGTGTGTGTGTGTGTGTGTGTGTGTGTGTGTGTGTGTGTGTGTGTGTGTGTGTGTGTTTGCTTTTATATATAAAAAAAACTTTTGTCCTTTCAAAATTGAATCGACTCGGTTATATTTATTTCTCTGTTAACCCGTATTTTACTTAACATATTCGTAAGGTAAAAAATTGTATGGATTGGGCCGTCAACACCATTAAATAAATGGTAACCAAACTTTTCACTACAAACTTATAATAAAAATTTGGGTTTTTCAGTTGTTTGAAAAACACTGAAAATTACATTGAAAATGAAGTTGCTTTGTTCAATTTTGATTATTTTTCATACCTTAAACGCAGTTGACTCAAAATATAATTGTTTTTTTGAAAATATTAGAAAACCAATTTAAAATCGATTTGGTATCGTTCGGAAATTATTGATTTTAACATTATCAACGGTTTACACAAAGTTATATTTCAAATTTTAGGCGTAACAAAGTTTTAAAAAACATTGAAAATTACATTTAAAATGATACTGTTTAGGCCAATTTCGATCAGTTTTTATCCATTAAACGCAGTTGTTTCTAAATTTAATTTGCTCTTTGAAAACAAAATATAGAAAACCAAAATAATTACTGAAAATCGATTTGGTATCAATCGAATAATATTGATTTTAGCAAATTTACACAAAGTTACATTAACAAATTTATGCTTTTACAAATGCTTAAAAACATTGAAAATTCCATTGAAAATAAAACTGTTTCTGCCAATTTCGTGTAGTTTTTATACCTTAAACTCAGTTGTTTCAAAATATGATTTGGTTTTTGAAACATTAGAATACCAATACTATTATTGAAAATCGATTTGGTATTGATTGAAAAATATTGATTTTTACCAAGATTCAACAGTTCACACAAAGTTATATTAACAAAGTTTTGGTTTTACAAACCCTATCGTTTTTTAATATATCTGTGTGTAAGTTGTTGAACCTTCTTAAAAACAATATTTTTAGGTCGAAGCAAATCGATTTTCAACATTTTCAGGTTTTTTCGAAATTTTACCAACCCCAACTTATTTTTTTTTAAATTACTGTGTTTTATGTTTAAAACCTAATCCAAATCGGCGAAAACAGCTTTATTTTCAAAGCAATTTTAATGTACTTTCTAAAATCTCATAATTTTTTAATATAACTTTGTGTAAGCTTGTTAAAAAACAATAATTTTCAATCGAAACCAAATCTTTTTTCAACAATTTCAGTGGTTTTCTAATGTTACCCAACACCAAATTACATTTTGTATTTACTGTCTTTATGGTTAAAACCTAATCAAAATCAGTGAAAACAGCTTCATTATTAATACAATTCTCAATGTTTTCAAAACTTTCTAATACCGCATAATTTTTTAATATAACTTAGCTCAACTTGAACCATATTATTAATTCGTGTAGAAATCGATTTTCAATAATTTCACCGTTTTTCTGATGTTTACCAACACATATTACATTTTAAAATTACTGTGTTTAAGGTTTCAAAAATAATCCAAATTATTATTTATCGATCGAAACCAAATCGATTTTGAATAATTTCCGGGGTTTTGTTATGCTTACCTACACCAAATTACATTTTAATATCACTCTGTTTAAAATTTCAAAAGTAATCCATATCGGCGAAAAAAGCTTCATTTTCTACGAGCTTTCAAAACCCCATAGTTTTTTTTTTTAAATATAACTGTGTGTAAGTTGTCGAAACTTGTTAAAAACAGTATTTTTAGCTCGAAGCAAATCGATTTTCAATATTTTCAGGGCTTGTCTAAAATTTACCAACACCAAATTACATTTTAAAATTGCTTAAATCTAATCCAAATCGGGAAAAATCTAACCTTGATCCCTACAAATAGTCATTAAGAATGTGCTCCCGAAGTGGCTCCTCTTCTCTCTAAACTGTATAATGCCTCATTGCCCCCTGATTTCTTGCCTGCTGTAAGTTATCATCTGTTCTAATTTTTAAGAAGTCTGGTGAGTCGCCTGACCCTTCCAACTATCTACCTATTAGCGTTCTACCTCTTTTTGGGAAACTCCTAGAGACCTTAATCTATGCTGAATTGGTTCATCATCTTTCATCGCAGAGCCTTTTCTCAAACAAGCAATATGGCTTTTGTTTCTCCAGGTCAACTTCTGATGTACTGACAATATTTTCGGAAATAGTTCATCATGCTCTAGGTAAATACGGTGAAGCCCGAGCTGTTGCATTGGACATCTCGAAATCCTTTGACAGGGTCTGGAATTCAGGTCTTCTCCACAAGCTAAAAAATTACTGTGTCTCGGACACTTTTTTGAACTGGTCCAGTTTTTCCTATCAAATCCTGGAATGAAAGTAATCCTGAACAGCCACTCGTCTAGATCCTTTCGTAAAAACGCACATGTCCTGCAGGGCTCCATTCTACTTTCTTTTTAACTTTCATTAATGACATTCCTGATTACATCAGCTCTCAACATGGTATCTACACTGACGACACAACAATTTACTCCTGCCTCGATAATAAGGCTTATCAGTCTGAGAAGGTCAAAATGGCCGCCGATGACCAAAACGTCCGTAGTTAACAGGGGCAAAAGATGGCTTATTAATTTTAACGCCTCCGAAACTGAACTTCTCTCCATTAATCATCTGAGTGACTCCTTGCTGCCTTCCATCAGCATGGCTGATGCTATCCTCCAGGAAAGTGACTCGTTGCGCCTTCTCGGGCTCACGTTCTCTGATGATATGAAGTGGAAAGACTATATTAAATCCATTGCTAGGTCAACTGCTAAGAAAGTCGGTTCACTATGTCAGGCGAGACAATTTTTATCTCCAGAATCTATCATACATATCTATGTCTATCATTCATTCTTCCATGTTTAGAATATTGCTGCCACATATGGTCCTGTTCACCTTGAGTTCTTTGATAAAATCCAAAGAAGAATCTGCAATATCATTGGTCCCGATCTGTCGGCTTTCCCCTCGCCGTAAGGTTGCGTATCTGTGTCTATTCTTTAAATACTTTCATAGTAATTGTTCGAATTACCACGAAAGTATTTATGTGGTACCTAGAGTTTTCTTTAAATTTAAGCACAGCACTAGACTGGTGTCGAGATCTTATTATTTTACAGATGAGCTTGCTAAATGTAGCCGTAAGTTCTATGCTAACAGTTTCTTTCCTGGCACTTCTCACTTCAGGCTCTTTGTTTTCCGGGCGGCTTTGATCTGCAAAAATTTTAGTGCAATGTCAATCGTGATCTGTTGTCCACCTCGTTACTCTCTTTTTCTATTCATCATTGTTTCTGTTCCTAATTCTTCCACACCCTGTAACCCCTTGTGTTTTAGTGGCATTACTACCTTGTTTGGGGTGATTTCGATTTTTTTTTAAATTATTATGTGTCCTATTTTTCTTCCATTTTAATTTATTTTGTCATCATTTGCTATTTTTTCTACCTGATTCCTTACTTTTGTACATTTTTTTACCTGTTTTCCTGTTCTCATTCCATTTTATTATTTTTTGTAGAAGTTGGGAAAATAGCGAAGTATATGATTATCCTTCACAATTTTTCCATCTTTTCCTACTTTTGCTCGATTTTATTTTTCTCATTTGTTTTCTTCCTGTTTTCATTATTTTTTCATCTTTTTACACCTTTTGGTATTTCATTCAACATTTTCCAACGTGTTTGTTTCATTTTATGTTTTTGTGAATTTTCTTCACTATTTTCCTTCATATTTACTGCTTTTGTTTCACTTGACTATTTTCTCATGATTTCACTTCCTGTCTTACACTTTTCTCAAGTTGTTCAGTTTTCCTACGATAGTTTCCATTTTCATTTTTGTGACATTTTACTTCACTATTTTTCTTCCTTTTTTCCTGTTATTTTAATAATTTTTCTTCTTTAATATTACATAACCTCTTGTCGTACTTTTCTTTCATTTTCTATTTTTGTCCCTTTTCTAATTTTGTCTATTGTCCTACATGGCATTTTTTCACTAATATTTTTACTGATTTTCTTAATTTTGTTCCGTTTTAATATTTTGGGAATCTTATTCACTATTTTTAATTTTATTTTCTACTATTTTTGAATTTCAATACTTTTTTCGTTTTCTTCATTATTTTTCTTCCATTTTTTTTCAGCAGTTTTTTTTTCCATTTTACTCTCTTTCTCATTTTCTTCTCTGTTGTTTTTCTACTTTTTATCCATTTTATTATTTTTGTCATTTTTTTCATTCTTCTTCTTGATTTCCTACTTTTCTATAGTTTTCCAATTTTTTCACTATTTTCATATCTGTTTTTTATGTTTATTCCATTTTACTTTTTGAGAATATTCTTCACTAATTTTTTTCCTGTTTTCCTACCTTTTTTCATTGTCTTCAATATATTCATTCTTCCATTTACCATTTTTATATTTTTATTCAATCTAAACTGTTTTCCTACTTAATGTTGCAATTTACAAATTTTGTCATATTCTTCACTATTTTGTGACATTTCTTTTTACTATTGTCCCATTACCCCAATTTATAATTTTCCCACAATTTCTCTTGTTTTTCTACTTTTCTTCCATTTTACTATATTAGTTATTCTTTACTATTTTACTATTGCTTTCCGATTTTTTTCCATTTTTGACATTCTCTTCATTTTCTTGTTATTTCTACTTTCTTCACTATTTTCTGTAGTGGGGCCCGTGGCGGTTACGGTTTGTTGTGGGAATGGCGGTTGCCACTTGTTGTTGATAGAAGTCAGACGTAGAAGAAACGCAAGGTTCAGATACTCCTGCCCGCCGAGCCCAACTACATAAAAAGGTTGGACTTTGATTAAGTCCAACGAAGAAGGTAAAGAAAGCAAACAAAACAAGACCGATAATATATGTATATACAAATATATATTATTAACAAGTTACAATACATGGAAACAGTACAAAGGACGAAGTGTGTGTGAATATTCTGTATGTGCGTGCGTGAATATTCTGTATATGCGTGCGTGTGTGAATATTCTGTATGTGCGTGCGTGAATATTGTGCTAAGCGTGTTTCCACGCTATTCCCTTGTTAGCGACTACATTTCGAGGTTGATAGTTGAAATCCTCTAGGAATAAGAGAAATTTACCTCGAAGTGTTGGTACACAGGCCTGAAAGGAAAAAAGAGATCGAGGCGAAAGGTCATTGGCTATTTATAGCCAGGAAAGAGAGACCCCTGGTGAAAGGGTTACGAACTGAAGGAGGAGTTAACTCCGACAATACCCCCCACCAGATTAAAAGTTGTAAGGAAATGAAAACTTTTAATATGTAAAGCAAAAAGGTTCATTAAAGTCTGAATATTGTTCTTGTGAGCTGAAAAGAAAATGTGTCAGAAGTGTGGTTGAGACGCGTGATTCACGAAATGTGCTTGTGTTGTCAGAGTGTAATCGTTGGAAAATGTTTTTTCGAAGCAGTCGTCCGAAAAAAAAGGTTTGAAGCATGGGGAAGCAAGCAGTGGAGTGAAGTTGTCGCCACGTGGTGTAGGAAAAATGAATGCGCGCGCTTTTTGAGTTTCAGAATGGAAGAAGATGCGAAATGCTATGACCAATACCATGTGTTGGAAGAAAGCGGAATTTGCAAGATTAATAGCGACGAATTACGTGCATGCAAATCCTCAGTGATGTCGCATCGTAATGGAACAGTGAGTCGTCCAGAGAGAGTTGTAGAATCATTCCAATGAAACTTGTGTGTCGCTTCCATGTCGGAATCACCAATGTTGTTGTTTGAGTAAAGGACAGTGGTTTGCCTTTAGTGGTTTGGGTTTACACTTTATCTGTTTCAGTCCAGAAGAGGATAGTGTTGGTTGGTAGAAAAATGGCGTTGTTTTTCGTTCGGTACAGCCTTAAGCATGTGTGCTGGGCGAAATTAGGTCAAACGTCGCCGAGAGAATGAAAGGGTCAAGCAAATATAGACCAGTGGGGAAGAGTTCAGGTTCGCCTTGAATAGTAGTAATTGTTGTTTTAGTGTACGGCGTGCGTTTTTCAATGTTTTCCCTATCTGGCTTTTTTTGAAAGATGTGTATAAAGAAATTGTTTGTTTTGTACATATATATCGTCTTGCGTGTTTTTAGTTGAAAAAAATCAAGTCGGGAAAATCAACACTTGTGGTGTTTTTTAGCAGGAGTTGAAAAATCACGTCCAGGTCACCATTTGTAGAGGGGCCCGTGGCGGTTACGGTTTGTTGATCGAATGGCGGTTGCCACTTGTTGTTGATAGAAGTCAGACGTAGAAGAAACGCAAGGTTCAGATACTCCTGCCCGCCGAGCCCAACTATAAAAAAAGGTTGGACTTTGATTAAGTCCAAAGAAGAAGGTAAAAAGAAAGCAAACAAAACAAAGACCGATAATATATGTATATACAAATATATATTATTAACAAGTTACAATACATGGAAACAGTACAAAGGACGAAGTGTGTGTGAATATTCTGTATGTGCGTGCGTGTGTGAATATTCTGTATATGCGTGCGTGTGTGAATATTCTGTATGTGCGTGCGTGAATATTGTGCTAAGCGTGTTTCCACGCTATTTCCTTGTTAGCGACTACATTTCGAGGTTGATAGTTGAAATCCTCTAGGAATAAGAGAAATTTACCTCGAGGTGTTGGTGCACAGGCCTGAAAGGAAAAAAGAGATCGAGGCGAAGGGTCATTGGCTATTTATAGCCAGGAAAGAGAGACCCCTGGTGAAAGGGTTACGAACTGAAGAAGGAGTTAACTCCCACATTTCCTACCTGTTTTCCTGTTTCATTTTATTTTTTTATGAATTCTCTTTCATTTTCTATTTTTGTCTTTTTCTTCATTCAAACCTATTTTCGTAGTTTTTACTAAATTATCATTTTCTTCAATATTTTACTATTGTTTTCCTCTTTTTCCATTTTACTATTTTTGAAATAATCTTCACCATTCTTGATCATTTTCACCATTTTACCATTTTCTTCACTATTTTCTTACCTGTTTTCTACTTTTGTTTAATTATACTGTCTTCCCCATTTTCATCACAATTTCTACCCAATAAAATATGTCCTCATGTTCAGAAATCAAGATCTGTTTCTTTAAATCTATGTTTGTTATCACTTATATCCACAGTCCTTACATAAATTGAATTGATCTAAAAAGGTGTTGGCCTCAAAACGTGACAAAAACATTTTTTTCTAGTCGCTTTTTATCCTGCATGAATACTATTAATGGACTGCTTAATTAGTTCTATAATATCATTTTGAATCCGCATCATGTTCACTTTCTTCTATTTAATTTGTTGTCCCAAATCATGCTTCACTGTTTCTGTTTCAGGGAGGTTTCCGTCTGTTTGAATCCTAGTAGTTTACTGGACAGGTCAATCATACTTATTTTCTTGTGTTAGTAACAGTGTATCATTCAAAAATGGCACTTATCTCTGTTCTCTATGAGTTGCTGATCCAAGAAAGCAGCGGTTAGTCTTGATTTCATTACCATTTAATTTTTAACTTTCTTCATTTGGCGATTGCTAGTAGCTCTTTAAAACCTTTTACTTGGGCACAAATTTGAAAATGCAAAGTAAAATTAATATTCAACAGTTACTAGAACGGAAAACAAAGTGGCATTTTTACGAAATGAGTAAAGAAAAAATCTTTATAATATTTGGGAAATACTTCTTAAAGAATTGTTTTTCGTAGACAAAATATATATATTTATTATTATTATGTAATATATTACAAAATATGAATCAAATTGGATTCAAATTGGATTCTGAAAATCTGCTAAAAATTTAGAATTAAATGAGAATTAAGTAAAATTTGAAATGAGTGTTCAAAGAATTCTGAAATTTTCGAATAAAATGCTTACTTCTGAAAAATACAGATATGTTTTAAAGGTTCAATCACTGAAGAATTTAAAACAATTTTTCTACATTTGTAAAATCTTTGCAAATTTATCTTATTGTTTGAAATGAAAAAAGCAATTCCAAGTAAGTGGTCATTCGATCATTTTCTAGATAGACTAGTTTTAAATGAAAAAATAAAAACATTTGTAAAAGATTTTAAAGTATTTTTCTGAAAAATCTAAAGATATTTTAAAAAAATGATACTCATGTCAAGTTTCGTTATCTCTTTGTCTTCATAGGATACACAAACTATATTTAAAATAATTTTAATGATTTTTTCCAATAAAAGTGTTATGCGTTTAATCTGGAAAACCAGAGTTGTTACTTAAAATTTTAGTTAAATTCGTCATCAGCCAGTTTGGACAATTGCTGTTTTTCACCTAATTAAGCAATCACTTTGCCATTTGAAATGCATAAGTTCAAGACCTCTTACCATATGGTAAGAGGTCTTGAGGTATAAAATGATGATATTGAAATATGAATTTTACTAATTAACGTTCCTATTGATAAAAAATAGTAACTGAATATAAAATATATTGATAAAAATATAAAATATATAATACAAAAGTATAAGATATATTGATAAAAATATATATATAAAAATATAAAATATATTGATAAAAATATAAAATATATTGATGAAAATAGTAAAAATATATAAAAATAAATAATAAAATATAAATAATGAAATATTATAAAAATATAAAATATATTGATAAAAATAGTAACTGAATATAAAATATTCACTAAACCTGATAAAAATGCCCCCACACACAATAATTCTACACAAATAAAAGAAATGGATATTTAATTTTGGATTCATTATCTTCATAGGTTACTGTTTTCTATCAATAGGGATGTGATATTTTACGATTAGTTAGCAAAACAAGAAGAATTGACCGGTACGACATAACGAATCAACTTTCCAAGAAGTATACTTAGCAATTGATTTCTTATAATCACTACACTTCATGTTCATGTCAGTGGAACACGTGAGTCCAAGAGGGCAGAAAGGGTTGCTCTCCTGGAATTTAGAATTATCCATACCTATTACAGACAGAAAAGTTTTGTTTTGAAGGTGTTAAAATTTACAAGCCCTTCCTTACCCCAGTTAACCACTGATTGGAGACCCTCCATTAATATGAAATGAACTAAAAGCGCGTCCATTTAACACGACCTTCATTACTAGATTTGTTAAGAACGATTGGAGTAAGACAAATATTCGTCCAGAGGCACCGTAGCCATTGAGATTGTGGAGAAGGACAACAGACCAAGCCTTGTCGACCAACTTTAAGATATCTAGGGCAATTTTCATATAAAGCTTGACAGACAGTTTCAGTGATGGCTTTTAACACATTGGCAGTAGACCCGGGGAAATGGAAGCCATATTGTTTACCCGAAAGAATTTGCTGTGGACGACGAGGGAAATTTTTTTTGTTGTTTTTTTCTTCCCGTGTGAGTTCGAATCTTCGTCGCCAATTTGTTGTGGATTCCGAGGTGAAATCCAGTCTCAAATGAATGACAAACGCAGGAATGAAATATAGCAAATAAATGTATTGACGCAATAATACCATTGGTAATACGGTTAGTAGATCCAGAAATGTGGTTAGTAGCAATAATAATATATATACAGTCTGGGAAATTCAGTATCGAAAAACCTTTTTTTTCTGAGTCTGCGAATAGAACTGTGACTCCTACAATGCAAGTTACCTCACACTCTCACCGTCTCCTCCCTCTCTCTCACTGTTCACTGTATCAGTGTATCTCTCTAACTGTCTAACTCCCGGGTATTCACCGGCAGCAGTACAAGTACACACTGGTCGAGTCCACTTGTATGGACCCTATAACAAGACCTCAGTTGTCCATTTCCCAATCAGTGCGTTGACAACAGAAAGACGTTCTGTTAATAGAATGGTTTTGCCGTATGGGAGGGCAGGATGAGATACCTCTAGACACTACCACGTAGTCGGTGTTGCCAAGAGGACAAAGCTGCAGAGCATAGCCTAATTCCGAGGTGGAGGTATGCGTGTCTGTCAGTTACTAGGGAAACGCGAGGGGAAATTTATCATTTGAGTGAGGGATTGAGAAGTTCAAAGTGTGAATGCCAGTCTGTGGTGTTAGAGTGTTGATGCCACTTGACATGATGCGCATAGTCCCCGCCGAACACAAATTCTATCCCACAAGTAACATTCATGGGAGGAAGGGGAATGATAATGAGAGAAGACATTACTGAGTTTACTAATGAATGTCGGAAGTACATGTCGGAAGAGTCCGTAGACTTGAAACAATTCCCCTGTCAGTGGGAGATGCTCGCAAAACAGACACCAAAAAAAAACATGCAGAACGTAGACATTAGAATCCTTTTCAAAAGAAAAAAATAATAAAAACATGTAATTATTTACGTTTTTTTCAGTTAATCTTAAAATCCGATAATGTTTTGGAGCTTCGAAAAAACGCGTCACCTCTCCTTGTGTTCAGAACGCCATAATGTAATGCCTTTGCAACACATTTTGGCAATTTGAACTTAGGAGAATTTTCTGACCAAAAAAAGGAGGCGATTTTTGAAAAAAAGTCCAAATTTGAAGATTTGAGCGTGAATACATATTCTTAACACTTGTTCCACACTATGGTACATCTGCAAACAAAAGAACCAAGAACAAAGTTATACAGAGAGCTCATATATTGAATAAACATGTTCCTAATATACTGATTTTATATTCAGTATATTAAGAACATTGTGTAAGGCACAATCCATGTCGAAAATATTGTTCGACATGAATAGTAGAAGCTAAACCGAATTCGACTGAAAGGCCAAGACACATAGAAGTAGAATAACTGTAAATAGTTGTTACATTCCATGTCACTATAGTAATTTATATATTTGTTATTCTCTCTCTCTCTCTCTCTCTCTCTTAATCTTTTTTTCTCTATTCACAAGATAATCCCCCAAATTTTATAATTTCAAAGGATACCAAAATTTAACGTGAGGGATGACGTCCTGAAGAGTGGGCCCTGTAGGCTGACGGAAGTCCTAGAGATAGCTAAAAATAGCGAGAGGATCTGAGAGAGTGTAAGAAATGGCAGAGACCGGGGAACCCAAAGACCTTGGGGTTGGAAAAGTACAGAGTGTGGCACCTTGCATTATTAGAAATATTCATAGAAATATGATTTAATTTTTTCTTACTCAGTTTATTAAACAGGTTGTTAATTTTTTTTTTTTAAACGGAAAATAACTGAGTTGAAAATAATTCACTAAGAGTGTACTAGACGATCCTAAGGAAAGAAGAAGAAAAAAGAAAAAAAGGAAGGAAGGGAAGAAAAAGAAAGAAAGAGAAATGTATGACGCATGACCCAATTGAGGGTGGAGATAGGAGTCAGAAAGAGATTTAGGTCAGCGTCTTGGCCGATTTTCGAAAGTCATTTTGGAATTATAAGAATGTCGGTCAGAAGCACCTATCAAAACTTTTTGCATGGAAAGACACCTTATCAATTTTTGATAAAGAGAAATTTTTTAGGAACAATGAAACAATTTTTAATCAGAGAAAAAGTGTTTTTGGGTTGAGGGGAGTTACCGGTGGAACGATATACAGACCTGTTAAGAATTGGACACCCACGTTAATAAAGTAGAGACATTTCAATGTAGATAATTAAGATTTTCGACTATCAGGAAAAACAAAGAGGTAAAAAAGGGACAATTGCTTTTGGCTCACAGAGGGCGCCAAGAAGGCGGAAAAGATCCTTTCTAAAGTCAAGACTAATTAGCAGCGGGCTGTTTGACAAAGTCCAGGTGAGAGAAAGCCAAAGATTGTCATTTTGCGTACGTGCAAAAAGGGGCAAAATTGGATTTTGTTTTTTTAAACAAGAACGATGTAACCACGCCCGCAAACAGAGGGGAGAGGATGTTCGATCAATAACAATTGGTCGAATACGATCACGTGACCTGCGGAAGAAAAGGGAAAGAAATGTTTGATCAATAACAATTGGTCGAATACGATCACGTGACCTGCGGAAGAAAAGGGAAAGAAATGCTCGATCAGGAACGATTGGTTGAAAAGCGGTCACCTGACATACGAGAGACTAAGAGAGATGGATGTGCGCCGCCCCACCAAAGACACTATGAGGAAGTAGGGGTGAAAACAATAGCGATAATGGAGAAGACAGAATTAATGCAGCTTTTGAATTATCGAGAAAACCCTGACGCCGACAGACCCACCCCAGTTTGTTGCGGCGTCAATAAAAGCAGGGCCCCAATCGACAGAAAAGAGTTGGAGTTGGAGTTGCAGTTGAGAGTTGGACCGCGGCAGGGATAGATGAAGAAACGCGGCCATCAAAGCCGATTCACTCGCCCCTTGCGGGCAGAAGAATCCTCAGACAAGAAATCCTTCCAGCCCAAGTCGAAGAACCTCAGGAGAACTTCCAGCCCAAGTAGATGAAGAAGAAGATTGCCTGAAAGCCTGAGAAGAATTGGAGATGCAGACAAGCCGAAAGTCGATGAGAAGTTAAAGTTCATCCCCGGACGGCAGCGAGAAAAGAACCCTCAGACAAGAAGAACTTCCAGCCCAAGTAGATGAAGAAGAAGATTGCCGGAAAGCCTGAGAAGAATTGGAGCTGCAGACAAGCCGAAAGTCGATGAGAAGTTAAAGTTCAGCTCCGGACGGCAGTGAGAAGAGACCACCTCAGACGACAGAGAGTTGCGGTTAAGTTGAAACAAGAAATCTTCCACCAAGTTGAAACAGGAAAACTACCAGCCCAAGCAGACGAAGAAGAAGAAATACAACTCAAGTCGGAGAGAAGAATCAACTGCGAATGATCGATAGAAATTAGCCCCAGTGTCGAACTGAACCACACTCC
Organism: Acanthosepion pharaonis; assembly: GCA_903632075.3. NCBI lineage: Eukaryota > Metazoa > Mollusca > Cephalopoda > Sepiida > Sepiidae > Acanthosepion > Acanthosepion pharaonis. The sequence goes on along the minus strand of CAHIKZ030002730.1, from coordinate 153,278 downwards.
GACATACATACATGATTCTAGAAAGTAGGTAATTCGACATTTTTCTATTGTGTGATAGAAGCTTGGTGCCATAGTCCACAGAGCGGGTCGGGAAATGAGAACACTTTTGTTTTTATGTAACGGACTTTAAGATATAAAAGGTTGTTACCCTTTTTATCAGCAATTTTGTTTGGTGTCGTGAGTTTTTATTTTATTTGTGTTTTGCCACCCCCGTCGGACTCAACTTGTATCGGCCCCGATCCCTGCTGGTCCCGTCTGTCTAAGATCTAAACACAGCGTGGGTAGACAGACCGGAGATCGGTATAGTTGCTTTAGTGACCAGGTATTGGAAGCGAGTCGGGAAAGGCGAGGCTGGTGATCATCTGACCAAAGGGTTGGAGCGGCACGCTTGGACCCAGGAGGAGCGACCAGGAGGAGCGACGTCACCGTTGGCGCCGTAACCAAAGGATCCGACACTGGGCCAGGTGTGTAAACGTCACAAGAGAAGGGTTCCAGGAATGGGACAGTGAACATACTGGAAAGAGGAGGATTGGGAAGCCGAAGCCGACCCCAACCGGAAGGAACGGGATATACGATGTGACAGAGAGAGTTTGAGAAACACACACACACACACACACACACACACACACACGCACACGTATATATTTTTTTAGTGAAATTGGAGTCGATTTGGACTAGCGAAATTGATCAGAGCATTTCGTTTACTGATGGGAAATCTGATCTAGGGCACGAGCTGTACCCATTGGATCTGAGTCATTAGCAGACAATGGAAATGGTCGAAATAATTTTTATTGATTAAAACTTGGAATAGATTTGAATAGTGAAATTAAATCAGAGCATTTTGTTTACTGATCTGGAAATTTGATGTAGGCCAGAAGTTGTACCCATTGAATCTGGGTCATCAGAAGACAATAATTTTTATCGATTAAAAGTTGAAATAGAGCTGAGTAAGCTAGAAGGAACTTTTGAATTCACATGATTTTGGTTGAAACAGCAAAAACCCCGTGATAATCACGTGCGAAGCAGTAGGGCCAAGGGTACTTGTAGCCAGCCTGGTATATCTATATAAACGCGTAGTTATGCTGAAAAACACAGACGGGCGAGCGTTGAGACGGAAGAGAGAGACGGAAGAGGCAGACGGAAGAGAGAGATAGAAGGGAATTAGCCCGGGCAAGAGTCAGTGGAGAGTCGAGTTGGAGACTCAAGAAAGAGAGAACGTGACGTCAGAGATTGAAACGAAGCGTCCGCTAACATGTGCCGTTGATATAAGTACCGCTGCTTCTGCTGCCACGAATATTACTACTACTGTTACTACTGCTAAAGAGGAACGCCACTATAAACTTTAAGCCACGCACAGAAATCTTATTCCCCCCTCGCAAGAGTTGTATATCGTTTTGAGACGATTTAACAAGTTAATCATAACACATTATCTCTCTCTCTCTCTCTCTCTCTCTCTGTCCAGAATCCAGTGTATGCATTTTACGTCAATTACTTTTCTGTAACCTGTTTCTTTTCTCTACTATTCTTTTCTGCTATATAAAAGACATTAACAATTCAATCATTGAATAGGTGTTTGTTCGGCTTTCTGCAGATATTAATTTTTTTTTTTTTTTCTGCATTCTAAATTTCTTAGCGCAGACTCTCCAGCCGTTTCTACATTTTCAGTCGACCGTGAATGGATGAACATCACTTCTGCTTTCTGGATCAAACTAAACACAACGTGGGCAGGAAGCAGGATTAAACCAGTGGACCGGTCGAATAATCTACGGATGCTCAGGGAACCTACGGCCACTCCCTTAAGTTCGGGTAGGACACCTCAACCCAGAGAGTAAGACGTCGGAGGTTGAGGGGCTGGGACGAAAGTGTTAGACGGTACAGATTTCATAAGTCCACTCCGGTGCGGTACGGCTTGATATGCTGTACCTTCAATTACGGAGGACACATAGCCAGAGACTATCCCATCAATTGGGGAGGAGACCTCAGGTCTCTAGGTTCGAATTTGCACTAAGTGCGGAAGTTTGGCCACAGGGCAAAATAGTGCAGAGGTGCGGAGGATAGGAGACTAGGGATTAAGAAAATAGACATCGTTGTACCCCCCCACCCCGAAAAGAATAAGCGATCGGGAAACGACAGTGGGGCCCCCGTAGAGAAGTAAGTGCCAAGGTGGCCCCAATAAAAACAAGACCTCTGAAGTGCTGGTCCTGTGGTGTGGCTGGACATTTTGCAGTCAACGGTAAATGGCGTAAGTGCTGGCTATGTAAGAAGGAATTGTCCAAGAGGAAAATGTGCTGAGAAAGGAAGGGAAGAAATAAGGGGAAAAAGAAGACCAGTCCCCACCCTGCCCAAGAGAAGCTGGCTTAGGGTAGCGAACGATGAGCCCCTATTGCCAGCACCCATGTCGAGTTTGAAAAATAGGGATAGCCAACAGGGAAATAAAGATAAGGGAAGTTTGAGGAATAGGGACTGAGCCCTGATATTTCATCTATTTAAAGAGGGGCCAGACTTTACCTGTAATGTGATGATGGGGCACAAGACAGTAAAGGCATTAGTGGATACTGGAGCATCGGTCTCCTTAATTAATTCCAGGGTGTTTAGACAGCTGGGGTTACATAGAAAACTTCAGCTAGTGGGTTTATTCATTAGCCGATAGTAGTCAGATGAGAATAGAGGATATGACATGGCTAGCATTCAAATTGGCGAGGACCACAGCTTAAGGTGCATGTGGCACGTGATTTATGGAGAGAATTAATTTTAGGGAGTGACTGGCTTAGGCTGAATAAGGCCCAAATCCGCTTTGATGCGGCTACATTGGTTTTGGGAAAAGTAGAGGTTCCATTAGGGAAAGAAGTGTAAAAGAAGTGCCCCGTAGTAGCCCAAACCGAGGTTAAGCTTCCACTTAGAATGGCTGTTTCATGTGAAAGAAGTATACAGTGGAGAAACTGACGGAAGGGTTATATCAGATAACACCTACAGAGCGGTATGATAATGGTGAAGAAGAGGGTGACCTTGTGTAGTTCCGTGGTAGAAGGGATGGAAACGGTACCCATATACTACAATTCAGCCAATAAAACTATTACAATAAAACAGAGAGAATAGTTAGGTTACACCTGCCCGGTAAAAATTATGAAGCCAGTGAGAGTAAGCAATAACTATAGAAGAAAGGTAGAGACTATTAGCCCCGAAATAAAGGTAGAAGACTTAACAATGTCTAAAAGATATAAATATGAGATAAGGATACTGCTAGGAGCTAATCGAGATGTGGTAGCTAATACTGACAAGGAGTTAGGACAGAGTTGGGACTGTGAAAAAGAAAATAGATACTGGTGACCCTCCATCCATTAGATTGAGGTCTTATAGGACCCCGATCCATAAGAGAAAATTTCTGGAAGAAGCAGTAACTGAGATGTTGAACTCGGGAGTAATAGAGAGATCTAGGCCCCCATGGAGTTTTCCAATAGTCATTGTGGAAAAGAAGGATGGAGTACATAGATTTTGTGTGGATTTTAGACAGTTAAACGCCATTACAAAACCATTAGCGGTACTGATCGATGATATTCTGACGCTTTTGGAAAAGTCAACCTGTTTTTCTACTTTCGATCTAAGGTCAGGTTATTGTCAGGTAGTTTTAGATGAAAAGGACCAGAGGAAGACAGCTTTCACTTGTCACGTGGGTCTATTCAATTTCCGTGTTATGCCGTTTGGGTTATCTAATACCCCAGGTGTATTTACTCAGTTGATGTCCACAGTTCTAGGAGGTATGGGAAATTTTGCTATGGCTTACCTGGATGATATTATGGTGTTTTCTAAGGCACCTGAGGAGCACTTTGGACACCTGCAGAAGGTGTTCGATCGGTTGAGGAAGCACGGACTGAAGTTAAAATTGCATAAATGTCAATTTGTGTAAGACGAGACCAAGTATTTGTGTTTTGTTATAAACAAAACGGGAATAAAATATGATTTAGATAAGGTAGAAGTGACGAGGGCTATACCGGAGCCCAAAACAGTAAGAGAGGTTCGTGGCTTTATAGGAGCCATTGGATATTACAGGCGCTTTGTTCCTACATTTAGAAGATTAGCAGGGCCCTTGATAGCCTTGACGAAAAAATACGCTAGATTTAAGTGGATAGAGCATTGTCAGCGAGCCTTTGATACCCTCAAGGACCACTTGACAGCAATACTCTTGCTGACCTACCCAGACCTAATTAAGCCGATGGTCCTTTATACAGTTGCCAGTGACAAATGTATAGGTGCGGTACTTACTCAGCCTTGTCCGGATAAGGATGGACCAGTGCCAGGAATAGCTGAGGAAGTACCTATATATTTTCTGTCTCACAGACTATCTGAAACCCAGCAGAGATGGCCAGTGATAGAAAAGTAGCGTTTGCTATTTTATATGCAGTCCAAAAATTGGATTATTACTCGAATGGAGGTGTTTACCATTAAAACTGACAATAGGCCCCTTAAACATTTATTGAAGGCGGAATGGACGAATAAGAAGATCCAGCAGTGGGCTATCAGTGCAAAATAGAGTATCTAGCTGGAAAGGATAATACCTGCGCAGATCTGTTATCTAGGATCTCAGAAAAATTAGAGTCTGAATCCGTGAAACTGGGTGTGGGCGACAGAGAGTATCAAGTGAATTTGATAAATTCTCACACTCGATGTAAACGTTCAGTTTGGGAAGCAGAGGATGAGGAAGAAGAAGTTATTAGGGACCCTCATTGGGAAGCTATCATAGAAAAGAATCAGAAAAATAGCAAAATTAGTTCTCTGAGGAGTAAAGTAGAAGCAGGGACTACCTCTAAGTATTTCATACACAATGAGGTGTTGAACTACATCTCAGGACCAGAGGAGGAAAAAAGTCTAAAAATAGTAATACCAAAAATATTAAGATAAGAAATCTTAGACCAGTGTCATGAAAATGTAGGACACATTGGGATTGATAGAACCTGTTAATTAATAGGCAGGAATTATTTTGACCTAGATTGTATAATGATGTATTGAATTATGTGAACAAGTGCATAACGTGTTAATCGCAGAGTCGGGATAATAGGGTCTCCCCAGTGAAAGAGACAGATATTCCCAATTACCCATTTCAGAAGGTGAGCATGGATATTTCAGGGCCCTACGGACAAACTCCTCGTGGAAATTCAGATATAGTGAGCTTCGTGACTGGCTGACAAATTGGTCAGAGGCTTTCGTGATACCTGACAAGAAAGCCCGAACAGTATCAAATATCATACTTCATGAGATATTTCCTAGATATGGAGCCCCTGAGCAATTGGTTACTGACAATGGTCCGGAGAATGTAAATAAGATTATGAAGGAGTCTCTGAGAAAATTGAATACTATACACATTACTACCTCCCCATATCATCCCCGAAGGTAGAAAGATTCCACCGGACCTTAGCCGATGTACTAGCGAAGTTAGGAGATAATAAGGACACCTGGGATGAGTATCTAACTTTCGATGAACGAAACCGCGAAATTTTCCGCTTATTATGACAGAGATGTGGTCTTACCGATAGATAATTTGCTAAGACCCAGAAGGAAATATATAAATTGATTTTGCAGCAACAACATAAGGTTTTAACTCAGGTGAGAAGGAAAATCAGGAGAGCTCAGAAGAGGCGTAATGACAGTAAATCAAAACAGGAAGGAAATTAACTTCCACCTGGGTGATCTAGTATATTACTAAGTACACCTGAGGGAAGGTAAATTGAATCGGAGATGGACTCCTTTTTATAGAATAGTGGAACAGACGGGACCCGTTACTTAACATAATTTGGGATCAAGTAGCAGGAAGGGTAAAACGAGTACATGCTAATGATATAAAATTAGCTGAGATGAAGGAAGCTAAAGAGAAAAGAGCGAAAAGAGGATTGAGGAGGGTTGAACCTGAAGAGACTGATAGCGAAGAAGGGAAGGAGGAAATTATAATTACCCCAGAGAGTTTGGAGAGAATAAAGGGGATCGACAATCGTGGAAGTAGCCCCCTTGAGGAAGGTAATGGAGGTAATGAAGCGGATGGTGCACTGAAGATGTGTAGTGAAGGATCGGATAGTTGGGAAGAAGAGGATGAGATTCCATTAGTCCAGTTGAAAGAACGGTTAGAAACCGAAAGAACATCTAAGGACGTAGAATTATCTATAAAGCTACCACTGAGATGGAGAGTGAGAACTGAGGCCCCCGAATAGAGGAAATAAGGAGATTGATAAGAAATTAGAGCCTGAGAAGTGGGCCGGACTGCGATTATCGGTGTTAACGGGTGTATTGAAGGGCCCCCATACATGCGTGGCGCCGCTGGCCATAGAATGGATCTCTGGTAATCTTGCAAATCGATAACCATAAGAAAACAACAGAAAGGAATGCAGAATTAAAAGTGGACCCTCATCTTACAGATATGAACAAGGGAGAACAACTGATGGTGCTGATGCTGATTTTGACAGTAAGTTCCTGGGAACGTAGCGAAAATACTGTATTTTAAAAAATCAATGAGGTGGCCATGACTAGATCTAAATGGTGATAGACTTACAGCCGTACGAAGAGTTATTGGCTCGTTTAGAAATTGAAATAGCGAAGATCGATATGGCTAGAACACAGGTAGCTCGGGATTACATACAGAAGGAAGAGTATAACGGATTCTTTGGCATAAGAATCTAAGATACTTGATAGACAATGGAAGGATATGAGTTCATACCTGAAAGAGCTAGAGTTATTGCAGACTAGAAGGAAGCGTGCAATGATGCCTATTATAGGGAAGACAATGAGTGTTTTATTCTGGACGGTGTCAGAAGACGATGTAAGAGTGATTAGAGGAAAATTAGAAAGTGTGGTAAAGAACCAAGTGATGTCTAAAGTAGTTAGAGAGAGTATATCCATTCTTAACGTTACCAGGTTGGAACTGGTCAAGTATAGGGGGAGCATAAATTGGCTACTCTCCCAATTACAGAGTTTTAGAAAAGAGGTGTTCAGTGTAACGGAAACCCTAGCAGCGGAACTAAGGGGATTGGAAGGGTTTTTACAACGATATTTTCAGTTCCTGTTGATAACAAGTAAGGCCCGACAGACCAGTCAATCATTAACCGTCTTGCTAGAGCATGTGAGAGCTCAATTGGATACGTTATCTACGGGACACCTATCACCAAGTATAATAACCACAATCCGATTAAGTGTTGTTGGACATAGAGACTAGATTACCTCATCACCTTAGTTTACCTGTGGACCCCGCCAAACAGATATGGAAGTATTATAGTACCCTGTGATGTGTCACCTTATAGGAGAATAAAAAGTTGTTAGTACTGATATCAGTAATTCTGTTAGATAAGGATAGTACTTGAGATATATCAAGTAATAAATCGGCCCATGCCATTGTTGCAGTTTTTTGGATATAACTATGTACTAGTGAGTCAACCAAAATAAGCTGACTCATTTTATAGTCCACCAAGAGAAGGGTTAACTAATCAGAAAGCTCAAAATATTCAATGCGACGTGTATAAAGGCAGCCATTTTGTTTTTTCTCCCAAAATATCTCCGCTGTCAACCTGATATCGAAGACTTAAAGAATTAGCAGCCGCTACTTTCTCCGAATCTACATTACCAACCTCTGATATTGAAGAGATTACGGACTTCACTGGATTCCATATTCAGAGACTACGACAAACGTGGTCAACAGCCATATCCTAAAACCAATCAAAAATTAGAAGCTGTAGCTAGGTGGAAGCGGACTTTTTAGCCTTGAATTTGACCAAAACAAAATTGCTAACAAGTGAAAAAGCGAATAGATGTAAAGTTGATGCTTTAGGCAGCTGCAAGTCCAATCTATGTGGCTGGTAGGCATGATCTGTGTGTACTTGAATTATTTAAAAAATAAGAGGGGAATTAAGAAACACTGTCAAATAGAAGTATTGCCCAGTGTTATATTACCTACATCAATTAGCATATCAGATTTGGGCGGTAGCCACCCAAGGGGGACGAAAATTATCTAAGGTCTGTGAAGAAGATACCACTAGAACTATAAGGGTGAAGCCACCGTTGTTCAATGGGTTGTAGAGCTCATGGACCCTCACTGGCACTCCCGACTCCCATTACCAGAATCTTTTTTTAAATTAGTGTCAACCAACGCGAGTAAATGGACAGAATTATGGGAACCCATAGTAAAGAGGTACTCTGAGGTCTTTTTAGAGAAAATGCCGGACTTATTGAAGCTCCTTGATAAAATTAACTTGGAAGAATTAAATTCTAAATTAGACCTAGTGGAAGGAAATAGTTCCAGTTGGGAAGAGAATAGGCGGGCTATAATAGTTTGTGCAACCGTTGTAGTACTATTATTAGTCATATCACTGATATTCGTAATCTGGTGGTGACTGAAGAGACGATTGAAGTTGTCACGCAGACGAGGTGAATTGGCTAGTAAGTACCCGAGCAAAAGGGGGATTCCATTAAGTAAGCTTCGTAAAAGCATATCCAATGTGAATGCGATTGAACCTACCGTGGAATTACAAGGAGAGTCGACCACTGTTGGGGAGAACCCCGAATCGACTACAGAAATCATCAAATCCCTATTAAAGCTAGGACGGGAAAAAAGGATAAGAAGTAAATCATTACAATGACTTGACTGATTAAATTATACGGAGTGTTGAGAACTCCAGAAAAAAAAATCCAATTGTCATTATTTTTTTTTTAACTGGACATGAAATTCGAAAAAAAAGTATTATTGTGATTATTATTTTGTTTTTATATAATTTGACATGAAATTGAAAGGTAAGTTATTGTGAAATGTAATTATTATTTTTTCTTTTGGACTTGGTTTGAATTTAAAAAGGAACCGTGAACAATATTACCCTGATAGAAGGAATTTGTTTTAATTAAATATTGGTGTGCATAAGAATGTCGGAACTTAGTCAAAAAAAAAGAGCTGAAAGAGACTGTAATGTTTGAATCGATTTAATTGATCTGCGCATTTCTTTTGAAATAATACATGCATGCGGAAGGTATAATAGACAAATTGCATGAGAAGAATTAACTTTTGAAGTAATGGTGTCTAATACAAGTATTAGACGAAAGGATTAAGAGAGAGATATGGCGGGGTGGCAATATCACCCCGAACTAATAATAATAATGAAAAAAAGGGATGCTGTGAAACAGAAAACACCAAGTGAAGAGAGGCGTTTCCGAATAACCAAGATGTTGATATGCCGTCAAAATTTTTAAATGTTAATGTTACAGATTTTATTTAGAAAACGAAATGCAATTTTTTTAAGCGTACAAAAGATATCAGATTATTAATAGGAGATAGAGTTAAGAATATCTTGATCAAAAGGTTAATTTTACCGATAAAAATACAGAATGAATCTATGTAAAGTTTACCAAAATTGCTCAGAGCTATTAATAGATAAACTTAGAACAATGGCAATACGGTCAGGGTACTGAAAGATGAAGCAAGTGTGAAGTTTTAACTTAAAAGTGTGTCGGGAAATGGGTCGATCCCGTTCCTAATAAAAGTATGTTAGTACGTTCGCTCTAGAGAAAACAAATACGTCACCAGTTTTCTATATAAACAGGCAAGCCAACCAGAGGGTAGAGCAGAATGGGTTGAGAGTAGAGCAGAGTTGGGTTAGAGACAGTGTGGAAGTGACGTCAGAGATTGGAACAAAGCGCCCGCTAACATGTGCTGTTGATATAAGCACCGCTGCTCCTGCTACCACTAATATTACTACTACTGAGGACGGAAATATCGACGGTTGTAGAACAGACCAAAATGTGTTAAAACGAAGCCACCTCTCTCCTTTAACGAAATTACACGAAGTATTTTCTTTTGTTTTGTTGATCATCGTTCATATACAAGAGACATTCAACTTTCTGCCACGAGAATTGTATTATTATATGTATTGTTGATGTTATATATATATATATATATATATATATATATATATATATAAACATTTGTCCCTCTAAAATCAGATCGACTTGGCTATATTTATTTGCTGTTTACCCGATTCTCACCCAACAAGCTTGCAGGTAGACCAACGGAGAGCTTCGAAATTCTACAACCGATAACTACACGCCAGGATAAAAAAATCACAACTTATGGTTATCGATTTGCACCCGAGGAAGTAATCCAGTCCACAGCCAGATGTGTCACGCATGCAATGTGCGCGCTTCCACACACCCCTTATCACCAATAATCGCAGTCCAGTCCACCTTGGGCTCTTCTACAGTGGAATCGAATCGACCTTTGAAACCGGGGACTTAGGTGTAATACTGGACCATAAAGGACCAACGGCCGGTCTTGTGGATGACGTCGGCCCAGTGAGTTTAGGATGCAGTGTCACATGGTCGCATTGAAAAGAGATCGCGTTACAACTAACACCGTGCGAGAAGGTCGACGTTACAATATTAAACATTTTGTGTTTTACAAAGTTTCGAAAAATATTGAAATTTCCATACAATAGGTAGTATAGTTCTTTTTTTTCTAGTCTGTAATAGCTCTACCTTCTTCAGGTATAGACTCATATCTTAGACAATGAAAAGATATGAGTCTATGCCTGAAGTAGGTAGAGCTATTAAAGACTAGAAAAAAAAGAACTATAGTATAAGGGATTCTTGGGCCAAAAGATACATTATACGGTGGTACTCTTCATTCTGTAGATAATCCTGGGCTACTTGTGGTCTTGCCCTACCGTGCTTCGTTATTTCCATTTCTAAACGAGTTAATAACTCTTCGTGTGGATGCAAATCTATCACTAGGGTTATCAATCATTTTGATCTAGTTAATAGCACCTCATTGATCTTTTTAAATACATTATTTTCGCTATGCTCCCAGGCACTTAATGTCAAAATCAGCGCCAGCGCTATCAGTGGCCCTTCCTTGTCCATACCTGCATTGAGATACAGGTGAGTGTCCACTTTTACTACTACATTCCCTTCTGTCGATTCTTTTGGTTATCGATTTGCACCCGAGGAAGTAATCCAGTCCACAGCCAGATGTGTCATGCATGCAATGTGGGCGCTTCCAGACACCCCTTATCACCAATAATCGCAGTCCGGTCCACCTTGGGCTCTTCTACAGGTACCTTATCAATCTTCTCATTTTCTCTATTCTGGGGCTTTAGTTCTCTCTGCCCCTCTCAGTCGTAGCTTTATAGATAATTCTACGTCCTTAGATGTTTTTATGGTTTCTAACCGTTCTTTCAACTGGGATAATGGAATCTCATCCTCTTCTTTCCAACTATGCGATCCTTCACTACTCATCTTCAGTGCACCATCTGCTTCATTACCTTCCTCAAAGGAGCTACTTCCACGATTGTCGATCCTCTTTATTCTCTCCAAACTATCTGGGGTAATCATAATTTCCTCCTCCCCTTCCTCACTATCAGTCTCTAATTCTTCGGGTTCAACCAAAGTTGCCCTGCTCATTCCTCTGTTCGCTCTCCTCTCCTTAACTCCTTCCCATTCAACTATCTCAGCTAATTTTATATCATTAGCATTAACTCGTTTTGCTTTCCCTGCTACTTGATCCCAAATTATGTATGTAAAAGGCCCCGTCTGTTCCACTATTCTATAAAAAGGAATCCATTTCCGATACAGTTTACCTTCACTTACTTTATAATATACTGGATCACCCAAGTGGAAGTTAATTTCCTTCCGATTTTTATTTATTCTATCATTACGCCTCTTCTGGGCTCTCCTGATTTTTCTTCTCACCCGAGTAAAAACCTTATGTTGTTGCTGCAAGATCAATTTATGGTGATCTTCTCCCATATATTTCCTTCTGGGTTTTAGCAAATTATCTATCGATAAGACCATATCCCTGCCAAATAGCATATAATAAGGGGGAAATTGCGCGGTTTCGTTTATAGAAAATCGCACAGCAGCCAGCGCCTGAGTTAAGTACTCATCCCAGTACTCTTTATCATCACCTGCCAACTTCGTTAGCGCATCGGTGGAATCTTTCTACTTTCGCATTGCTCTGGGGATGATAATGTGTACAGTATTTAATTCTTTCAGAGTCTCTTCTATGATTTGATTTACATTACATTTTCAGTGACCAACTGCTCAGGGCCTCCATATGTAAGAAATATTTTATGAACCATTATATTTGATACTGTTTGTGCTTTCTCATCAGGTATCGCGAAAGCTTCTGGCGAATTCGTCAGCCAGTCCACGAAGCTTACTATATACCCATTTCCACGAGGAGTTTTTTCATAGGGCCCTGAAATATCCATGCTCACCTTCTGAAATGGGTAATTGGGCGACCCTATTATCTCTACTCTGTGCCTGACACGTTATGCACTTGTTCATATAATTCAATACATTATTATACAGTCTAGGCCAAAAATAATTCCTGACTATTAATTCATAGGTCCTATCAACCCTCGTCTGTCCTATCTTTTTATGACACTGGGCTACTATTTCTTGTCTTAATATTTTTGGTGCTACTACTTTGAGACTTCTTTCTTCCTCTCGTCCCGAAATGTAATTCAACACTCCTTTGTGTATAACATATTTAGAAGTAGACCCTGCTTCTACCTTACTCCTCAGCGAACTAATTTCGCTATCTTCCTGATTCTTCTCTATCATAGCTTCCCAATGAAGGTCCCTAATAATTTCTTCCTCATATTCCTCTTCATTCCAAACTGAACTTTTACTTAGAGTGTGAGAATTTATCACATTAGCTTGATAAATCCTGTCGTCTATACCTGGTTCTAACTTAATGGATTCGGACTCTAATCTTTCTGGAATTCTTGATAACAGATCTGCACAGGTATTATCCTTTCCAGTTAGATACTCTATTTTACACTGATAGACACTAAGCTTCAATTATTTTATTTTATTTGTCCACTCTGCCTCTAATAAATGGGGGTCAGTTTTAATGGTAAACACAGCCCCACTTAAGCAATAATCTAGTACTGCATATAAAATGGCAAACGCTTCCTTTTCTATCACTGGTCATCTCTGATGGGTCCTCTGATAGTCTGTGGGACAGAAAATATATAGGCACTCCTTCAGGTATACCTGGCACTGGTCCATCCTTATCAAGACAAGGCTAGATAAGTACCGCGCCGATACCTTTGTCACTGGCATCTGTGTAAAGCAACATTAGCTTGCTCAGGTCTGGGTACTGTCAGTAAGGGTTCTTCTGTCAACTGGTCCTTGAGGGAATCAAAGGCTCGCTGACAGTCCACTTAAATCTAGCATACTTCTTAGTCAAGGCTATTAAGGGTCCTGCTAATCTGCTAAACGCAGGCACAATATCCAATGTTTCCTATAAAGCCACGAACCTCTCTCACTGTCTTGGGCTTCGGCACAGCCCTCATCACTTCTACTATCTAAATCAAGTTTTACTCCCATTTTATTTATAAGGTAACTCAAGTACTTGGTCTCATCCTTCACAAACTGACACAGGTAATTTTAATTTCAACCCATACTCTCTCAGCCTATCGAACAACTTCTGTGTCTAAAATGCTCCTCAGGTGTCTTCGAAAACACCATGATATCGTTCAGGTAAGCCATGGAAAAATCTTCTATACTTCCTAACACTATGGACATTAATTGAGTAAATACACCTGGGGCATTAGATAACCCAAACAGCATCACACGAAAATTAAATAGACCCACGTGACAAGTAAAAGCTGTCTTCTCCTGGTCCTTTTCATCTAAAGCTACCTGGCAATAACCTGACCTTAGATCGAAAGTAGAAAAACAGGTTGACCTTCCCGAAAGTGCTAGAATATCATCGATCCTAGGCAAAGTTACAACTAACGGATTTGTAATAGCATTTAACTGTCTAAAATCCACACAAAATCTATGTACTCTATCCTTCTTTTCCAAAATAACTATTGGAAAATTCCATGGGGGGCCTCGATCTCTCTATTACTCATGATTCCAACATCTCATTTACTGCTTCTTCCACTAATTTTCTCTTATGGATTCGGGTCCTATAAGGCCTCAATCTAATGGGTAGATGGTTAACAATGTCTATTTTCATACGTACTGTCCCGGTCTGTCCCAACTCCTTGTCAGTATTAGCTACCACATCTCGATTAGCTTCCTTATCTCATCTTTATATCTTTCTGGCACTATCAAGTCTTCTACCTTTATTTCGGGGCTACTAGTCTCTACCCTTCTTCCATAATTCTTGCTTGCTCTCATTGGCTTCGTAATTTTTATCGGATAGACGTAACCTAACTCTTCTCCCTGTTGTATTGTGATAGTTTTACTGGTTGTGTTAGCCAACAACCGTTTTTATTTCTACTACCACAGAACTACACAAGGTCCCTTTTCTTCACCATTATCATATCTCCCTGTAGGTGTTATTTGATATAACCCTTCCGTTAGTTTCTCCACTGTCTTTATCCTTCCTTCACATGAAATAACCATTCTAGTAGGGGGGGGGAGTTCACATCGATCTGTGCCACTACGGGACATTTCCTTTCCACTTCATTCCCTAAGAGGATTTCCACCCCTTCTAAGATCAATACATCCAGGTCAAAGCGGATTTGGGCCTTGTTCAGTCTAAGCCAGTCACTCCTCAAAATTAATTCCCCACATAAATCAGATGCCACATACATCTTAAGTTCACCTTGCCAATTTGAATGGTAGCCATGTCATAACCTCTATTCTCATCTGACTACTCTCTGCTTGACTAATTAAGATTTCCACTGGTTGGAGTTTTCTACGTAACCCCAGCTGTCTAAACACTTTGGAATTTATTAGGGAGACCGAAGCTCCAGTATCCACTAAATCTTTTACCGTCTTGCGCCCCACCAATACATTACAGGTGAAGTCCGGTCCCTCTTTAAACAGCTGAAATATCTGGGCTCTGTTCTATTCCTCAATCTCACCTTATTTTTAATTCCCGGACGGCTACCCTTATCTCTCTCAAGTCTCGGTCTGGATGCTGACAATAGGGGTTCACCATTCGCTACCCCAGTCCATCTTCTTTTGGGGCTTTCCTCTCCCCTTCCACTCTCAGCAACCTTTTTCTCCGGGCAATTACTTCTCAAGTGTCCAACCTTTTCTTATTGCCAACAGCTTCGCCATTTACAGTTGGCTGTAAAATGGCAAGCCACACCGCATGTCCAGCACTTCAGAGGTCTTATTTTTATTAGGGGCACGCTGCCTCTTATTTCTTTACGGGGATTCAACTGTCATCTCTCACGTCAACACCACGGATGGCGTCCATGAAAGCGTCCGCTAACAACGCCTGAATCCCCTCCATTTTCTCTTATTTCTGGATTCGGGAATGCTAACCCCGCCAATCTCGTCATCATACCTCCAAGGTCTTTTAGAGTTTCCCCTAATTCCTGTTTAATCCTAAACAATTTTCGAACTGCCTTTATGGTTGTTCGCTCGCTAGCATATCGTCTTTACATATGTATTTTTTTCATTAGTGTCAAGGCTTTTAATGAGTTTGGAAATTTCCAGAGCTGAGATAGAGATATCACAAAGTTTGTACTCCATAAGAAACAGGAGTCATGTAAAAGATAACCCTTGTAGTGTATCGTGGGGTTAGAGGTAAAGTTCACTGCAAAGTGCTTAACCTTATCTGGTGATGTTGAGATAACCTAAGGGCTATTTATAATAGAAGGCACTGACGGTTTACCTATATTGAGTATTTGGTTTGCGGTTTTCCAGAACTTGCAGGAACCAAGTCTTTTGTTTTCAACTTTGGCTTTGGACTGCCTGTGCATAGCTGCTCTTTGCATTTCCATGGCTCTTTTGCACTGTCTGCGGACAGCTCTGACTACAGCAAGAGATCTGCTTCTCGGCTTTCCGTGATAGACATGGTAGTAATGGTTGTGGTAGCAGCATATTCAGGCGGGAATAAAAGCTGACTTTGTTTATGTTTTGGGTGCGGATAAAACTTTCCAAGACAGAAAGAATCCATTCGGAAATGAAGGAGGCTATTCTGGAAGCTCTATTTTTAAAGAATGTCGAAAGAGAAGCTTCCTCGATATAAAATCTGAAGCTATCCTAATCAGCTTTGGCATTTGAATTTGTTATTCCAATGTTTTTGACTTTGTTTATGTCGATTAATATTCAAGAAACTTGTGCGTTGTCTGATGTTACAGTAGTAAACGGGGGTGGGGTAATTCGACTCATTAGGCGTTACTTTGATTCTGAGAAGGACAATATGTAGAGCTAACAACCACTATTCTTTCCTGACAATGATTGCCGTCGTTCGATGCGCCCGTTCAATTAATTGTGGATGGTAGGATGTTGTCCACAGTATGTGGAAACTTATTATCATCGACAACTCTGAAATTAATTCAGATTCGAATTGACTACCCATGTCTGTAACGACATGGATCTCAAGATCTGGATATCCACAAAAGACGTAAACATTGTCTGTGCTAAAATCTAGTGTCAAGGAACACATCAGCTAGAAGGTAGCTATTATGTGCTATTATTAACGGACCACAAACTTCTTTGTGATGCTTTCAAAAGTCAAACTTCACTGAAATCTGATAAGCAAGACTCCCAGGTAGGCAGCTACGAATTCCTTAGTGTTCTGAACCTCAACCTTCATTTCAACTCATTCAGTCCTTCTTCAGTTGGTCCGATGTAAGCCAATTACTTGATTATATGGTTAATTATAGGTACAGTAGTATTGGTACATTACGAACTCATTCCGATATGCGAAGATGAATTTGTTCAACAGCTGAAGGTCTTACTGGATTATCATCATCATTAACGAGCGCTCTCTCTCTCTCTCTCTCTCTCTCTCTCTCTCTCTCTCTCTCTCTCTCTTTTGTTTCTGCAATATGAGGATGATTCATTTTATCCACACTTTTATTTCTGAAGTTGGATGCTTAGTAATAAGATTTTTTGAAGGATTATTGACAACTGGTGTAAGCTGTTTAGTCGATATTGTTGTTTCTCTGTCATCTGAAAGACGAACCTCAATTAGATTTACCTCCTTTTTCTTATTTACTTTGACGAATATTTCTTTTCATTAAAGCACGACCAAGGATACTTAACCAGAATGGAATTGACTGTCCTGATACTAATTTCCGCTGGAAGTTAAAGAGTTGCTAATGTGGAGTACATTTAGTTGAGGTGCATAGGGGTGATCGAATTGAATGTAGTGCATCTTGAAAAACACTTTCACGTGATTATATCGATAAATGCTGTGATTTAAATGCTAACAATACTGGCTTCAAAATTATCCCGTTGTATCTTTTGACCTGTCCATTGCCTGTGGGATTGTAAGGTGTTGTATTAGCATGCTGAGACTCTTAGACGCCAAGTTAAATGTTCCCCTTAGCTTTTTAGTGCTTTCGGGTATTAACTCCACTGTGGGGATTTTATCCTCAAGAAGAAGGGATTAAGAGAAAAACCAAGAAGAGACGAAACACGAGACAACAGGTACGATGGATCAATTTTATTTAAACACAAATACAAGTAGATTTGTGAATCACTTACGATTTGCGGGCTCAGACTTAACTGGATGTGTTTCCATGTCGTAGAAATAATGGACTGTGCAAAGTTCGTCCCATGTTGACTGGACGAATTAAAGTAGATGTCTTTCAGTCGCTAACCGAGGCGCAATAGTTTGAAAGGGCCCAAATATCCTTTGCTTCGCCCCAATTTGAGGGAGGCTTTTGATTGGTTTAAGTCGCAGTGTCTAAATCAATCATAATGTTCGTTTTATAACGCTTTGTTAGGATGTATTTTTCTTATATACTTTAGAAGACTCACTTCCTGCTCCTGTTATTGTAATGGCTGCCGAATGTAAATAAACGTAACCGCACCAACGTTTATGTTATCAACCCAAGCCATCTCGAGGTTTGGTGTAGCATAACATCGTGTGAGAATGAGGAAACAAGTGTGAAAAATAGGCACGAAGTAGTTTACTCAGATAATCACGGTTTACAGTGATATTTTGATAAGTTTGGATGACATTTCATTTGTTCTAAAAACCATCAAGGTAAGAATAATTTGACTTCTAATATTCTACTTGAATCGCCCGTTCGCATCATCGAAACTTCTCACACACCCACACCAAAGATAAATTGGTTCAGTCCCAATTTGTGAAAAGAAATGGGCAATTTCTTACGTCAGGTCAAACTACTGACTACTTCGTGACGTTGACAACACGGTGAAAATAAATTATTTCGGGCCGGTGTAGAAAGCCAGGAGATAAATAAAACCTTTGTCTTTCAAAGGAAAGAAGAAAAGAATGTAGATAACTACATTAAACGCTTCAACGACTATGTGTGAGCACACGATGTAATTTGCGAGTGTCTAGACACGAACTGATGCATGGCCGACTAGAGGCAAATGAATACGACCCCATAGTTTAAGAAACAAATTTAGTGGATCTATTCATATTTGAGTTGCACAAAACGACACAAAAATCGTTATTGAAATACGGCAGGAACCTGATTATTGCAATGTCCCTACTCATTGTAAAAACGGAAGAGACAACAAATAAACAGGTGGAGGCGCTCCATATTCCACAGGAGAATGCCAATGCACATGCAGTGCAAAGAAACCATGACCGTGAATATGTGAAAACCTGCAGATTCTGTGGTAATGACCACTACAAGGGATATTACCCAGCAAAGGGTAACACATGTCTCAAATGAAAAATGAATAACCACTTTGGCAGTGTATGTTAAATCTTTCACTGATCGCCGGAATGAAATTCCAACACTCCAGTTTTGAAACTAAACTTAATCTTTAAGCATGTTTCCTCGAAAAATGGTAAGGATTTTGAAAAACATATGTTGTGTCGTTATTTATCATGTCAAACCACAACTTTCAAACTGAATACAATGCCATGGATCCAAAATCGACCTCCCCTGCTGCACATAGCCGGAGAAGAGGCAATAGAGGTATTACAATACCTAAATATTCACTGACACAGAAAAAGAAAATTCCAAGGCACGAGTGAGAAAAGTTCAAAGCAAGAAATATATAGACCACGAAAGGTATCGGTTTAAGGACACAGGAGGAAGGAAAAACATTCCTGTCGTTTCTCACAAACATACAGGAAGATGTAAGTAGGTGCATTTAAAAGACAGTATAATATGTGAATCTGAAGTGACAAGACAGGAAGAAAACTAATTGGACAACCCCAAATTTGGAAAAAGTAGTAAATATTTGCAAAAATAAAATAGCTACAAGTCATGCTCTGGAAGTTTCCAGCAGACTTTTAGTAAGTGCGATAGTACACCCACAAAACACGAAAGTACGACTAGACATAGGAAAATATACACAAAGGAAAAGAAAAACCTAAAATAATAAATACGATTGATGTGTATAACACCACGTGGATAGAGCTTGCCCGAAAAGGGACAGACGTGTAGGAAGTAGCTAAAGGTCGGACATTTTAAAAACATGTTCAGAATAAAATAAAAAGCTACACTGTGTAAACGAGTCTGCTAGAAACGAAGACGACTACTTCATTCGTTTATAGTTGATAGAGAACGTACGTACGACCACCAAATCACAGTGGACAGTGAACTTGCTACTTCAAGGCATCAAAGTGCCACTAAAACTTGGCACAGAGAACGATGCCAACGTCCTATCGCTGAATTATTTAAATAAAATGAAATCCAAGGCTAAAATATGTCCAGCAAGCCATAAGGCCTCGAGCGGCTAATCACCTAAAACAACCAACACGAGACAAGATGATAAAGACAGAAATCCCCTTTTCGCCTGGCTTTTGAATGCAATCTGGGTCGGCTAAAGTCTGGACTGGTTGTTTTGCTAGAATGCAACCAGTCCGTTGAAATGGAGGAGCCTATGAAGCACGCCTTCTTTTACTGCCCGGTCATACACCCATTGTACGAGATTATTGAATGCTACATTGTCTGCGTGCTGCACGGACAATTGTTTGTTCTGGATGCCAGTTCTTTTTGTAATAACGTGCGCTCTTTGTTGTTCGGGGGTGGGTGAACACTATCTAAGGATATAGACAACAAGGATAAATGAAGTTCACGGGGTATTGCTTCTCTCTTCCCGTCACCTGGTTACGTTCTTTCAGTACCTGCTGAAGGTCAAGATCACAGTGGAAAGGGAAAGACTTTTTTTCTGACGATTTAGCTGAAAAGTCAATGATTGTTTCACGACTGCTGAAAATTCATTAATTTAAAAGATAAAAGACGTAGTTCTCTGGAGTGGTGGAAACATTTCACTTTTCCATCTTATTTTTCGCCCAGTTAACTTGCTTTTCTGCCATACGTTAACTATGGGGTAGGGTCCAATACTGCCACATTTTTCCTTGTATATTTTTCATTCTTATCTCAGCGTTTATTTTTATTATGTAAATAAAAATCGTATGCGTTATTTTGGTGAGTATACTTTGTGTTATGGTGTAAGAATTATAAAAAGTGTAATTGGTTTAGTAACGTTAAGAACAGCGATGGCCTACCTTCCCCATTTTTGGCCTTGTGCCACATTTTATGTAATATACATAAATAAACATTGAGAAAATTAATTTGTCTATGCTGGAAAACTGCGTAGATTGAACAAAATGTACTTTTTAGATTTTAGTACTTTTCATAATATAATTTTAAAATACAAATTCCTGCGAACTACTCTACTGCATCATAGGAGAATTTTCAAACAATGAACAAAACTTTTACTATGAAATTTATTTGAATAGTTAACTTCAAGTTTAGGTAAATTTATATAAACTAGAAATACACAAAAATGTCGCTATATAAAATGAAATAATAAGATAAAAATCCAAAATAAATATTAGTCAATATTTTATTTTTTCACCTCATTCATGAAACTGGAGTATACGTAACTGAAGTTATACATAGACTAACTGCAGAAAGCTAACGAACAGATGTTTAACTTCCTCTCCGCCACGTTCAGGTTACTTCAGAGCACCATGGTTACCATCTAGCTGACTCCTCACTCGTTAATGGGTTGCTGGTTTGTCGCTATTATCGTGTCGATGAGCACGGTTCCACTCGATCTAGCTAGCGTTTGTCTCCTTCACTCTTCATTCACTCTTCTGCCACGTTGTTTTTGATTTCAGAATGCGAAAAGATCGCTGAAAACTGAAGTGAAGAACAGGTAGACGGCTTCGAGCTCTACAAAAATGAATTCTTTGGAATAAAGAATTTAACTCAGGTTAAAAATGTAACAACGATTTGGTTTATATATTTGTTTTATACAGCGGTTTTAACCCTACCCACTTACTGTTATAATCAAATGACACTGGGACACCCTTTTTGAGTTTGCAGCTTGTGTTAGTAGTAATTTAAATTTCTAAATTCTGGTCTTCAGGGCCGGCACAAGGTCTTGTCCAGGAGATCTCGGCGAACGGTGTGGCAGTAATGTGGGACACTTCATTTGTTATCCAAACTTCCAGCTTATATAGAGTCCTCCGTCTGGCAGGTGTGGGATTGACAAGGGGGTGGAGTTCGGTCTGGGGTTCGGTTATCTCCCACCCTTAGCATCAACCTTTTTCTAAAATCCTATATATTCAAAATATGTTTACTCAAGTAATTTTCCAAATTTAGGGGTTGTCCAGCTCCCTTTTGAGAGTGGTCAGAGGAATCAAGCCGCCCCTTATCTCCAAATCCGTTCACTTTTCATCTCGCATCGCTCCATATAGGCGGTACTAATCTCTCTCTCCTTTCTCCCACCTTTTCAGCATCCAGCCTCAGCCAAATTCCAAGGGCTGGTACAACTATCTTTGTGATGAATATAAACTTTCAGAATGTGTAGCCAAAAAAGGGATTTCCAATAATTAATATGTCTTTATCAGTTTGTCTCATGCTGGTTGTTTTAGGTGATTTCCTAAAGCCAGGGACTTGACCGTATCTAAAATAATCAGAGCCAGTCTCAAGAATTGTTTTGTTCGTTTTCAGTGGGAAAGAAAAGGAAAGAAAATACCCGCAACATCTTTGGTAATAAAAAACTACCTTTCTATATTTATGTGTTTCTCGGTCAACCAGGCCACACAGCCTGTCGCCTATGGTCACTCCAGGGCTAGTATTTAATCTTTCTTTATCAGCTTGTCTTCAAAAGAATCCAAAATAATGTAGGCCATAAAATTTTGACGACTGTCACAGAAATTAAAATAAAGGAACCCGTCCCCAATCTTAGTAATCTTTATTTTTGTAGGGATATTTTTCTTTTGGGTGACAGATTCAAACAAGATCTTTTTCTTGGCTCTTTATCCAGAACAATTTAAATGTTATTTCGGTGACCACCCGTTTTCTTTATCGATAACATATGTTTTTCTATTTGCCAGAGCCGACATCTTCGATAATACATTGTCTCTTTCTTATCAGCGGGAAGCGGGAAAGGACTAAGTCTTGGTTTTGCTCAATCTTACTGAATTCCGTATAGTTAAATTTGGGTTCGATTCTCCTTAGAACTGTTCGTGATTTCATTTTATTATTTTACAACATAGTACATTTCGTTTTTAATTTTCTTCTAAACATTTCAACCCACTTTCCTGCGAATTTCAGCAATTATCGTCCAGTTAGTAGTCTCTTTTCTTTTGCACAATAATTATTACAATTCTCAGGAGAGTGTGAATTGTTCAAAAGAAAAGTGAAAAAGAAACGGGCTAAAATTATGTTTTAAAATGATAAAATGAATTTAACAGCAGTTTCAAGGAGAATCGAGTTCAGAATTAACTAACCAAGATTCAGTAAGATTGAGAAAAACCAAAGTTACCCACACTATCCACTTCCTGCCGATAAAAGGAAGACATGATTAATGTGTTTTTCAAAAATTCAGGAGCTTGTTTATATTATACTATCTATCCAAAACGTGCCTCTCTGTGCATCCATTTGATCTCGAGTGCCATTCATTCGTCCTGCATAATCCATATGTAATCTGAACCATGGCTTACTTTTTCTTTTTTTTTCTTTTTTTTTTTTTGGCCAAGGTTGAATTTTTAATGGTGGAGATTTAGCTATCAACGTATAGTCTTAGCAAAACTTCACTAGATCTTCGACATCCTGATCCACACCCTTCCAGTATACGTAACTTCGTATCAATGCTTTCATGTGAGATATCCCAGGGTGTCCGTCGTGGAACTGTTACAATATTTGTTTTGCAAAGTCTCTGGTATTACTACTCGTTCTCCATACATTAAACATCCGTCACATATGGAAAATGACTTTTCTTTACCACCAAAAATTTTTAATTCAATTGTTTTTCCTTTTTTACCACTCCTCAGATAATCGCTCATTTTTATAATACTGTCGTCTTTCTGGGATTCACTATTAATATCCTCTTTTGTAATCGATAACAATCTTATATTATTCCATAGAGTATATTTTATTTCTCCCTCCTCTTTTATCGAGACAATGGCGGCAAATTCAAGTAAACCCCCACAGTTAGTTATTAATTTCGACAGACTATCCGCATGTCCCATTTCTTTAGATGGCAAATATTCAATAGTGAAATCATATCCTAACAACATCGTAACCCATCGTTATAGGCGGTTTGCTGAATGTACGGGAATGCCGACCAATTCAATTGTTTATCTTTTTTGGTAACCCAATGTAGCCGGCATATCCTATACGGCCCTTATCGTAGCTCTTCGCTACTCTGTCCATGTGACCAGGGCAGACGTTATATGTCTTCATGACCTTGACCTTTTCATTGCATTGCCACACACCCTTCAATTTAAGTTCATTTAGATTTATAATAAGCCTAAAGACTTTTTAGTTCTTTCAGTGTTACTAACCTAGTCGTTATACACTTTGTGGACATTTTTTATATTTCGTAGCACTTCTGAATTATTTTTTTTTTGATATTTTTAGTACTTTGCAGGACCAGAAAATGTTTACACTCCCTTATCATTTAACCAGGCGACTTTTCGCCGAACTCAAGTCCTCTTTTTCTTGTCTGCCAACTGGACGCTAGTTGGGCTTTCCTATCCATTCTTAACCTTACTTCCGACATTCCTAGTCTTTACTACTTCCGGCTACCACAGACCCTTATCTTTCGGAGTACTTAGCCTTCATTACTTCCGGCCATTACTTCAACCCTACTCATCTGGTTGATCTACGTTAATGAACCTACTTACAACAGCCCTGAACTTCCAGCTACTCTATTGGTCACTACTTCCGGCATCTCTGTCTCAACCCATCTCACCTGGTTCATTGGCATTAATGGACCTGCAGTATTGCATTGATTGGCATTAATGGACCCTGAGCTACACTAGGTCCCTGCTTCTGTTTTGCTCATGCTCCTTCAAACGAATCACTACTATTGTACCCATGTAAATAAATTTTGTATTAATTTTAAATATCCTCGTTCTGCTGTGCATTTTTGTCCCACATATCAGATTTCGCGTCTTTAATATATAAACGTTAGCGGGTCTCCTATGACTATCTTTATTTGGGCGCACAGGACATTTTATATCGCGCCCACTCCAGGGGGGTGGGGTCCACTACACGCTCATTTTTTCAGGATCCGGTCTAAGACCATTTTTATCAATAATTTGACCTAAATAAACATGTGACATATGTAATTCGCATTTGTCTTCAGCCAGTTTAAAACCAAACTCTCTTATTCGTTCGAACACTCTTGCTACGTGGTTTCTATGTTCGTCTACAGTTTTGCTTCGAATCATCTAGGAATCCAAGTGTGGCACTATTTGTAAGTAATAAACAAGGCTTAATAAATAGCCTGAAAGATATACTGACAGTTCCTTGATGAACAAGAAAGGTTAATGAATGGAAGATTTTGACTCTCACAAAGAACTAGATGGCTGGCAGAGAGAACGGCATTCAACTACGACAAGGTCATAGGGCAAAATCTACTGATGACACACAGCTAAAAACACGAACTGTTAAAGTAAAAAGGGAAAATCGAATGGGGTTTAAAATCCTAATTCGGAGATAAGAATTCTCTTGGAGAGGTCTAGACAGCCAGCTAGATTGTGTATCAGTTTTGGAAACTTGAAAACGTGGTATGACTTGGAAGGATATTTTTTTAGAATTAATCTTTCTTTTGTCTTCGCCCCAAGAAGGTCAACAACCCTTGATTGGAGAGTAGCTGAAGTGGTGGGTGCAGATGACACAGAGGAAGGTGGAGGAGTTACACACGCCCACTGAGGTGCACTAGTGGGAGATGGTAATAAGAGAAAGTGGAAGTAACTAGGCGCGGTAATGCCTGCACCCATCACTCGTGAAAGAGAATTTCCCAAAATTATGAAGTAATTTAATTCTCGGAACGAAAATTAATGAAGATGGCAGGAGGAAATACCGAATTCTTCAAGCCAGCCGTTTTGGGCGAACGTCAATAAATACGAATGCTTCTAGCCGAGAAGAGAGTTCGTTCCAGTCACCGGACGCGAGACATCCCACGTGACTATCTGCCGAGGCCGAGAACCTCCGACACCAGCCTTGTGGCAAACCACCAAGGTGTCACTTCCGACTAGAAGCGGGCTGGGTCGAGAATTGTTGCCTGAGAACTTTTAAAGTATCAATCAACTGCTGCACAAAGAACAGATATAAAGTTATAATTTATTCTATTTATCTGAGCGTCATTTTAATTCAGTTTGCAATCACCCGGTCTGGACCAACCCAATGTAAGAGACACCGACGACGATTCGATCTTGACCGCCTTATGATCTAAAATCACAACGTGGTATAAGGCGAAATCTGGATTGAAGCGGTCACTTCTGCGACCAGCCGCGGGTGTTGCACGTCTTGGACGACCAGAGAGGCGAGAGAGCGACACAAGTGAAACAGTGTCCGGCCAGCATAATATATATAAATTTGATGGAAAATGTCCGGAGTGACTTTTACACCAAATGGTAGTCTATTAAACCTAAATAACTCTTTATGCGTATTAATGTTAAGACATTCCTTACTTACTTCCGTTTCAACTTAAAGGTACGTATCCGACAAGTCTATTTTGGGGAATATAGTTTTCCCGTTTGATTTTGTAAATACTTTTTCGGTCGTTGGTAACGGATAATTATGGTCTTGTAGGTTATTATTCAACCCCGTTGAAAAATCTGCACACACTCGTTGTTTTTTTTTTGTTTGTTTTTTTTTTAATAATTACAATGGGCGCTGCCCAACTTGAAGAGTCGGCTGGTTATTTGTAGTTTAGTGTATCAATGGCAGCAAAGGGGGCGGGGTCCTTTAGCTTAAAAATCTATCTCATTTTACTTTAACTGTGAAGATGCCTTTACTTTAGTGCAGAGACCCTGTTCCTCTGTAAACAAGTCTTTATACTCTTGTATCATTTTTCTTAAACTGCCAATATTCATATTTGAGCATCTAACGGACTTCAAAATGTTTAATTTATGGTATGAACCAATGAACTAAGTGTATTTAATTTGCACCTAATAAATTGAATTGTTTTCTTTGTCACGTATGCTACTACATAAAACTTTTTGTTTCGGAACGAGACTTCACAATTCAATTCACCTAATTCCCCGAGGCATTATGCACTTCGAGGCAATTTTTTTTCAATTTCGGTGCACCTATTTTTTTCTGTATATGCAGTTTTGTCCTTAATTACAGTTGCATTGCCTTAATCATCTGGTAGTATGATGATGTTTTCATTCCTCTGTAGGGTTCTGATTGCCAGCCTCTCCACTTTCGTGATGTTTGATTTAGGCGGCTTAGCTTTCTCCAGTATCTGTATCACTTTCCATCTTAGCTCATCTGCTTGAGTCTGACAAAAGTTCAATGTTATTTCCTGGGACATTATGTTTATATGTCCCAGCAATTCATACACAGATGTCCTCAAGGACACATGGCTCAGTAGATACAGGCGTTAGTTAGATCCAGTGACTTGATATTGAACAGTGTGGTGAATCAAAACTCTTGGAGAGTTGAGTTAAAGGTAAATAACTGAGACATCCGGGAGAGGCATGGCACGTGGAACTAAAACACTCTACCCTGGTGGACGAAATAAAAAGTTCAGTTCGAAATTCCAATCACGTGAAGAAGCGTACAACGACCGAAACGTTGTGAATATGGCAATGAAGATGAGGATAATATCCGAACAATGTAAGTAATCATAATACCTCATCTCAGAGATATAGACAGATATTCCTGACCTTATTTCGTTATCTTTGTGTGACTTCTGACCAATACCAAAATTGATCTGTTCTGTTAAATCTTTTAATTTAGTCTTTTCACATTCTTTGTTCGCTATCCCCACATATATGGAAAAATTGTCTTTCTTTTTCTCTTCAAGTTGATAACATTATATCGAGTATGGAAAACAGACTTTTTCGCCTGAAATTGTCAACAAAACTTTTATCGTGTTTTTAAAACCCATATCACTTTTTTTTGTAATATAAAATTACAGTACTTCGTGTTCTTCTCAGTAATGGTTGCACTTTTTTTTTTTCGTCAGTCCACTCCGCATATTCTTTTTTCAAAGAAATCCTCAAAACGTCGAAAATATGCATCAAACATCCTCACAGGTGTAATTAAATTTTAAACGGAATCCTTTGGACTTGAAATTTTTATTCTTTTGCAAAAACCGTATCTGGTGTTGGAAAAGTAGCTGTAACTCTTCCATTTCGGTAGAAGAAAGGAAAAAAAAAAAAGGTTATTTTTTTAAATTTCCACAATCTCATCTCGTCGCCACTGTTGTAATGTGTCTATTACTTAGTTGAGTTCAGTCAGTCTTAGATTTTGTTCTATATACTTCACTCGCTGTAAGCAAATTAATGATAAGATGGAAAAACCATTGACACATTTCATTTCAGACAAAATATCGGTTTTATTGATGGAATTAGTCTTAAAAAAAAAGGGGAGAAAAGTGGGGGAGGATATGATAAACGCCAGTTACAGGTTATATCAAAACATTAAAGATACATAGATCCTCAACATTTAAATTAAATGTTTATGTCTGACAAAGCCTACCTCTATAATTCAGCTATCTTATCACTTTTATTTTTTATAAGTTTTAATTATCCCACATTGTATAAGCATAACCGGAAGCTCCAATATGAACATTTCAGAGTGTTTGGGTCGGAAATAGTTGGTTGAATCTAAATCTAATGGTAATTACGAAAGTATGGCAGCACGGAAAACTTACTCTGATAAACTAATTACTGAATTTGTTGGTGAAGGCCTGAGACTCAACACGGAGGCCTACATAAAGTGTCTTGAGGAGGTAGTGCTGCCCTGGCTCAAGAAGCTGGCTCCTAGAAGACTCTCTGGCTACAAGACTCTGCACCATGCCACATAAGCAGTCATGGCTGGCAGACAATTTCTGTGACCACATCACCCCTTATATCTGGCCACCTAACTCCCCAGACTGCAACTACCTTGATTATGTGTGGGGCGCAGTTGAGCGAGAGACCAACAAAAATGGCAGAATTCACCAACTTATACAAGGAGACCGTCCAGAAGAGTTTGCAGTCGATTCTGAAGTCGCTGGACGACGTAGTGGCGATTTTATTGCATAAATATATATTTCAATATATTTTTGGGTAATTTTGGTAAATATATCTACTAAAATGAGATGTCAGGGTTATTTTCACTTTTGACTACAATTTATCCTTCACACCATATATATATATGTGTGTGTGTGTGTGTGTGAGTGAGTGCATGAAAGAATACTGGCGGAGTTTAAAAGTACTTCTGATATATTTTTGTTCAGCTTCGAAAGTTATATATTCTAAATGTTCCGAAGTAGAAACCTATAATTATTTTAGATTTTATTTTATTGTTGTGGTGCGAGTAGAATTATATCATGTTATAGCATGCTTTAAGATTATATGCAATATTTGTTTCTACTTCCTACAATATACAATTTTATTTTCAATATTGTTTAGGTTATTTATAAGATCAGGTAATATTGTTTTACAGGGATATATCAATAAAACACTATCAATATATTGATTCTTTCAATAAAATGTTTGGAAAAGACCAGTTTCTAAAAATTCTAAAAAATAAAAAATTTCTCTATATACAAATTATCAAAAGTAAAATAACATTAGTTTGTAATATCAGTAAATCCTTATAATTTCATCTACCTAAAGGAAGGCATTAATTTTTAATTTCATTATTGTTATTTAACTGGTACATTAGTGTACTGTATGATTTAACATCTAAATTAGCCATGAATTTATCTTGCATATTTGTCTTTTAATATGTTGAAAAGAGATTAATGTGTAAGATTAATTGTCCCAAGAAATGAAGAAGTTAAATAATTTGTGCTAATCTGTAGAGAATACTGCCAAATCCGATAGGATAAGTCACAATGAATCAAGAGATTTATTTATTGATACTAAAGGGGGGAAAAAATTAAAATTCACTAAGCAGTCAAATTGTATCCCTAAATAAAAATGTTTTAGTTATACAAACAGAAAATTAGTAAAGAAATTGTCAGCTTAAATAAAGAAACAAAAATAATTATGCTAATAATAATGAGGAAGAAAGTGAAGACAAGCTTTAGATCCAAATTTTGAATAAAAAAATATGTTACAGCTTTACTCTATATGGCGCTGCGGATGATTTTTTTTTCTTTAAGAGAAATAGTTTATCTTTGCACACTTGAAATAGATTAAAAAGATGTTGCCAGTGACTTTAAAAGTAGCAAAAGAATATTTATATTTGCAAACCTTAGGCAGTAAATTTTATGTTACTGTATAGATTTGAATGCAATAAATTAAAATGAATTAAAGTGTTTTGATATGTAAATATAGTCTGTAGTCATTTTTTAAACTGCATGAAATTATGCAGACTTATTGGCAACAAAGTTCACTACTCATGACCAAGTTTTTGCATCATGACTTTTTTCCATTCTGTTTTTTAAATAGACATTACTTTCTTCTCCTTCCAACTTACCAATCAACAGAAACATTTGGTCAATGCAAAAAATAAAAAACATTCCAAATTTTAAATTACATATAAAAATGAAATTTGCATCAATTTTATTCATTTATTCAATTAAGAAAAATAAAACTTTTGCTGATGAGAATGGAAAAGACAACTGAAATGAATGCAGGTGTACATATTAAAACTTACATTAAAATTATATGACATACATACAAGTTTTGATAATCATAATTTCCAGTAACTTTACCACCATAGAGACGATATTGACCAGATGTAAAAAAAAATAAAAATAAAAAAATTAACACACACACTTATATATATATATATATATATATATATATATATATATATATATATATATATACACACAGGTATGCAAAATTTATTTACCTTTATTTTATTAAGACTGTTTAGCAGTATGATTTCATTAGTAATGTCTGTGAACCTTGAGGATTAGAAAATAAACTGTTATGATTTCGTAGGTACTATGAAAGAGAAGATACACCACTTTAAGCTAAAACAAGTTATGCCAAACTATTGGGCAATAAAAGACCAAAGATAATGAAGTCAGTATAATATGCAAATTTATAAGTTTTGTTTCAACTTATTGACAGGAGTGTAAGGGGACTTGTAGTTGAATATTAACTTGCATTTTGCACTAAAATCATAGCTAAAGTTTCTTCTAAAACAAAAATGAAGATTGAAGGGGAAGATGGCTCAATAAGAGAAAGTCATGCAAATGGGAATTTCCAGAAACTGTTCAAATCATCTAAATGACCTACTACTGAAAGAGAAGTTTGCTACTACTGAAAGAGTTTTAAAAACAAAGAAAACTGGAAGACCACAAAAGTTAGACAAAAGAGATGAAAGATTGTGAGAGCCTTGGTAGACAATCCAAAACAGCCAAACAAGTGAGTAATGAATGCAGTTTCCACTGTGAGGTTTCAGTTGATACAGTATGCAGAATATTATGAAAAAAACAATTTGAACGGGTGTATAGCAGCCAGAAAACCATGATTAACTAAAAAAAAAAAAAAAAAAACACACACATAGGGATAGATTGAAGCGGTCAAAAGAACATCTAATGTGGGTTGCTGGAAAAGTGACAAAAATTTTTAGTGATAAATGCAAAATAGTTATATCATAATGCAAGAGAATATGTAAGACCAGTGGGAGAAAAGAAAAATTCCTTTCTAACTTGAGAATTGAAAGGTGAATTTTTCACTGGTGGCCCAGTATTTTTGCATGGCTTTTTTCAGCATCACTATGTTTAAGATGCTCTAATAGCCACCATACAGTATTAAAAATAATGCAGTAACTGACTTTGTGGCCCTCAAAGATCATACAATGTACTGAGGAAAGCATACTGCTAATTAATCTCAATTTGGGGGTAAAATTGACAAAATAATTTACTTACCAAGGTGGCCCAAAAGTTTTGCATGCCAGTGTGTGCTGGATGACAGGCATATTTTTGCATGTGACAGATTGCCAATTAAGATAGTTTACTGCATTTGACAAACAACAGAAACATTTTTTAATACTAAGATCAAAATAGAAATAACTGAATATAAAATTAGGTGGCCAGCATCTTTTTCAAAGTAAAATCTTATTTAAAACTAATGAAAAAGAAAATTCAAATGAATAAAAAAAATCAAAATCAACATCCGGAAAAGAAAAAAATAATTTCACAAACTATTTTTCATCTGACCTTAGCAATAGTTCAAGCTAACATTCAGTGATTTTAATTTCAAAATTGGAAGAAATACTGAGAAAATGTATTTTTCAATTAAAAATGTTAATTTCCATTTCCAAAACTTACAAGAGCAAACTTTATTATAGTACTATATAGGTTATTTAAAAATATTACTTTACATTGGATGCTACAATTGTAGTGAAAAAGGGGGCACACATTTTGTTCATTATGTATACAAGATTGTCAGTCATATGCAGTTGATAATGACAGTTATGGAAAAGGAAGAATTTCAGGTTTTAGTTTTCTTTAAATTGGAAATCCAAATATTCAATCAAATAACCCCCAAATCTAGTAACAACTTTTAAGATTAAACAATTCAGCTAATCAGCAATTTAACTTTTTCTTTCCTGAATTCAAAATTAACTTTGAAAACATTTTTTGAATAATCATATATTGTATATGAATTGTTTCTAATAACAGAATTTTTCTAAATATAACAAATAAACTAAATTTTAGCAATAGCAGTCAAATTAATATTAATAGGTCCCTTCAGTCTGGCAAGTGTATTTCAGCAGATGATTGCAAATTGAAAATCTCTGGAATCAAATGATTCCATGCAGCTAAATTTCTGTGAATGTTTCTTCAAAGATTAATATGCCCTTTTTTAACCCAATCCATTTTTAGATTGAATAAAACTGAAATATGGATTATAATTTTTCCTTCATGTAATAAATCAGATATTCCTTTCCAGTCACAAATCACTTCTTTCTTTTACTTGGAATGCAATATAAATATATTCAGTACTGTACAGCAGTTAAAAATCCAACTCACTTTTCTTTTTTTCTTTTACTTAAAAAACATTCAAATATTTAAGTTTATATTTGTTTCTTTTTTATCTATGTTACTTGTCTATCAGTAATCATCCAATTATAGTTAACACTTAAAATGCCAGACAAAGAAACAAACACAGGTTCATTAAAGTTTATTTTAGACAATTCTTAATACAAAGATTTCATCTGAAAACTTCATGGTTACAAGACTTTTTTCATTTTAAAGTTGCATAAGCAATAAGCTAGAACTAAATTATGGACATCTAGACAATTATGAAAATCATAACAGAAAAATAATGTAAAGCTTAGATTAAACTGTAAGCATTATAAAAGTTTGAGGAGTTAATTATATATGATTATTAGCTGATCAAATTCCAATTACTGAAAAGACTATCAAATGAGGCTTAAAGATTTAGTTTAAAATTCATTTTGTAATTTACAAATGAGAAACAAAGATTATTTTTAAAACAAATATGACAAACACATTTTACATAAATAGATGCTGAAAAGTTCTTTGCCAAACTTACTTCCCAGAATCTGACAAAATGGCCAAAGTTTTTTGCAATCACTAAGATTAGACTGAACTTTTCAGCACCATTCACAGTTCTTATAGTGTGTACTGAACATATCTGTCTATGAAATTGTATGGGTTTTATCTGATTAATGTGGACAACTAGCATATATCATTAGTCACCTGTATACAAGGACAAACTGATATGCAAAATTATGTTTGTATCAAAACAAATCTTCAGCTAAACAAAATGCAAAATTCCTCAAATTTCGTTTTTAAGCACTAAGGTTACTATAATTCATGAAAATAGCCTATTAACAATATTGCACCAAAACCAACTCACTAAGAATTGATTATTACGAATTCTTGTGACCAAAATATACCTTAATATGAGTTAATATTTTCTATGTTTTCTAGTATAACATAAGTACTGATATATATTTGTTTTACCTGTTTATACTGGGTTGGAAATGCAGTTCTCACACAACTTTGTATATTTTTATTAAATGTTGTGCGGGAACTTTGTTTCCAACCCAATACATTAAATCTACTATAAAAAATTGGGCAACTATTTTCTTTATATTCTTTTAGTAGTTGTTCTGTCACTATATATGTAATTATTAATGAATGAGTTTTAATCACAGGTTAGAAAAAAAATCTCATAAAATACTTGATTTTTTAATACTAAGAGGATAATTTTTTTTTTTTTAAATCAGGAACTGCTACAAAAATAAGTGATATAATGCAATAGAATGATGTATTAGATAAGTTTAGTTTTATAATCAAATAAGGAAAAGGCACTGCTAACTGAAAATTTATTTCTAACAGTCATGAATGACTTGCATAGATTACTTAAGATTTCATAAACTGCAGTATTTCTTAAAGTTAATAATTTGTTAATGAAACAAAAACACTACTTATTCAAATTCTGGAAGATATAACTTTATTTTCCCTAACAGAGTATCTGAATCATAACTGCATGATCCACAATGACAATTGTCTTTTCTGACAAATCCAGCAATATCAAGTTCAAGTGAATTAAGGCAAACCATAAAATTTATTAATCCTGTTTAAGCAGAATTCATACTTTTTTTCATTATCAGCAGTTGTGAAATAATACTAAGTTAAATTCAGTTTCTGTTGCAAATGGAAATGATTATGAAATATATTTTTTAAAATCTCATCCATGTGCATTATTTTTTTATAAATTATTTTGCATATTAAAATATTAAAAATGTTAAATATTTACTAAGTTTCAGAACAACAAAAGAATTATAATTTTCTAGGAGCAAAATCAGAATTTAATACTTTTTAATGTATATTCATGTCAAAAGAATATTTTAAAATGTATAATAACATTTTCTTTATACAACTTTTAGATATAAAAATGATTTTTAAATAAGCCAAAATGTGTAAAAAATGACAATTGTAGAAATTGATGTTTTCTAGTGACATAATTACGGAAATCTAGTTAAGTACAACCTGTCATTTAAAATATGAATGAAAACTGTTTTCCTATATGGCTTCAATGTATGTGTGAGAGAGAGAACACGAAAAGTAAATTATTACAATGCTCCATGATAAAAGAATAAGGTACTTCTTGCTGTTTAAGTGCAAATATATATACCTTCAAATATTTATCATATTAGAAACAGACACCTCATTTTTATTCATTAAATAACACAAGGTGTTCATTATAATAAGGTTTGAAGTAATAAAAAATATCAGATTAAAAAAATTCATTAATTCTTTAGAGTTTATATATATATATATATATGCACATATATATATATATATATATGCACACACATATATATGCATGCACACATATATATATATGCACACACACACATATATATATATATATGCACACACACACACACACACACATATATATATATATGCACACACACACACACATATATATATATATATATATCAACATTATTCTATTTGTATGGTAATGTAAACACTCATATAAAATGATAATTCAAAATGTTATTTTCCAAAGAAGTTTATTAATTGATGACTATCAAGTGAAAAGATAGTTGCATTTCACAAAATTGTTTTCTTTTATCAATTTAATTTGCCACTGTTTTAAATTAAGCAAATTCTACATTTTGCATTTTTTATTATAAACAAAAAAGGAATAATGGAGCAAAATGAGGATTAAAAAATTGTGAACAATGAAAATGAAGAATTATATAAATCTCATTGAGTTTCTGCGATTAATAATTATTTACAGTTGAACTAATGTCCCCCTCTTTGTTATTATTATCACAATGTTTTGGGCATTGTAACCTCTGGTCCTCAAGTATCTGTTGATCTGAGTAACCTTCAGGAAATTTGGCAAGGATCCCTTAATTTAATCTATGGGGATGATTAAATAACAGATTCAGCATGAAATTCCCTGAAGGTCACTTAGCTTGGCAGATACTTGAAGACTACAACATCTGAAACAATTCTAATAACAATAAAGTCCAACTGTAAATAATATAAATAAAAAATTATATATTATTAAATGAATATAAAAATGAACATTTTCTTTTTCAAATTAAATAAAATGAAAATTTACAATGTTTTTTTTGTAGTAATTTCTAATAATAATTTGGTTCCATGACTAGATAATTTACCTGTGCAGAAATATGCTCACTTTTTTTTTATGTAAGTGAAATATTTTTTTCTGGATTACCAAAAATTTACAAATTTAAAAATATAAAGTATTATGAAAAATGTACATATGGATAAATAATATTTCATTAATCAAGCCAATATATTTGATCATGTTAAGAATTCTATGCTCATAATGCAACTTCAACTTTCTTAACAATACAAGGATTATTTTTTGTATTGTTATGAAATGAAATATTTTAAAAGCTTGTAAGATTCAGGTCTAATTCATATTTTTAGAAGTAAATGGTAAAACAGTTAAGCTTTGAAAAACCTTTAAGAATTTTAAAATTTCTTTACTCTGTGCTTATAGCAATAATAAAAATGAAAATGTGTAAAATTATATCTGCAAAAGTTTGAGTTATAATTTTTAGGACAATAAAATATTTATGAAAACTAACATAAACAAATGTGCTCACTTTATTTGAATTCATTGTAAATGAGAATATAAAAAAAACAATGCAATTTGTAAACTCTGCAGCTTTTCCTGCTTACCTATTTCAAATATCTGAAATTATTTCAAAACTCATGAATATATGAAAATGAAATGGAAAATATTACTGGTACTACTTCCTAAGATAAAAGATTACTTACAATCTTAACAAAAAATTGATTTTAGCTGAAAATGTTCTGCTAGTATAATGGGGAAGACATGTACATAAATTCTTCTATTAATTAATGATTATATATATATATATATATATATATTTGAATTGTTCGCGATGATGGATTTCTCGCCAATTAAATCATTAACCTTTGTATTTGTTTTTTGTATGAATAATTCATGAATTTGTAAATTGATTGCACCTTTATTGAAATATATATATAAAAAGACAAAAGGAAAATTTATCTTAGCCAACACATTTTGCCCTCGGAGGAACTTTATCAAGGCAAATGCTTTAATAAAGTTCCTCAGAGGATGAAATGCATTGGCTAAGTTTTTCTTTTGTCTTTCTGTGAACGTTAGAATCTATATATTACTTTCGTTCTCATTGCATCGGAGATATATATATATATATTTTTTTCAATAACACCTTGCAGTGAGTGACATACAGTTTATACAATAAACATTTCACGTAACAGATAGGTGCACTGAGGTTTTGATGTCCAAATAGAATTATTAAAAACAAAACTCCATTAATTGTATTAATTTGATAAGCTGAATTCTACTTAAATAATGGGTGCAGCATGGAATTAATATTTTTGCTTTGAGGTAACAGAGATTTTACAAAGTTCACATTAATTGCAGAACAAAAATGATAAATTTAATGAGAAAATATTGAAACCAGAACATAAATCATTTAAGTATTGACAAAATGCCTATTGCTGAAGCTTTTTGGGGAAAGAATTTTGAAAAAGACAATAAAAATTATTCATAAAATACAATAATACCAGATCACTATGCTCTCATTTTTTAAACAGCCATTTTTAAATACAAACTAAAAAATTAGCCATAATTTTTAATTGTCTGTCCTTCTTTCCTTTTATTTATTTTTTTTTTTAAATCAATGAATGATACTGGTATTTTTCTCAATTTTCAATGAAATTTCTACATATACTGATTATAGTTAAACATACTTCTCCAAGAGATGCTTTTAATGCTGGAAACTTATTCTTCTTAATTTAAATGAGAAAATGTTGTTTTGTTTTTTTAATCTGTGTTTGACATTTAGAGAATAGGGGATTAATATAAACAAGCACCAAATTTGTAAGCTGTGACATTTGTTAGCTTGTCTCATTTTTTGTCATTTGCATTTCTGATGGTACACTATAAAATTACTGTAAAGGTAACTATTTATTGTAAAATAATGATTGTGCTTGAACAAAAGTTTAAATTTATTGAATAATTACTTTTTCTAAATTTTCTGACAAGAATGTGAATACAGCGTTCTCATTCTAGATATATTAATAAGCTTATAACTTTCTTACTAACCCACTTAAATGATTTTCAAATTTATACTTAAGCTGTAATATTTATTGGAAAAAAGTAGTTATTCACAAGTTTATAATAAATTCTGCGACCATTTATTAAAATATTTTTTAAAAAATAAGGAAAAAAGACAAAAATAGCATTCAACTTTATCATAAAAAAAGGATTGATAGGCCACCATATCAGTAATGTATAGAAGTTAAGGCTCAAGCAATTTTAAGACAAAGTTGAAGATCAAGATATTTTTTAGCCACCTACAAATCTTTAGTGACATAAGGCATGCTCTTTTTTTCCCTTTTTTTTTTGAGCCAATGTATGTTAACACTGAGATTCGAAAAAAGTTAGCCAATGTGTTTGTATATACAAAAGATAACAATATGAAAATGTCCCAATTGATTGGAAGATCAGATATAATTTACAATTCCTTACACATTCTAAGACATTTTCCACTTATGTGTGTTAATATTTCAACCAATCTAATTTTTTTATGATGTAAAAAAGTGACCGTAATATAACAAGAAAGAAAGAGAAAAGACAAATAATCAAAGTGGTCAGTAAAATTAGAAGCATTTCAACAACATTTATATAATCTGAATTAAATGATGAGCCTCACAAAAAAAAAAAATCTTTCATTTTGGT
Organism: Acanthosepion pharaonis; assembly: GCA_903632075.3. Taxonomy (NCBI): domain Eukaryota; kingdom Metazoa; phylum Mollusca; class Cephalopoda; order Sepiida; family Sepiidae; genus Acanthosepion; species Acanthosepion pharaonis. The sequence goes on along the minus strand of CAHIKZ030002730.1, from coordinate 115,246 downwards.
ATCCTCAAAACTCAGAGTGGACGGAATTGTTCCAATAAAGTCATTGATCAATAAGAGGATCAGTAACTATCATTTAAAGTAACAACTCAGATTCACATGCAAAAACCTGCCACATCATAATCCTTAATTTTCAATACTAAGTGAAAAATATTGTAAAAAGGAATAGACTATAAGTTTGAATGATCAATAATAGGTTAGAAACTTTTTTTTAAATAGGCCCATGGTTAGGTAAATTTAGTAATAGTTTAAACAAGCAAACCATGAGTTTTCTTAAATTATAGCCTAAGTTTTACAAAACAGTACAACTGAAATACAATTAGTTTTGCATGTTTATATTCCTCCTTCAAATATTTTACAGAAAACATGAAGAGTACAGAGGAATTTAGTGCAATCAACAAACCCATAATTTTTCCACTTATTAAATTACAAGTCTATAATCACTCTGGTTTGTTTTCCTAATGTATCTCAAACATTCTCTTGTCATAAAGAGAATGTTTTAATTTTTACCAACAGAAACAAAAATGATATTTCTATATTTCAAAGTCATGGCTTAGCAATAGTCATATAAAGTAACAAAAGCTTGTTCAGTTTTGTTTTTAATCTTTGCTGCCAGGTCAGTAAGGCTTTTTATCGGTTACCTATCAGGATGGCAATTCTGTTAAAAAATAAAATTACAAACAATTGTACATGATAAAGTAATAAAGAAAGTAGAAAAATCTATATGTCGGATTGATTAAAGTATTTATATTTACATGATGAGCCACACATTTCACATCAGAAAAATGAGTGAAATAATAGTGTATTTATAATAATTCTTTATAATAACTCTTTGAAAGCTTTAGGAAGAAATTCTTTGCATATCTAAAACAGTTATTAACTTTCCTAAAATCTAAAACAACCGCACAAAACAGTTTACTCTGAAAGGACAAGAACACACACACACTAATATATATATGAAATTGTATATTATAATTTATATTTATTATATATTATTTTTTTTTCTCTGAGACATTATATGAAAACAGTGAGAATGAAAATTTGACTAACTGGTTAATTATAATGTAAATTAATTTGGTCTGAGGCAGTTTCCAACAGTATGATTGTATGATACTATAAAGTTTTTTTGTTTTATTTTTTAACTGCAACAATGACCATCTTTGAATATAAATATCAATAGTATCTAATTTTACAAATACACACTTAATTTATGTAATTGTAAAAGATCTAAAAACGAAAACTAACAATATCCATTAATATATTTTACAAGATTAACCACAATATATATATACTCAGATGACTATTGTTCAGCAAATCAGTTCTTTTACTTTCAATTTAATGATGAGAAAAGCAAAACCAACATTGAATCTTAATAGATTCTTTAAGATCATTTCAAATTAACTAATTTTTGGTGATTAATACACAATTTAACAAAAAATATTTAGAAGTGGTGGAATAAAAATTGATTGTTAAAGTTATTCCAAAGATAATTTTTATAAGGCAAAAATTTGAAATTTCCATGAGATTGTTACAAAGAAAAAATATTAGTGTTCAAGTAATTTTAAAATCTGTTTTCAATTTTGCATAATTTAAACAAAACAAATTTTAAGAAAAAAAGTTTCCATGTTTGCCTGATCAACAAGATGAAAGAATTTGATAAAATGTAGCAGATGTATTGCAGTACCATATTTTTAAAACAAATACATGTTTATAATTTGAGTATCAGAAACAAATCTGCTCAATTTAATCAGAAAAACAAGATTATTCTGTGAGGTGAGGGCTTGATAAGATTGAAAGACAAAAGACTGATTAGTGAGAATATTTTAAAACATTAGAGTAACTTTAAACATTCTTTTTTCTTGTAGAAAAATGAACAAAAAGTACCAATAAAAATATTTTTAAATACTAACAGAAATAGCTAAAGAATAAAAGAACCTATTTCTAATATATTATTTACCAAAGATATCTGCTTGACATATACAATATCCACACCAGGTAAAAAGTGAAAAAGTAAAATCCTCTAAATAAAAAAAAGAAAAAAAAAAAAAAAAAAAAGGAATAAATTCAGATATCGTGTATACAATGATTGTCTTTTAAGGCAGGTTAAGTAAAGGCCACTCAACAAGGACACACAAAAACATGCCAAACATTACAATAGATGAATGCCAGGAACATGCAGATTTTTATGTAAAAGTGCAGTGGCTGAGCACACTTCACTCACTATAATCTCAATGTATAGTCTCAGTAATGTTAAAAGACTATCACATATCTCATATTTATTTTCAACATGTTAAACTTAGAGAAAAATTACAAATAGAACTATTTAAAATCTTCATATTAAATTTACTAAGAAATAAATAACTCATTGTATGAAATTTTGTTTATTCTTTTTTTAAAAAAAAGAGTGGCTATTCATGTTCCTGTCAAACTGCAATGTATTACAATAAATTAAAAGCAAACGCTTTTATAAAATGTTTTACGCCTGGTATACAACAGTGAAATGTTGGGCGAGTTCTTTCCTGCAAGAGATGTTTGTATATGATTGATAAAAGAAGAAAATATTTATAAAATGTAGAGTTACTGTGGTCTTGTATTAATACAATTACAAAAGCAGAAAACTGGATCTTTTAACACACATATTTGTTGCATTATTTTAAGACAAAATAGTGGAAGAAGGCATTGCTCTGAGCATTTCATTTATTTTAATAAACCAAGCAGTCAGGCACAATGGATCATATTCTTTAAAAAGTTCTTTTGCAATATAATTAATTTTTTTATCTTGACTTAAATCAAATATGTACATGTTACAGCTTTTAAGAACTTATGATTCAAAGTGAGTCTTAGCCTATTATAATGAACATATTAAAAAAATTCCTTTGTTCATTTCTTGTACTTAAGTCAAAAAAAATCTTTTTTTCACTGGTTTTCAAGAAAATTTAATAAAATTACATACAATTTTACAGTTTTAAATACCTGAAATAAATACTCTTAATTTTCTTTTCAAATTGAAATATTTAATTTTAGGATTTTTAAATTCATGTGTAATATACATTAGAAAAAATTTCCCTAAAACAAATTTTAATAGCAAATTAGTAGATTAACTTAATTCAGAAGTATAGAAATACATTTTTTATGTACATCTATAAGTAACATTTAAAAATAAGATTAATAAATTAGCTACAGATAGACTCATCCAAAATTAAATAAGCTTTTAATCTAACAGGCTGAATCCCATAGCAAATTATAACATAAGTATTGATAAAATAATAAGAATTCAAAAATACTTACATTTCTCTGTATGACTCAAATCTATAGTAGAATTTTACAAAAAATATTTGCAATCTAACATGATGCAAAATTCTTTGTATGAAAATATGGTCAAGTTTTCAGCAGATTTAACTTATTAATAGTAAAATATCCCTTTTTTTGAGCATATGTTGACACTTCAAACATAAGTACTTTAGAGCATTGTTAGCTTTCTGACTGTTCCTTCAGTTATACAATGTACTATCAAATGCCATGACAGAGGTTTCATATATATGAAGATGAACTGCAAATATAATTGGCATGCAAGTGCAAGTGTCAAGGTACTGAAATGGTAAAGGGATCTTTGTAGGTAAAATAAGCCTGCAGCCTAATAATGAAAAAAGAATTCATCTTATAAAAAAGTATTTATCCTTCTTTGACAATGTATTTAATTCAGTGGTAAATATTAATCACAAATTGATCCTCATAGAGTAAAAATTTCAGATCAAAATTCAACTAACTACATATTAAGCTACAGACCTATTGATCAAGCTTCAGACATGAATTTGTTTTCAAAATGAAAAATATACAGAAAAATATTTTTACAAATCTTAAACATCGATTAAATATTACATATTAACAAAGTTTCTTATTTAAAAATACACAATCCATTTAATCTTATGCAGAAATTCATTGTATTAGTGTTAATACATCATTTAATATTTTATAAAGTGCAGTATTTCTGAGTAAATTACCCACAAAAGATATAAAACAAAATAACTGTGCAGTCAACAATTTTAATAAAGTAAAAAGATTTAAAACCTTGTTAGTTAATGCAGATGTTTTTTCTATCTTAAAATCACAAGATCAGATTAATCCTATTATCATTAAAGGACAACAGAATCAAAGTTTAGTATGAAAAAGTGCTATAAAATTTAAACAAGATTTTTTACAATATAGTTAACAAATTTATAAAATAGAGTTATATTATAATAACAAAAAAGCTAGTGGATCAGAATGTCACCTGAATTTATCAAAATTATTCAAAATTTTCATACATTAAATTTTATTACCCTAATTTCTTCATCTGTAATCAAATAAATACTTTCAACTAAACTAATAATTCTTTCAAAATTTACTCAAATTAGCAGTGCACATTTATCTGATTCCCTGTCAATCAAAAAAAAGATTAAATATTCATTTGCGATATGACAATGTATTTATAGAAACTATGCTCAATTTAGGAGGCACAGTGGAGTAATGGATAGCGGCTCGGATTGAGGAATTGGAGAGCCGAGTTCGAATTCCAGTCAAATCCATTACATTTACTTATGTACTAATAACCTTGGGAAAGTTATGAATCCTCTTCTTAAAAAAGGCTATGGGTAAATAGCAGGACAGACCTGATTCTATAGCCTTGGATGGCAACTGGTCTACCGCAGAAAGAAATAGCAACCTACTGTGAGGAAAAAAATTTGCCTCGTCAGTTATGCATCGAAGGATACATGTTCACCTAAGCGTGTATGGCGCATAGCACATAACTGACTAACTGGCTCAATTTAAGTATCCTAACATTTTTTATCTTAATACATAAGCAACATCACTATTAATTTCCTATACACTTTTAAAAATTAATTAATAAAATGTAATTATTAAAATCAGTGTTAAAATATATTCATACAGAATAAACTCAGAACAAAAACTATTTTAAAAACTTTGTACTTGGAGCTCACAAAATATGAGTCACATGAAAACACAAATGTGATTTTCCTGGGCCATTCCTCTCAAATTTGTTGATAATTTTAGCAGATTTATTCATTTCTGAATTTGTATGCCAAAAACCAAATGCAATCGCTAACATAACAAAATGAAAGGAACAGTCTGAAAATTAAAAAGCTATTTTAAACAAAACTTCATTTCATAAGCATAGTTTTAAAAATATTACACAGATTTTCTGCACAAAATAGGGAAAAAAAAAAAAAAAAAAACAAAGTTACAGCAGCCACAGTCAAAATATATGCACAGTTAATTCCATGTTCTGTGAGTATAATTTAACAATGAAATAATTTTTTAATTACAAATACAAAATCTAATTTGAGTGGTGGGTTAATACAGCCTAAAAGGCAATTCAAATAAGAAAATTTACAACAGCAAGACACATGATCCTCTAAAAGAGAATGAGGCAGACTGAATTTTAAATTGTCCATCTTTGAAATAGTCTTGTTAAAAATAAGTCATACATTCTGTTATTAGGTTTTAAACAGAAAATCATACTTTTCAGATCTCAAAATATAATTTTGGCATGCTTAATGAATAAGTATGAATTTAGGTATGAAACCAATAGAGTTAAGCAGCAGTAGTGACAATACAGCAGAGAAGTTGGAAAAAAAGAATCCAGGAAACAAGATATGGAGTGCTGCAGAGGCCAGTAAAAATTTATAAAGAAAATAAAATTTAGAGTGAAAAACATTTTTGAATAAAAACAAAGATTAAAAGAAAAAAAATGAACTATATGAAAGGGTGCTGAAAGGTTACACACTTCTTAAAAACCCAATCAAACATCAGATTTTGTTTTGGAATCCTTTCTTGGTCAGGCTGAGAACATTTTAGCACCCAATCATTAGGATTTGCCTTAAAAAGAAAAGAAAAATGAGCAGTTTCCTGTTGATATGTATATATATATATATATATATATATGAGAGAGAGAGAGAGAGGAAATTTTGGTCCTGCTGTCTTAAGAGGAAAGTGATCAGCAGCATTAACATATTCACAAAAATAGCTTTTTTTCTTTCATTTTTTTTTTTTTTTTTATATATTCCACTAAAATTCTACAATCTAATTTCTATTTGCAGTTTTTTTTTTTTTTCACCATTTTAAATTATGCTTGCCAAAACAAGAAATATCCTTAAAGTCTGTGTAATTATATACAAAATCAAGTGCATAGATTTTTGTTGATATACTTAATGACTGTGCTCTGTATGCTGATGCTGATGGTGGTGATGGTGCTGATGATGTTGAGTGTGATGATGGTGATGATGTTGGTGATGTTGGTGAGATGAATGGTTGTGCTGGTGCTGATGTTGATGTGGAGGATGGTTGTGCTGGTGGTGGTGCTGATGAGGTGGATGGTTGTGGTGATGGTGATGATGATGGTGCTCCGCATGGTCATTATTGGTCATCCCAGTGTTACCAGCAATTTCCTCTTGAACAGAGCCATCTTGCGAGGCATCTTGGTGATGATGGTGACCATGCTGCTGAATATGGTGTTGGTGGTGATGCTGGTGCATCTGCTGTACGTGCACATGTGCTGTATTTCCTATTGGATTATGTGCCTCATTTAAAGAACTGCTCTCATCTCCATCACCCATATGACTCTTCATGTGCTGGGCTAGGATATCTGGCTGGTCAAATTCTAATCCGCAGTAGTTACATTTGCACTCATTATCATTCTGATGGGTACGTACATGGTCAGTTAAATGACTGCTACGTGCAAAGGCCTTTCCACAATATACACACTTGTAAGGTTTCTCTCCTGTATGTGTCCTTACATGCACAGTTAAGTCACATGCATGCAAGAATGTTTTTCCACAATAGTCACACTTGTGTACCTTATCACCTGTGTGAGATTTGATATGTGCAGTAAGATAAGAGTTGATGATGAAGGTTTTATTACAAAAGCAGCATTTGTAAGGCTTGTCTCCAGTGTGTGTCCGAATATGAATTGTCAAATTACTGTTTACAGCAAATGTTTTTCCACAATACTCACACTTGTATGGCTTATCACCTGTGTGTGTGCGTTTGTGCTGTGTTAGATTACTGCGACGAGTGAATGTCTTTTGGCAGATGTCACATTGGAAACCTTTCTTCTCATATGGAATTGGAGTTCCTGTAATGATGGCCCTACTTGAAACAGTGATGTCACTACCAAGTATACTACCTGTACTATCAGTAAGATTTCCCATGTTGTGGTTGTTGATTTCACCTGACTTTGAACTAATTGTTCCTGGGGTATCTACATGCATTGCTTTGCAATGAATGTTCAGCTCTGGAGAAGAAACAAATTTCTTGTCACATTTCTGGCACTCATAAATCCTACCCTTATTGTGCCCATCCATGTGGCTAATCAGTAAGTTACGTTTAGGAAACTCTAGACTACATATATCACATTTATATGGCTTATCATTAGCATGTGTTTCCATATGGGCATGGTAATTGTTTTCCAATGCAAACAGTTTTCCACAAGTCTCACATTTAAATGGTTTCCTACCAATATGTGTACGCATATGATCACTGAGATTGCTATTCCTTGTAAAAGCTTTGCCACAGAAATCACACTTAAAACGTTTCTCTACAGTATGTGACTTAACGTGGCTAGCTAAGGCAGTGCTGTCCCCAAATGTCTTACCACACTGCTGACATAAGTAGGGCTTGTAACCTGAGTGAATGCGCATATGCAATGACAGGTCTTCATTACTAGCAAAACTCATGTTGCAATACTCACAAATTTTTGCAGGTGGTTTGTAAATGTGTACATGGCTGTTTGTGTGGACATGACCAAAATTAAGTGTACCTGCATCCTTATGATCTTGGTGATCCACCATGCTATGGCAAGATTCTTCTCCGGACTTGTCCGATTCCTGATACTGGAATTCATAATTACTGACCTTTCCATTTGGGATGTTGTATTCTTCATATGAATCTGTAATCTGGCTTTCCCCATAATTATACTCATAAAGGCTTTCTCTCCGAGCCATTTCATACAGTGATGATATTTCATTCTGGAGTAGGTAAGAATGTGTCTGCTGGTAGAGAAAAGACTCTGAAAGATGACCATTACAAGTAGATGCACGGTACCCAGGTAAATCTCCATTGTTCCCAAATGGGAACATGGAATCATCCTCATCCTGATCAATACATTCACTTGATGGTGGTTCTTCAATGAGCACATGGACAGGAAAGTTGAATTGACTGTTACTGTCAACTATAATAGATGCAGTGTCAAATTCTGACATGATGGTTGTTAGGCCACAAAGGGCAACGATAGAGGAGAGTAAATCAATAGGTCCACAGCTGAGTAGTTATTTTGTTGAACGGCAGAAAATAACAAGGTCTATGTTAAAAGAACTGCTCCTCAGAACACAGTGGACAATGCTTTCAGACTGCAAATAGAAAAAAATTACAAAATTATTACAGGCAAATAGAATAGAAAATAAATTTTTAAATATATTGGAAAAAATTCTTCTCACTACAAATAATTTATTGCATGTGTTTACAGCTGAAAATACATTAAATTTAGAAAGTGGAATAATTTATATATCAAAATAATTCAAGAGAATCCATAATCTAGATAATTAAAAACTTTTAATAACCTATTGGGAATTTGAGTGCAGTTTAATATAGAAAATAAGTTTCTGGATGTTTTTTTTTTTTTAAAAAAAAATCATTAACTAAATAAAATTTTAACTATTATAAAAATAGATTTTAACTTAAAATAAAAAATATGCTATTATAAAAATAGATTTAACTTAAAAATAAAAATATGCTATTATAAAATAGATTTAACTTAAAAATAAAAATATGCTATTATAAAAATAGATTTAACTTAAAAATAAAAATATGCTATTATAAAAATAGATTTAACTTAAAAATAAAAATATGCTATTATAAAAATAGATTTAACTTAAAAATAAAAATATGCTATTATAAAATAGATTTAACTTAAAAATAAAAATATGCTATTATAAAAAATAGATTTAACTTAAAAAATAAAAAATATGCTATTATAAAATAGATTTAACTTAAAAATAAAATATGCTATTATAAAAATAGATTTAACTTAAAATAAAATATGCTATTATAAAAATAGATTTAACTTAAAAATAAAAATATGCTATTATAAAAATAGATTTAACTTAAAAATAAAAATATGCTATTATAAAAATAGATTTAACTTAAAGCATTTTAACATCAAGACATTGTTTCAGGGTGCATAATAAGGTAAAGTAAATCATACAGTGAATTTATTTTTATGTATATTGACAAATACATAGATTAATGATACACTAATTAGTCTCTTTTGCAAAAAAAAATTCAATATCTATTTTACAAAATTATTAGTTTCTTTTATTAATTTAAATTAATTTTTGATCATGGGTGTCAGTTTTGTAAAGTGAATACCCAGTTATTAAATTAAACATAAAAGAAGATTTAGAAGAACTGGAGATATATATATATATATATATATATATATATCCAAGTATAGGATTGGTGTATACAGAATAAATTCCAATAATCAGAAAATACTATTCTTAAAAGAGTGCTCAATACAGAGTAGAGCAAATATAATTATTTATTTGAAAATTATAACATAAATATGTTATAAAATCACTACAAAAATAGCCATTTTGTTTCAACACTTCTGGTGTCTTATCAAGTGATGGTGTTGAACATCACTTGATAAGACACCAGAAGTGTTGAAACAAAATGGCTATTTTTACTAGTGATTTTATAACATATTTATGTTATAATTTTCAAATAAATAATTGTGTGTGTGTGTGTGTGTGTGTGTGTGTGTGTGTGTGTGTGTGTATATATATATATATATATATATATATATATATATATATATATATGAAAGATATGGTTTGTAGTACAAAATTTTATGACCACCATGAAAAGATAAAATTTACTTTTATTACCACTCATGATGATAACAGATAAAAAATAAAACTGAAAAATGGCCTAGTTAACCGGTTTGGAACCTCACTCAACATAGCTAAATCGAGGTTAATAAATTAAATTGAATTATCACTAAAAAGAGATGGACAAAGAGAGGAGAAAAAAAAATATTGCTTAAATGGAAATTAGTTGGAGGCCCAGTATGAAGTCCTTCTGTTTACACAGAGAGGGCTTCAACGATAAAATATAAATGGCCTCCAACACTTTGTGGTAATTCGAGTGGAACTAAGAATGGTAAATGAGTTCACACTGAAACTAGTAGCACAATTATGGCTATTTATTAGGTGCTCTGCGATGGAAGACCCATACGTATTGCCCAGAATATCTGAAGGAGTGTACTTAAGATTTCAGATTTTCATTGGAACATGTTGCTTTATTCTGAAATGCAGCCTTTGAGTTGTTCTCCCTATGTAGAGTGAGCCACAACTACATTTAAAAGAATAAATTAAAGAGCCATTTTGATGTGGTGGGAGAACATCTTTCGGCATGAATGGAAAAGCAGGCTTGGCAGAAAATACTACGAGTGTTAACAGCAAAGTAACAATGTTGAACTGCTACAGAAACCTGCCTAGTATATCGTTTGCTTTTTTTTACTTGTTCTATTTACTCAGAAAAGTCCATTTTGGTAGAATGTAGTTTGTCAAATTTCCACACTGTATATTGACATTGCAACCAGTGGACATCACATATTGTCGCTGGACAGCGACTGCCGGTGGGTGTCACAGTGTGTCTGGGGTGTAAGTACTCCTTTAGCAAATATAGAGACTGTTATACAATAACTATGTTTCCCCTTAGACATTTGCAGTTTGTCAGTATACTGTTTGAAGTCATTTTGATCATTACCATGATAGATACTTGTAACTTTGTATGGAACTGAGAGAAGAAAAAAAAAATGACTTCAGCTGTCATTTACATACCACTTGTAAAGAATCCATGAGAATAACTTATAACAATATATACACTTTTCAAGAATTATTAGCATATATAAAGTACCAGCTCTTTTTAAGTGACAAAAATGAATTCTCTAAGAAATATAATAACTTCCCAGAAATGCTAGTACCTCTTTAATTTGGAAATGGCTAGCTATTTGAACATAGTTTATGCAAAATATTGCCTATTTAGGTAATATAACTAATGATTTTAATATATTATATCTGTAGAAGTGTTGAAATAACCCCTCTTTGTCTACATCCCCATCCAAAAACTACATTTGCAAATATAGGACAAGAATTCTATGATCTGTTAAAAATCAGAGGTAAAATTAATTTGCTTTCTCGGTGCATATTTAAACAGAGGCTTCTAGTTTATTGTAGACCATATCAGTCACAGTAAGATTAATTTTAGTCAGACCATTTTGGTAATAGTTATTTTTAATGTTAAAATACAACACTTTGAAAATTCACAATTAGTATTTAAAAAGATAGCACAAAATCTAGTTTACATAGCTTAATATTGGTGCAGTGACAGTAACTTCTTTATTCTCAATTATAATTTTTTTTCACTTAAATCTTGGTTAAATTATTAAAATTAAACTGTCAAATGAATAATACATTTAACATTTATATTAATGGGCATTAACAATTGTACAGCCCCCAAAACTTATATGAAAAATAGGTATCCAAAATAAAATTTTCTATATATCTAAAAACCTTTAATACAGGCATAGATATCATGACAAAAAAAAAAAAAAATGTTACCAAATTTATCTTGCTGGCTCAATTAGTAACAAAGTTATGACCATTCAAAGTTCACAAAAAAAATTTTTTATCTCATGTGCTATTGGACAAAAAGTTAATTAATAATGGATGATGCAGGCTTCAAACAAGTTAAAAATCATAAGTGTAATGTCATATAGGAAATCTTGTATTAAAAAAAAAAAAAAAACATGGTAAGACTACTGGAATCAATAATTCTTAGATCAGACCAGCCTAATTAGTGGGAAAATTTTGTTCTCAAAAACAAAATCATAAAAAAACATGAATATTTTTTTCTTTCCTTTGTCTTAGAACTGATTTTCCTGTCATCAAGTATTTGTAAAGAGCAGCTTCCAGCCGAGATTTACTTCCACTGGTGTTGATCTTGAACACTGAGATATCTAAGTTGATCTTTCAGTGCTTCCAAATCACTGCTTATTGTACATCTTTAATAAACTTCACAGGACCACCAGAGGGTTATTCCATGTCAACCAAAACAATGGAAAAATGTAACCTCAAAAAACAGAATTTTTTTTTTATTTTGATATATGTTGAAAGTGTGTCAAATTGGCAACCTGCAGCCCTTTACATGCATCTTGGCAGCCCCCACAAAGGTTTCTATAGCCGTGGTACATCGAGAATTTTGTCTATGTTGGTAATGCAAATTATTAAAAACAGTGATATTTTTTTTACAATGCCATCATGGGTGACACTACACACTTTTCATGACTTGTAGTAAATGTGTGATTTTCTGCAAAGTCAACAAGGGTAATGCACAGTGTCTTTGTAAGGGTCTCCTTTAACTATTTAAGGTATTCATTGTGCTTTAGAAATGAAAGAATGTTTAGTGAGGTCATGAATTTTACTCGTTGGTAACACTTTAAAATCTTTGATGGACTTTAAATTAGTGACAAGTTTTGCATGATCTTTTGCTTCCCACTGTTTGAAGCTGATTTCTTAATCATCAAACTCTTTCAATTGGTATTTTAAATTGGCTGTGAGAGCTTCAATTCTGGAGCAATTACTTCATCTATGTAGCATACATTTAGCATTTTCTGTACTACAAACAAATAAGTCTTTATATGTCTCATCCCACTTGATTGCATCAACTAAAGTTTTGCATTTTGGTGTTAAGTACATACACAGACATTATGAGTTCTAGATAAATCAGCCAAAACATCACTTTCATCATAAAATACAGAATTTAGAAAATCCAATTTCGTGATCAGGATGATGTAATTTGAACTGTTTATGGGGATCTTTCAAATGTAAAAGTATTAATCTTTTTGCTTATGAGTGTTCCTCAAAATACTGACAGTCTTTCTTGCCTGTCAGAAAAAAAATGATCATCTTAATAAAAGTTTTTCACCATGATAATGTCTCCTCTGGCAAGACATTACCTAATTTTGCTGAAGGTAAAGCCAAGATGTTCTGTTCATTCTTTAATGCATAAGCTTTTCTAACTAAATTAGAGACTTTAAAATATTTAGTATTTTTTCTTATGACCTAGAATTGGGTGCAATTGTTAAAATCTGTATCTTTTCAGGGTACCTAGCATATTTCAACTTCTTTTTCATTGCTCTGGTCAGAATATCAAGGTCTTTCACAGCATTTCTTGCTTTAAGAGATGTTTGTTCTTTTTCACTTAATGATGAGAAAGGTAGACTGTAAGCATCTGCGATTTTTTTTCATATTTCCCATAGATTTTTCCAGTTTCTTTTTTACCTTGCTGTTTTATTGGTATGGTGGAACACTGTGCATCTTTAAAGGCGACTCATCTAATGATGCAAATGTAGTATCAAGTTTTCTCTTTTTTGTGAAGGAGTTATTTTGTCATTTAATTCTTATATATGGTTACTCTCTATTCATGGATCAGAAGTTTCTTTTTCAATGTCACTGGCGTGATGATAACATTGCTGTATAAATTCAATCCAGGCATTAAAGTTAAACCATTAGTTTCAACCTTTTGAGCAAGTGTCAAAAGAGAAATGGAGAACACCTAAAGAATAAAAAAATTTCAAAGTTTGATGCTTTATTTTTCCATTTTTTTTCAAATTGTAAAATATACCAACATAATTTCCTTGAACTAAAATAACTGAAAAAGATTTTTTTTTTGCATTAAGTTTAAGAAATTTAATATCATACATATTTGATCCATTTTGCTACACCTTGTGACTAAACATTATGATTTGATAACATTATTTGTCAAATTTAGGCATAATCTTTCTAGAAAATATTTCTGACACAAATGAGTCCATACTTTCAAAGTCATTTATCTCAACTTTGACCAACACGACAAATTAACAATGTAAGATAACTAACTCAAACTTCTAAAGACATCCTGACAAAGTAGAAGCATCATATTTATCTATTCTAGTATAAAGGGTTTTTTTTTTTCCATTAATCATTTATTTTAAAAAATAAATTTGACTCGTGTGCAAATAGATATAAAAATGTGTAATCAACAAGAAAAAAATGATTTCTTTTGTGATAAGCAAATGGGCTGCAGCAGTTTATAGCATTTTTCTTTGACTTCTTTATATAGTAATTACTGTGGTTGTCACATACATTTTTATATAAGACCTTGCCACAAGAAATTTCTCTGGGCCCAATTACAGAGCCTGGACTAATTCAAGCCCTATGAATCATTAAATGTAAGTTATATCACCTTTCATTTAAGATATGTTTACTTACCTTAGCATTGTTTTAATTGTTAGATCATACTTACCTTTCAAGTTTACACAGAGAAATTTGCAAAGATGATCAATGCTTGAAAATTCTGATAAATTCAGCTTTTTTCTTTCCAGACCTTCTGTGGAAACATGACTGATTCATGTGATATGGACTTCATCAACTTTAGTAGAAGGAGTCAATATTAGATCATACCATGAAGCAGAATTTTTTGAGAAAAAAAATATTAAGACGTCTAGAATTGGTAGCTTTGAGAGACAGTTAATGAAACTTAAGAGATTTATTCCCCAAATACTCTAGTTTTCAAATGTTGTGCCACCTTTTACTACTTTTAGGGGCTGAAGATGATATTTCTCAATTTTTCCATGTGGTCGGTCACCTAAGAAGTTTAATTTTTTCACCAGAAAACTGTTAATATATACTTTTTGGTTACTTCCTGAAAAACTTAAAGGTATATTTGGATTCCCTGACTAAAAATCTATAATGGTATCAAATTTCATTAATTTTTCACCTATAGATATAAGTGTTTTTGTGAAATTGTTGAGTCCAAAAATGGAAATATCCATCAACAGAAAATGCTGATTCAGCAATATTTTAATTATTTTGAGAACGGTTAGGAATTTTCACTTAAAATTTTCAGGATTTTGTAATGACAAGATCTACAACATACATTTATATTGATTAGATGAATTGACAGGGAATGAGCCCAAAGTTAATGATTCCACCATTCTCGGCAGCAGCTTGACACTCTTTTTCCTTATTTTGCATGAATTTTATAAATCCTTTCCTGTACATGAAAAAATACTTCTTGTGTCCTTGTCACAAATGCTTCACATGCTTTCTTGAAATGCTAGATTGCCACTCAGTTGCTGATTCTGCTCTAGCGTTTGAGCATGTTTGAGGTTAATCAATGGTGAAGTGATGCAATATTTTTTTTTTCATCATCGTATACCAAGTTTGAAATTTTAAATTTTTAAAAATTTTTTACATGTATATAAAATAAAAATCCCTGAAGATGTTACGTGAGTAAAAAAAAATATTCAAATTCAACCATGAACATTCTCATTCATATTGAATCTTATCATAACATAACTTAAAACTAAAAAGATATTTTTGTTGAGAGTTGGTACTTGCATAATTTAAAATATTTTCTTTCACATTTGATCCAAAAGTCTCCATTGAATAACTATTTTTAAAAAATGTAATTGTAATTCTTCCAATGAGGGATTTTTCTATTAAATGAAGATAGGTTTTAAGAATTGAAAAATGTAAATTTTAATACCATTTTCAAGTGTTAATATTAAAAGGCTACTGAGGTTATGACAGCTCACTATTTTCACTCTGTTTTAAGTAAAAACAAAATATAACTTCAAAGGAGACATTTAAATTAATCAAATTTAAAGTTTTCGTCTGTAAGTCTGCAGCTATACTTTACAAATGACCATTAAAATTTCTATTATAATTATTTATGGACAAACAAGAATGACTGTCTATATTTCCGAGATGAGGTATTATGTTTCATTATTTGCATTATTCGGACTATTGTCCTCATATTTGTCGCCATATTTATTACAATGTTTCAGTCATTGTACGCTCCGGCCTTCTTCAGGTGGTTGGAATGTCAAACTGAACCCTTTATATCGCTCACTGGGGTAGACTGTTCTGGTTCCACGTGCCATGTTTAATGGATGTCAGTTATCAGTTATCTCCTGAAAGTTCTCCATTGCCTTAACTGGGTATTGAACTCACTCTCTTTGGGTCCTGTCACTGGATCTAATCAACGCCTTTATCCACTGTGTCATGTGTCCAAGTTTCTGGGTATTATAAACCTAATGTCTTTTTGCTGCTATCATTGCAGAGCTCATATTGCAACTTTGTTGTTATTATCATTTTTCTCTGGCAATCCTTAGTACTGGTTCCCATATTGTATTCATTCCCATGCTTGGTCAGCTCAGGAGATTTTTGTGGCCTAGCATATGTGCTGATTCCTTAAGTTTACAAATTTTCTAATGGTGTTCCTTGTCTATGATCTCAATATGATCCCACAGAGGGCAGTGATCTCCCTTCTCTCTCTATATGTGGTCAGCCATGCCTGATTTTTCCACTTCTCGTGTTACAGCTTTCTGGTGTTCTTGAAGCCTTACCTTAAGGGGGCAGCCTGTCTCCTCTTTATATTTCTTTCCGCAGCTGCACGGTATAGCGTACACACAGTCTTTAGTCATGTTCTCCTCCATAGGGGGGTCTTACTCGGGAGAGATATCTGCGAAGTGTCGTCAAGCTTTTGAAAGTTGTCCTGATGTTATATGGACCACAGATCCTTTGTATTTTCTCTGATAACCTTCACATAAGGCAGGCAGACTGTTTTCTGAGTGTTGTTGTCCTCCACCTCTTGTACCCGCCTATCCCAGTTTTGGGGGGCTGCTGCCATGTCCCCAGGGTTTACGTTGTAAAACATACTACTTAAACTTGTTGTCTGCCATGTACCCAGGGTAGTTGTTATGTTGTAGGGTACTACTTAGACTGACCAATTCTCTATCTAATGTCTCTGGGTTGCCACTTATGACTTTTGCTCTGTGTTGTAAGTAGCGGACAATCCCTTTCTTTACGCTGTATGGATGGTGGGAGTTGAAATTGAGGTATTGTCCGGTGAATGTCGGTTTACAGTATATGGATGTCTTAAACCCATGCTCTGTTCGAGATATTAGAACATCCAGGAATGGGAGTGTGTTGTTACCATTGTGAACTGTATTGAAGGTCTTATTGAGTTCACATGGTCCAGTAGAACCTGAACATCTTCCTGATGTGGCCAGAGTATGAAGGCGTCATCTACGTACCTTAACCATATAGTTGGCTTTAGAGATATAGATTTTAATGCCATTTCCTCAAAGTATTCCATGTATATATTCGCCATTGCTGGTGATAATGGCGAGCCCATTGCTAAGCCCTCATCCTGTCAACATATCTGTGATCCCATTCTGAAGTGTGTTGTTTGCGTACAGAAAGTCAGCATCTCCATCAGATTATCTATTGGAATACTGGTCCGTTCTTCTAGGGATAAGTCAGAGGCCAATCTGTCTCTGACTACTGAGAGTGCCTCCTCTGTGGGTACCTTAGTGAACAAACTCACCACGCCCAAGCTCACCATCTGGTTGGATAGGATGGGAGCATCTTTGATTATTTCCATGAAGTCGGCAGAGTTTCTGACATATGAAGGAGACTTTCCGATCAATGGGTCAATTATATCTACAAGGAAGTGACTCGGAGGGTGGCACACAGAGCCTTGGCAACTAACAATCGGCCTGAGAAAGAAATAAAAAGGAGAGAGAGACCGCCCCCTCAAGGTAAGACTTCAAAAACACCAGAAAGCTGTAACACGAGGAGAAGTGGAAAAATCAGGCGTGGCTGACGACATATGGAGAGAGAAGGGAGATCACCACCCTCTGTGGGATCAGGTTGAGACCATAGACAAGGAATACCATTGGAAAATTCGTAAACTTAAAGAATCAGCACATATGCTAGGCCACAAAAATCTCCTGAGCTGACCAAGCATAGAAATAAATACAATATGGGAACCAGTAATAAGGAGTGCCAGAGAAAAGCGATAATAACAACAAAGTTGCAATATGAGCTCTGGTAAAAATATGCAATGATAACAGCAAAATTGCAATATGAGCACTGGTAAAAATGGTTACTGAAGACATTAGGTTTATAATACCCAGAAATTCGAACACAAGGACACATGGCACAGTGGATAAAGGCGTTGGTTAGATCCAGTGACAGGACCCAAAGAGTGCGAGTTCAATACCTGGTTAAGGCAGTGGAGAACTTTCAGGAGATAACTGATAACTGACATCCATTTAACATGGCATATGGAACTAGAACAGTCTACCCCAGTGAGCGAAATAAAGGGTACAGTTTGACATTCCAACCACCTGAAGAAGGCCGGAGAGTACAACGGCCGAAACGTAATAAATATGGCGACAAAGATGAGGACAATAGTCCAAATAATGTAAACAAGAATGAGCAAAATTTAAAGAACTAAAAATATACAGTTTATTTTTTTATTTATTCTTTCAGTTAATTTTTTTTATGAAAATAAGAATAGCTGATGCAACAGTAATTTGAGGTGACAATTTAGACAAAATAAAATAAACAGGGCTCCTTCAAGAATTTAAATCATGAATTTGTTTTTGTCAAACACCATTTACTAAAAATCTGTTCTGAATCACAAAATAAAACTATGCCATTATTTAATTAGAAAAGCTTTTAGTTGATTTTATTAAGGACACTATTGTCTTAAAAATCTTTTTTTAAATGAATAATGAATTTTTACAAGAATTGTTTACATTTTTTTTTTTAATTTTAATTAGAATAATTTATTGTTTTAAATCTTAAAATTCTGTATTTTTCACCCCTTCAGATGATATTAAGTAAAAACTGTATTTACTGTATGTACTAATCATAAATGGAAATGCTTAGTACAAATCATCAAACACCAATATTTTAAAAAGAATTTTGAAATTTTTTTATGTGTATACACGTGCCGATTTTTTAGATAAAGACAATAACTATAGTAAATTTACAGCCAAAAATATTTAAAATTCAAAACATTAGATTATAGAGAATATTTAAAATTTTTAAGATTACCAAGTACTTAAAAATGATAAGCGCTCACATGAATTCAATTACTTTTTTAACACCTAAATCCCCTATAGAACAACATTAGATAAATATCAATGAGTCATCAAGCTGTCAAACCTGCCAACACCTTAAACAGCTGTTGAGTTTTAATATCGGGTGGTAAAAAAAAAAAAAAAAAAAAAAAAATGCTAAAATCTCCTTCCAATCAATTTAAATTAGTTTTTGAAAAATTGCCAAGTATTTTGCTTATTGGAAATATTAAATTTAATCTATTAACTTGAAATAAAAATAGAAATTAAAAACTTCAAGGATTTTTCATTTATGAAAATTCATTTTAAACTTTAGGCATCACGTTTTCTGTGAAAATTAGTTTTACATTTAATATAAACCTAGAAAATTTTGATTTTCGTTGTTGTCAAGTGGTTGAAGGAAAGACAGAACAAGACAAAGAATGTTAATATAGTGATATGTAGTTTAACTAATTAACATATCCAGAATACCCAGGCTATATAATGACTGATTAAGTGGAGGAGGGACTGCACATGAGCATTGAGTATTAACCCAAAGGACTTAGTATTTCACAACAATGACATTGCCGATATGATACACTTTATCATTAGAGAATCCTGATTTTGTGGATGCATGGATAAGAGTATTCATGGCTAGCTAAAGTGAGGACTAAGAAATGAAGAGACAGCAAAGAAATTGGAAGAGAAAATGAAATAACCAATCTTTTTTTGGCCACTGCTGGAGTCAAAGCCATTATGATATTTCAACTATGCAGTAGGAAAGTTTGACTTTTGATGAAATAAGTCAGATAATAAAGAAAAATATGTGACCAAAAAAGAGGTTAGTCATTGCAAAGAGAGAGCAATGGATATGAGACAAGAAGCCAACAAACTGGTTACAAAATTTTTACTTCATCTAACAAATGTATCTTGATATTGAAAAACTCAAACTGAAGAATTAATTCAGAAGAAGTTAATTGACAGACTGCATAATGCAACATATTGCTATAAAATGTTAGAACAATTAAAGCTAGAAAATATGTCTAACTACCTGCACTGAATTTATTGATCATAAAGTATGCTCAGATTCATATCTCATACCAAATGTAGAAGTGGCCTTGCATTCCTTAGTAGCAATGAAGATTTTTACGAAAATTCATTTATAAACTGTGTTATCACAAGATACACATAGATGAAAATTTCAAAGAAATAACAATAAATTCGGCAATAGGTTTATTACGATGGAAAAGAATGCCTTATGAGACAAGTGCTATTTTTCAAATGGCCATTGAACAAGTCAGAGTGAATGACAAAACATTTGGTTTGTTATCAAGACAATATATACATAGGCACTATCCATGAAAGAGAATTAAAAGGAAAATGAGTCTCATTTTAAATAGGTTGAGGGGTGCGGGAATGGAAATAAAAATAAAAAAAAATGCATACACAATAGTAACAAAGTATTGTTTTTGGGATATTCCATTTCAAAAGAAGGGGTGTCACCAGATCAAGCATTAATAGAAAAAATACCAAAAGTAGTGTTACCCACAAAACAAAAAAGAACTAGAATCTTTTTAGGGATTAGTAAATTTTTATCAGCAATATGTACATTATACAGATTTCACTAAACCATTCAACAAGCTGAGAAAAGAGAATGTTGATTTTGCATAGACAAAAGAAAAGCAAATTGCTTTTGATAAACTAAAGTCAATACATGCAAACAAACCAGTAGTAAAAATATTTTACCCCAGAAAGGAAATTACACTAACTTCAGATGCCAGTGAACATTCAATATCTAGAATATTATCCAAGAATTATATCCAACAATGTATCTATCAAGAAGATTGCCAAAAGCTGAAATTAATTATTCAAACAAAGCTCTCACAATTATTTAGATAACAACTAAGCCCCATCAATTCTTAATTGGGAAAAACTTTTTATTAAAGCTCTGATCAGAGACCATTAGAATTTATATTCAGTGCAAGAAAAGAACTACCCAATGTCACAACATTGAGGATATTAAGGCAGTCAATAATATTGATGGATTTTGACTTTGATATAGAATATGTCAAAGGAAAAGATACCTCACATGGATATATTATCAAGGTGCAATTTCACAAGGTGTGTCAAAAGATAACAGATTATTAGAACACCTTTTTACATTTACTGATATTTTGTCTGTGGCTGCGAAAACTACACCAGACCCAGTACTAAGCAGCATAATATCAAGACTAAGAAATAACAAATGGAGTAATTGCTCTAGGGCAAAAAGACAATTCAGAGAAATAATATATAAATTGACAATCGAGAATGGAATAGTTTGTAATGGCAATTTAGTGATCACTCCAGAAACAAAGAAATCCAGTAATAACAAGTGTACAACGTACACTGTGGAATAGTGGCCATACAAAAAAGGCTTATATTAGAAGCATGGTTGCGGGGATATTCATGATAGGTGGAGGAATATGTTAAAAGATGTCCAAAATGTAAAAAAATAAGGAACTTTAAGCAAAAGTGTATTCTTGGCCTAAAGATCAGAACTATGGAATTGCGTTCACATGAATCACACGTACTTCAGTGGAATAAGAGTTATTACTATTAGTGGACACTTTTTCAGGCTGGCCTGAGGTAATTTATGTGCCTGATAGAAATTATACTGTAAAACAAATTTTAAGAGTTATATTCTCCAGAAACTGGATACCATAAACCCTGGTGTCCAACAATGCCCCAAAGTTTTGTGAAGAACTTAATTTTGTGGCTAAGGAAAATAGGATGTACACCTTACAAGACACCTCATATCATCTTCAATCGAATGGGATTGAGGAAAGGATGGTACAAACCTTAAAGATGGGGTTGAAGGCATGTTTACAACAGAAAAAAAAGTGAGAATTTTTCTTTCTTTTTTTTTTTTTTTTAACTCAAGACTGCTTTTAAGTTACTGTACAATACCCCACACAGGAAGGTTAGAGAGTCCATTGGACTTATTGGGAAGACAGATCCGAGCTCCTTTAACTATGTCATATTCTATGAATCAGAAAAATCAAGAAAAGTAAGGAGACACTCCCAGAGAAAGCAAATTTTTTGATGCAAAGAGGAAACAACACAGCTGTAATAAGAAAAAGGAGAAGCATATGTAAATGTAAATCAAATAAGACCCAAGATAAATACGAGGAGAAAAGTGACAAAGAAATGTTCACAGATAACTCAATTAATGAGAGTGCACAACAAAAACAAAACCTACCCTTGCAGGATGAAATGTCTGCTGCAGAAATGTACACAGATACCTCAGGTAATGAAATGTTTGAAGGCAAACATTGTGATGATCAAGAGGGACAATATGATTCGGAAACTGAGGAAAACCAATCAATGCATGAATACGGTCATGAGAACAAGAAAAAACGAGATAGATCAAGATCTTCCAGAGAAAGAAATATCTTAGGATTCTAGGAGAGAGAAAGACACCCTGAAAACAAAACGATAGAAGAAACACAAGAAAAACAAAGGGCACAAACCCCTTCATTACAGGGAGATGTAGTGATATATAGATTAACTAAATAATATATCCAGAATACTAAGGCTATATAATGACTCCAATTAGAGATTTTCCACAAAGGAAACCGATTATCATATCAACTTTGAAGAATAATTAACCTTAAGCATTAACCATTGATTTGTTAAAGTTAATCATGTTCTAGTTCCAGACTTGCCACAAAATAAAATGGTGATCAAAAATCTAAGTATAGACATGGTAGATATAAAAAAATATCTCTTCTTTGAAAATGTTATTAATGAGTGATTAAAGAAGAAATTGTATATAAGATGTAAGTTATACAAATTTAAATTCAATTACCTTTCAAAATCAACTCTCATTTTCACTTTCAATATAAATGTTTAATGAAAAAAAATACACAAATTTTTAATTTGTGGAAAGTGTAACTGTTAAATTTTGAGGGAATAGTATTTTTGATGAAATGAGAGAAAATGTAGATGTTTCAAGATACACTTATAATGCTTTTGATATGCTCATCATACCATTTTCTTCCAGAGGTTTTTACAGATGCTTCCAACAAAACTAATGTCATATGTAAAATGTTATTGTTCATACATGAAGTACATAAAACAAATATCTTTCATAGTAATAGTTTCTTATTTATAACCATTTGTTTTCAAAAGTCATTATACAAGTAAGGAGAAAAAAAAAGTAAAAATTATTCCTGAAAATGTATTTTTAAATACATTTTCAGGAATAAGAAAAAGAAATGAAGCTAAGTACATAAAAAATTATTAATTTCAGGGATATATAAAATGTCTTCCAGACAGATGAAAAACCCAAGCCTTTTGTAGAGATGCATCTAAATTAGGTACCTCCAAAAATTTGTATATCTAAGGTATATATGTATTTTTCATAAAGGAAAATCCTTTTCGAAACTTTCCAACCGCTTCAATTGAAAGCTAAAGGATTAAATTTTCTAATTCTAGAAAAAAAAATAATGTGGAGTATTTCAAATAGAAATTTGAATGATTTTTAGTCAATGCTTCCAAGAAACCAATCGAAACAGCCATTTTTAACTTTTTTTTAGAGAATGTAAACAAACTTATTTTTTGGTTTTGAAAATCCCGCTAAAATAAGATATACATTTCTGAAATGTTACTTTCATAAAATTAGCAAATTTAAAGTCAAATTAATCTGTTCTGAAACAAATATCTCTTATAGCATAAAATTTTCTAGACAAACATTTATTTTCATGTCTCCATTGATAATTTAATGGCTGAATGTGTTGACAGGTTTAGTACAGTGCATCAAAAGTGACAATGTTTTTTTTTTGTTTCTTATAATAATTTAAAATACTATAAAAATTTCTTATATTTCTTTCATTATTTAATAGCTAAGATAATGATAAATAATTTTATTAATTATTAATATTACATTAAGTTATTACATTTTTAATTTAATAACTGAGGTAATAACTAAAAAAATTATATTAATAATTAAAATATCTCGCCGAGTTATTGTTTAAATTGATAAATGAGATAAAAATTAAATTGAGATAATAAAATTAATTTAATAACTGAGAGTGAGATAAGACCTTTATATGCCAAGGGGCTTTCCCCAAGGAGGAGACAAGCCTTGAAACATGTGACCTTTTAACTATAATGTCACTTATGAGATATCATACTAAAAAAATATATAACACACACACAAAAAAAAAAAAAAATATTACTTTTAATTATGGTAAAAAGTTTTGGTAGCATTATTTGTATTATGCTTTTAATTTTCGCTTACTAAATATAGTCTTCACTTAAAAACTTAATAACCTACCCCACACTCTGCTTGGAAGAATTTTAAAACATTTTTTAAAATTAAAGAAAAATGAAAAAACTAAAAGAAAAATGCAAACATTTCTTGTAAAAATTCTTTATTCATCGAAAAAAATTTTTTTCTTTGGATAATAATATTCTTAATGTAGATTATTTTAATTTGATAATTAGATCGTTTATTGCAGTTTTTTATTTTACAATTTGGAGCAGATTTTAAGAAGCTGGTAGCAGTTGTGAACAAAAACAAAAAAATTAATTGATGATTTAATTTCTACAAGGAGTCCTGCTTATAAGTAATATAAAACAATTTGCAAACTGTTTGAAATTCTAGTAAATTTCATAAAATTAATTGGGGTGGGGGGTAACAGATGTAAAAAAAAAAAAAAAAAAAAAAAATTTTTTTACCAAGATTCTCTAAAAATAAAAATTTCAAAAATATATTCATTCATTTTTGAATAAGTCCTGAAAGTTTCATTAAAATCAGACAATTATTTGATTTTTGCAAGAATTTCCAAATTAATGGGTTTTCCCCTGAAACTGCTACACTAAAATGGCCATTACCACAAGCATTACAAAGTTAAAAAAAAGCAAAAAAAAAAAAAAAATTTTGGCCCAAATTTAGAACATGTCAAAAAGAAGGAAAAAAAATTTTTTAAATTATTTAAAAAATACTTTGTTCTTTCCTCTTAACAATGAAACTTTATTTTTATTAAGTTTGGGATCTTTTATCATTATGCTATACTGATTTTTTAGCAAATTATTGGAGGTACCTAATCTAAATACATATTTAAGATAGTAAGAAAAGTGTCAGTAATAACATAAAATTTTAATGTTTAACTATTTCCTGGGCAATAGAAATGTATTCCTCCTCATCGCCATCCTCTTTTTCAAAGAAAAAAAGAAAAAAAAGAAAAAACAAAACTTTTGAGCAGTGGCAGCTCACAAAATACAAATGGCTTTGTTTTTCAAATGTATGTACTGAAATTAGTACTAAATATATCTAAACAAGCACATCTCTGCATAAATCAAACAAATGCACCAACTTTCAGCAGTCAGTCTGGCTTCCATATTCCTGCTCTGTAAAATACTTTTGGATAGTCAACAGGACAAACCACTGCTCATGCTTTTAAAAACACCCATTGGATGAACCAGGAGATGAATCTACAGACACAGCCAACCACAAACACCTTGTTATATATGTCCAAATTATTGATATGAAGTCATTTCGAATAAGCACTCATTTTGCTGCAAATAAAGAGTGTTGATATACAGGAATTGGAAAATTCATCCAGAAAGTGATGTAAAAACTGGAAATCCCATTAACTAAAGTGACGAGTATGGGATCAGACAGGGCTGCAGAAATGATAAGGAGAAACAAAGGCTACACAGGCATATTGCTTAGGTCTAACCCCCACATGGTAAATGTGCCCTGTGTTGCCCACTCCTTGGCCTTGTGCACATCTCAAGCAGCAGAGTCAATAGTAGATTTCAAAGAGCATCAGCAGATACAGACTGATCAGTTTTATTACTTCTGTGCTATTCCCAAACAAGCATATATAATGTACAAATATATACATATACGAAATATACAAAAACTGCTGGAAAACCTCACTTACAAAGAGCTGCATTCCATTCAATGGATATTGTACTACCATGCTCTTCAGTCTGTGCCCAGGACAAGTGATAGCTTGTTGACATACTTCACTGAAGTGTCCTAGAATCTTAAGACAAAGATAAACAGCCTAAAAATTTTAAAAAAAAAAATTAAAAATATAGAATTAAAATCTAAAAAGAGAAGTTCATAAGCATCACTGCTCTGATGATGGCCCCTATTACAGGCTTATCACAGTCGTTTTTATTTTTTTTTACAGTGATGTTCACCCTGTTCAAGGCCCAGGAGCCTCTCACTCTAGAGGGATACAGATTAAGAGGCACAGTTTACACAGATATGGCTAACCCTAGACTTGAATAGGCATATGGTAAGCTAAAAAAATGCATTACAGTTCAAATTTTTTAAGTGAACCATCTAAGCAAAAATTAATTGAAACATACCTTCTCTCTCCATTTAATTATGATCTGTGTTCTTATGCAAAATGTAAGTGAACAGTTGCAAAATAAAATTAAAAAATTACAGAACAGTTGTATTCATTTCACTTTATCCAAATATGATCGTTTAAGTGCCTTTTTAAAGGAAAATATCATTTTAAATATGAAGAATAGGCAACTGCTACATAACCTTGGTTTAATGTTCAATATAAAAAATAATAAAGTACCCATATATCTGTTGAAATGTATAAAGAGTCATAGTGAAATACATAGATATTTCGTGAGAATCCAAATGGATGGGGGAATACTAAAATAAGGAGTATGTCTTTTTTTGTCTTGATATGCAAGAAATTCAATGAAATTTCAAAAGCTATGAATATTAAAATTATTTCTTTGTACTCTTTAAAAAATATAATAGGAAATATTTATTGGATTCACAGTAAATTTGTATTGCTCTTATAAACAATTATTAAAATATTTTCTTGTCTGGTCAGTTCTTTATTGGCTTTTACCAACACCCTGTATATGTGCTGACATTTTTTTTTTTTTTTTTTTTTTTTTAAGCGTTTCACCCCAAGCAAGACGGGAAGACATTAGGACGCAAAGGGTTACAGAAAATTTGGAGCAAGATCAGATAGGAGTGATAGAAGAAAGGATGAGGAGAAGGGTAGTGGATAGATCAAGGCAACTGGAGATGTCAATTGACATTACATTTGAATAGCTGGAGATTATAGCTCTCAGGGAAACTGGAATAGGGAACAGGCGAGAGATACGAGATGAAGTGGAGTAGAAGAGACGGCTACATTTAGGAGTTTCGACAGTGAAGGGGTGAGAGCAGGATGCCAGCCTCGTAGGGCGCTTGAACTCATGAAGTCTGGGAACCAGCGAATGCAGCTCCTCGGAGCAATTGCCATGAAAGTATTTGTAAAACAGACAGAGAGAGGTGACGACACTTCTGTGAGAAAGTGACCGTAGACGAGATGCCAGAGCAGAGCCAATTATATTGCATATCCGCCTCTGGAGCCTATCAAGAACCCCGAGGCAAATAGAAGGGGCTCCGGACCATATATGGCAGCAATACTCGATGCAAGGGCGAATTGTTGATATATATATTTTAGGGGAATGTTGTTTTTTATTGATTTGTTGATGTGTTTTAATGTTCTGTTTTTTTTTGTTTTTTTTTTTTTACTTCCTCTTATTGTCAAAAATAAATAAATTGGTGAGTTGAGTGGAATAGTACCTTATAGGTAAGTACCCATTCCTGTTTAAAGTCTGTGCATATTTTTTAAAAATCTGATATTAAATAAAGACAGTTTTTTAAAAATATAGTGATCAGGAAAACATCTTTAGTTGGCTTCACAGAGTAGCAGTTCATGGGAAACTGCTGCTTGAGTGTTTCTTGCAAATAGAAAAAAATGAAAGGCTTTAATGAAAGTGAAGCTAGATTTTGCCATCAAGGATTTGAAAGAGATTGAGGAAATTATGAGATGTCATATCTCCCAACCTGACAGTATTACCCAGAAACATCCAAAGCAATATGTACTAGGCCACAAAGGCCACATTCAATCTGGAACAAATGTGCATCAAATTTATCAACAACTTCATAACATGCACTCCAGGTTTACAAACACCTCTCTGCTGTGTGCATTTGGTGTGTTGCATTTCCATCCCATTTGCTTCATGAATAAGGAAGAGCTGAAAAGTCTAATTGCCCATTGTGGATATGAGCAAACCTACAAATGGATTGAGGATGGGGAAGATCACCAGCCCGTCATCAATGCCGTTCTGTCTTAACTGGAGTTGTCCATAAAAAATTAAAATAAATTTTTTTCAGAAAGTGTTCAGTTTTCCTTTTAATGGTCATTCATTTTATTTATATCCATGGCTGGCAATATTTCCTCTAATTCTCAAGATTTGTAGATTAAATTGAAAATTTAACATTTTATTTCTTTTTCAAAAAATAAAATTATATACATTTTATAAAAAAACTGCACTGGATAGGCTTAACTTTGGCACACTTGTTCATAAAAAATTGAAATCTAATTAGTAGGAAATTTTCAAAATGTAATCAGTTTCCTTTTTAAATGATTATTTGTTTAATTCTATACAACCTGTATTTCAAAGGTTAAAATGAAATTGATACATTTTCAAAAAAAACAAAAAAAAAAACAAAGGATACATTTTATGTTTCAACTTTTGCAAACATACCTTGTCTTTTCGTAATTTTTTTTTTCCTTAAGCCATTATTATAATGGAATTATGGGAGATAATAAGCATATCTTCTTTAAGCAGTATCTGTTTCATTTTTTCTTTCTTTTTATGTATTAGCACTTTCAATGCCAGAGACCTCTACCTGATTGATTAATAAAATTTACATTTAATATTCTGTTCAGTGGATGATAAACTCGAAGGAGTTTTCTTCTAAGCAGGGGAAGCAGGCCAAAGAAGATCCCAAATTCCAAACACCTTTAAAAAAATGCTTTTGTGATATTTTAAGTTAAAAGTTATATTTGCTTCAATTCAAATTAATTAAATTTTAAATAAGTTAATTTTTTTCAAATAATCTTTCAGAAAAGTATATTTTCAAAAGATTTTTTGATAAAGAGAATGTGTTAACAAATCTGTCAACATGGACGAATTTATAGATTTTACTGATAGATAAAAAAAAAAATTCCAATCAATTTAAATTCTGTTTGAAATACACCTCAAAAGTATTTTGTTTATTGGGAATATTAAATTTAATCTATTAGCTTGGAAATATAACTAAAGAAAGATTTTTCATTTTTTAAAATGCAGTTGAAACTTTAGGTATCATGTTTTTGTTTTTTTTTTAACTAGTACCTATTTTTAATCCTTTATTTTGTTTTTATATGTTAAGATTATTTTTTAAACTGTTGAAAGTGGCCAACTGTCACCAAACCAAACAATCAAAAACCAATGAACTTCAATTATAACAGATTTTTTATTGGGACAAAGTTGGGAAAAATAAATATTCACAAGATTGCTAGTTTAAAAAAAAAAAAAAAAAAAAAAGGATCTTTCAACTACATTTTAGTAAGAAAGCATACTGAATTTATAATTTTTTAATTTATCTAATTATAACAAATACCAACCAATATTTGAATTTAAGCATAAATAGTAAATAATTACCTAAAATGCCAAATGTTAGGTTTTATGGAATGATCCATCAAAATTTGATTCATTCAAAATTTCAAATCCAACTTTTTTTCACCATAAATATCTGTAAAAACCAAATATTTCAAAACAAGCTTCACTAAATAAAATTAAAGACCATGCAAGAATAAACTGAAGTAAAAAAATAAAACAAGGTTTAAAAATGAAAAAATCTTTCTTGAAACTTTTATTATTTTAGTTTTAATTTCAAGCTAATAGATTAAATTTAATATTTCCTTGAGCAAAATATTTTGCTGTATTACAAACCAAATTTAAATTGATTGGAATCATTTCTTTTATTATTTTATCAAAAAATCTATAAAAATTGTCCATATCAACACAAAATAATTCTTTTTATTAAAAAATCTTTCTAAAATAAAATATAATTTTTTGAAACTTTGAGAATAATTAGCTGATTTAAAGTTTAATTAATCTGAATTGAAACAAATATTACTTTTTAGTTTAAAATATCGCACAAAAATCATTTTTTTAACACAAATGTGGGTAATTTTTTTTTTGACATAAATTGAATGTCTGATTTATTTGGGAAATTTAAATAAGGAATTAGATAATGGAATACAATATAAACACTTCTTTTTTTTTAATTTTTTTAATTTTTTTTATAGATAGTAATCTTAAAAAAAAAAAAAAAAAAAAAAAAATTTAAAATTCTAATATTTTATTGAATTTTAGATACTTTTTTTTTTTTTTTTTTTTTATCTTACTTACAAAGATGTTTGTTGAGGAAGTTTTAAAATTACCAATAAATTTTAAATTTAGGATAGTTATTTTTTATTATTTTCTGATGATGTGTATGGATGTCTGTATTTACAAAAATCATATTTTATTTATTTGAAAATAAATTCAAAAAAAAAATAAAAAACTGGGGATTTTGGTTGTTGAATTCTTATGAATACGTGAATAAAGTTTTAATTTAATAATTCTATTTAAAAATTCAAATCGCTACAAATTAATAAATTTGATTTTAAATTTTTAAAAACTTACAAATTATTCTAATTAAAAAAAAAAAAAAAAAAATAAAAATAATTCTTGTAAAAATTCATTATTCATTTTGAAAAAAAAAAGAAAAATTAACCTTCATAGCAAAAAAAAAAAATTTTGAAAACCATTTTACTATATTTATTATTTACCATTTTATTTTTTTTTTAAATTTGAAAAAATTTTTATTGAAAAATTTTCATAAAATATTTATGAAAATCCATCAAATGTATCCTCTTTTTTAAAATTTATTTTTTTTTTTATTTTGTATATGTATTTTTTTTGTCAATACATTTTGTATACAAAAATTATCAGAAAATTATAAATTTCTTAATTTTATTTATAATTTTTTAACATTTCCTCAATTTTTTTCTTTGCAAATTTAAAAATTTGTAAACTTTTTTTAAATAACTGAAATTCATTAAAATAAATTTTTAAAAAAAAAAATTTTTTTAAAATTTTTAAGATTAAAATATATATATATATATATATATATATATATATATATATAATTTATATATATAATTAATTTTTTTAAGAACAAAAAATTGGATTTAAAAATCGGAATTTCAAATATTTTTTTTTTTTGTTCCTGTCAAGTTCATTACATTCATTTTTTAATATAAAATTTATTAAAAAAATAAAAAAACTCTTCTCTTTCAAATTTTAAAAAATTGTTTTTATTTTTTTTTTTTTAATTAGAAAAATTTGTTTTAAATCTTAAATATTTTATATTAATTTCAAATAAGTGAAATTGAAATATTTAAAAATCATAAATGGAAACAAGACAAATCATCAAACAAAAATATCTTAAAAAAATTTTGATTTTTTTTTTTTTTGGATGTTTAAAAATGTTCTGATTTGTAAGTACAGGCAACTATACATGACATTATCAGAAAAAAAAGTGATCAATAAAAAATAAAAATCTTTTTTTCATTTCTAAAAATTCATTAAAACATTAAAAAAGGCACTCTTTTCACTTTCTTCAATTATGTTTTATAGATAGTTCCATTTAAACACATTAAATCTGTCATCAGGCTGTCAACACATCAATACAGCTAATGTTGGGTTAAAAATAATATTTTATGTAAATATTTTAAATTTAATGTAAATAATATTTGTTTCAAAATCAGATTAATTATAATTTTAAATCAGCTACTACTTAAAATCAAATAAATTTTCATTGTAACATTATTTTATTTTTTTTTTTTCTTAAAAAAATTTTTTTAATAAATATTGTGAATGAAAGACAACTAAAAAAATATAAAAAACTATTTAAAAAAAAAAAAAGAAATTCTCCATTAAATTTAAATATTCAAAAATAATAAGCTAATATTTTTTTATTATTAGAAATATTTTTTTATATTAAAGCTCAAATTTATTAAAAATAAAATAAGTTTCAAAAAATTTTTTCATTTTTTTTTCATTTTTAAAATAAAATATAGGTAATATTTTAAATTTGTGGAGCTTCAAAAAGATTTTTAAAAGAAATCACCACTAATTTGAAATGATAAATTGCCAAACTTGAAAAAAAACCTAAATTTCATCATCAAAATCTTTACAAAATCTAAGAGGAAAGACCAAAGTTTTTTTTTTTTTATTTTAGTAAATTTTTCATCCTTTTTTTTACATTCAAAATTTTGATTAAAAAATTTTTTTCTTTATCAGCAGGTGACTTTAAAATAAAACAGTAAATTTTAACATCTTTTTTTTTTTGATAGACACATTAATTTGGAAATTCTTAAAAAAAATAAAATAATTGTCAGATTTTAATGAAACTTTCAGAAATTATTCACAAATGATTTGTTTTTTAAGTTTTTTTTTTATATAGTTTTTTCTTGGTAACCCCATCCCTTACTTGATTTTATGAAAATTTGAAAATTCAACGTTGTAACTTTTTATCATTAGTCAAAATGAAGAAGTCTTTTGAAGAATTTAAAGAATTAAATTTTTTTTAAAATCAAACCAGTTACTAAAAAAAATCATTTTTGAATTGTAAAAAAATACAAAACCTAATAAAACTTAAGACATTATTGAATTAGAAAAGCTTTAATTCTTTTTATGAATAATATATGTTAAAATTTTTTCGTATTTTTTCAAAAAAAAAAATTTTCAATGAAAAAAAAAAATTTTTTTTCAAAAATTTTTTTTTCAATTTTAATTACAAAATTTAAAAAGTTGTTAAACCTTTTAAAATTCAGAAAAATTATATTTTAATGAGATGAGGATATATGTATGAGTATTTACATTATATTTTTTACTTTTTCCTCATCTTTGTTTTTTATTTTTAAATGTTTCCCATTTTTTTTGCATTTTTATTAATGGATTTTAACCTTCTTCAAAATTGGTTGGAATTTTGAACTGAACCCTTTATTTTAAAAATATTTTAAATTTATTTTCTAATTCATCGTGCCATGTTTTATGGATGTCAAAAAAAAGTTATCTCCTTTAATTTTTTTCTGAAAGTTCTCCAAAGCCTTAACCAGGAATTGAACTCACCTTTTTGGGTCTGTCAAATTTTATCAAACCAAAAAAAATCCACTGTGCCATTTTTTCTTTGTTTTTGGCACAGTGGAAAATTCTTAAAGATTTTCATTTCCAAATTTGAAAAAAAATGAGGACAATAGTCCGAAAAATATAAATATAAATTAATAAATTTAAAATTCAATTTAAATAATTTGTAAATTTTAGAAAAAATACTGTTAAAAAAAAAATTTTACTAATCATAAATCTAAAAAATTATTAGAATTTGTTCCATAAAAAAAATTTCAAAAAAAAAAAAAAAATTTTCATGGTTTCTTGATGTGTATACAGACGTTCATATATATTATTTGTATCATTAAAAAAAAATTTTTAAAGTTTTTTTAAAATTTCATAACTGAAATAATATTTGCATTAATAATAAATTTTTAATACCATAAAATTTCATAAAAGATTTGATTATAAAAATTCTAAGTATCATTTTTTTTTTATGAAATTTTTTATATTAATTTATTTATCTAATAATAAATGAAATTTTTAATTTATTTTTATTGTTAAATAGTAAATTTTTTTTTTATTTTAAAAAATAAATCCATCAAACCAAAAATTTAAAGTATCTAATAATTAATTTTAATATTAGATTTCTTAAAATATTTGTTAATTTGTAAAAATTACTAGGTTAAAAGTTCACTTAACCTTTATTAAATCTGCATTATTAAAATTTTAGAAAATTTTTCAAATTTTTTTTTTTTAAAAGAAATCAATTGCAACAATTATTATTGTTAATTTCATTCAAAAAAAAACAAGTTTTATTTTTAAAAATTTTTATACAACAAATATTTATTCAAATACACTATTGTTTAGATCAGAGTAACATTCAAAAAGGATAAACATTTTTTAAAGCAAATTTTTAAACCACATACAAAAAAATTTTTTAAAACTTGTCAATTCTGTTCATCCCATGACCTCATCTGTCAATATCAATCAACACCTGACAAACAAGTCACCATAAAAAAAAATAAAAATTTTTTTAGATTAAATATTTTCTTTTTTTTTTTTTAAAGTAATAATTTTTGTTTAAATTACATTAAGTTAAAACCTCCATGAGATCGAAAAAAAAGAGCATAGCATGATGAAAAAAAGATGCCAAACTTGACGAAAAAACAAAATTTTATCATCTAAATGTTTATGTTATTATTAAGAGGAAAGATCAAAGTATTTTTGGGGGTATTTTTTTTTTTTTTTAATCGTTCCTAGCACATCCAAAATTTTCGTTAAAAATTTTTTTTTTGAGTTTTGACAGAAAAAATTGATAATTTTTTTTTTTTTCCATTTTTAAAAAAAAATGAAAATCTCAGTTTGAAATTCTTTTAAAATCAATTATCATTTTTTCAAAACTTATTTTAAGAAAATCAGAAATTATAATGTTTATTTAAAATATTTTGAACCAAGCTTAACTTAGCTTTTGCAAAAGATGTAATTTGAAAATAAAACAAAGCAGGTCATAACATTTCATGTCACTTGACAGGTGATGAATGATGTATTTGACAGATTACATGAGGATAATTTGTTCTACAGAAGGAGAAAAGTGAAATTATTTACATTTAAGTGAACAAATTATTTACCTCGTTATTTTTTTTTAGAAAACTTTCAGCGCTCTAATTTTTTTTTTTTTTTGTACTTAGCTTTCACCTTTACGTTTACGATGCTTTATGGAAAATATATTATAAAGAAATTAAAATAAGACTGTTAAGAGTGAGATTAAATTTCATATTTCAGATAAGAAAGGTATCTAATTAATTTATAGGTACCTTTTCTTATGAAATTTTATCAGAAAATGTACATAAAATACTATAATTTTATGTACATTTATTACATTTTACTGTGTTATTTGTATTTCCATTCATTTTATTATTAATTTAGATTTCATTTATGGAAAAATGTCATAACTGAAATTAATATAAAAATAAGATCATATAAATTTCATAAGATGATACTGATACTTGTAGGTACCCTTCTCAGTTGAAAATGAAAAATCAAATTAACTTCTCCAACTATGTTTCGCAAAAATAAAGGCCTTAACAGCGGAGAACAATGCTTAACTCAACAAATAACGTAACTTAATTGTGTTCATGCTGGTCTTCTGTACTTTATAATTACAGCCGTATTATAAACACAAAATTATATTTCTTAATTACTGCTGGTCTTCTGATTAGTCAAAATTATACAATTTACAATGCGCTAAAAAAGATCTATCTCATAAGGACATTTACAAAACCTGAATGCGGCTTTTAACTAATTTTATAATATTTTAACAACTTAAATGTAAAAATCTATTATAATTAAAAAAATAACAAATAATTGTATTAAAATTCATTTTTCATCAAAAAATTTTTTTTACTTTCAGAAAATATTGTCCATATTCATAAAAACAACTAAAAGCAAATAAAAGCATTTGAAATTAAATAATATTTTTTTTATTGAGTTTTGTTTTTTGTATGTTACAATTCAGAGCTGATTTTCAGGTAGGGGGGGTCAATTAAAAAAAAAAAAAAAAAAAACATGATTTGCATTCCTCAAAGCCTTGTGCTTTTTAACTATTGTAATCACTAAAACCTGTATTCGATCGAATTTCTAGAGTTTTCATAAAATTAGTTATTTTATGGGGGGGTAATAAATATAAAAAAAAAAATATTTCTGCCATGACTTTAAAAAAAAAAAACATATTTATAATAATTTCGATCATCTGTGAATAGTTTCTGAAAGTTTCATTAACATCCGACAATTATTTTTATTTTTGCAAGATTTTCCAAATTAATGTGTGTCACAAAAAAAAAAAAAAAGCTAAAAATTGTATATTATTTTTACTAGTTCCGGTGATACAAAGAGAAACAAGGTTTTTTTAATCAAAATTTAGAATGTTCTAAAAAGAAAGAAAAATTTTTAAAATAATTAAAAAAAACTTGGTCTTTCATTTATTGATTGGAATCAATAAACTTTTTTTTTTTGTTTGTTTGTTTTTAGTAAAATCGATGAAGTCTGCAATTTTGAGATATTTATAAACAAAAGTTAAATTGTTTTAAAAATCTTGTAAACACCTTTTTCAAATGTTGAGTAAAAATAAAATTTAAAGTTTTTGAAAAAAATATATTTTAAGTTAACCTTCGATATCGCTTTTTTAGGGGTTGGGGTACCTACTTTTATTAGAGCCAGAGTCAAAAAAAAATATAAATAAATAAATAAAAAATTATATATATACACATTACTTTATTCTGAAAAAAAAAAAAAAAAAAAGGCATGTAGAAGTTGTCAAACACTGGACAACAGAATTCGGTTAGTAGCAATCTTTACTAAACCTCGTAATGAAAAATTAATTTAAATTAATTCACTTGTATCACCATGAAAAAATGTTTTCCAGTAATTAAATATTGCCTAATTCGCATACGAATTCATTTTTTACTCGATATTTTCTATTTTTTGTTCTTTTGATTGTGCATTAGTTATGTTAAATAATTTTTAAAAAATACATTTGATATACAAGAACTAAAAAAGCTCGAAATTCTAGATTATGAAGGACAAAAAAGAAATCATCAAAATTCAAACTTCACTTCATACAAATCCATTTTTCGTGTCAGTAAATTCATGTTTCAGAGTTTAGCTAAACACCTTTAAAAATATTTTAAAATAAGTAAAAACAAGAAAATTCAGTAAAGACCAACAGTATTTTAAATTTTTATTAAAAATAAAAGTAAATGAGAAACTTTATGGACAGTTAGGGATTCAAAGCCATGAGTTGGAGAATAGTTCGTTAGGATGATGGAAATGTGTGAAGCTTTAAAAATCATACAAAAATGCATGAAATTAAAAAAAAAAAAATGCCCTAAACGTGCCTTCATTTTTAAAAGTAAAACTAACAATAAATGATAACTTATATTTCTTGATTTTTATTTATTTTATTTTTACAAATGAGAGCGAAAACCTGGCAAACAACTGTCACAGAAAAGCTCTTTACTTTACATTTACAACAAACAGTACGGTATACGGGGGGGGGGGGTAAATGAATTAAAAAGACAAAGGTACAAACGGACAGCCTTCGTATCTTTTTTATTTTGTTGGTTAACGGTGCATCGGTTATCTTCACAAAGTCAATATAGGGAAAAAAGGGGATGTAAAGTTTTAAGATATAAACTTCTTTTTTAGTTTTACTGTCCGCTGATGTTCCCAACAATGAAAAAAAAAAAGTTTAACAAATTGTAAAACTTTTCCGTTGTTCAAAGACAATAAATAGAGAGAATGCTATAAAAAAAAAAACACACAAATCGAACTATAGAAACAACCAGTACGACTATGTATTTTATTATTTATGTTAAAAAAATAGAATCACTACCACTACGATTGCTGCATACATTCAATTCGAAAAATTAAAAAATTATACTGCAGGACAAACATACTCATTTGCTTGTATCCTAATAAGTTATACTTAAAATTTTATTTTCATTGCTGATACAAATTTGTATCAACAGCTTTTTCACACGCGTGAAATAGAGATTTAAAAACACGTAAATAACTGCAGGTTTGAAGACTTTCAGTTAATGATACGAAAAGAATACTAGGCCAAATAAATAAAATTTAAAAAGAGGCGAGTTGGGCTATCTATAGATAAAAGATTTCAATTAAATCTTGTATTTACCAAAAAAGAAAAAATAAACTTTTCAAAATGAAAAAAAAAAATCTAAGAATTTAAAGTAAAGCCAAATAATGATGTCGACAGTAACAATAATGATGAAATAAATGTTGAAGAATGAAGAAGAGCATACAACTCACTCCATCTTCTGAACATAAAAATGAGAAAAAACAAAAGTAAATACATTTGGGCAGAAACACCGGGAAAAAAAAAACAATTGTGATTAACAGAATAAAAAAAGAAAATCAAACTTTAAAAAAATATTTAAGTTTCTTTAAAGAATGGAAAACATGGTAATAAAAAGAAAAAGGCGACTTTTAATGAAAAGCGGGAAGAAAGGGAAAAATTAATTTATTTTAGAAACAAACTTTTGTCAAAATCCTCCCTAAATCAATCTTTTTTTCAATTTTTGCTTCATAATTAATTAAGAAAAAATCATTTCCATTATCCTTAGTGTTAATTTTTATTATTTAACTAGCAGTTTCTTCCGTCTTTCTTTTATGATCAAGAGAACTATAAAATAAGCATGCTAGCTGTCTGCCCGGCACAGTAATCAACAACGTCAGTTGAACGCGCCGATTCCCACTAGAATCTGCTTAAAAAGAACTACTGCAGCCGCTGCAAATGGACTAAAAGGCAGGCAAATAGCCCCGAAAGCTGTCGCCACGAGCTTACCTGGAATCAGTCAGACCATAATCAACAATCATATCTGCTCAATCCTTTGACATCCGCCATCTTTAAATTAGGGTCTACGAAGTTTATTTGCAGACAGATTTTCGAACTCGCTAGGAGGAGAGAAAGAGTAGGAAAGAAAAAGTGTGAAAGTATAAGGGGAGAAAGGGTTTCTTTGGTTGGAGGGGTGAGAATTTATTAATAAAAACTGGAGGAAAGAGAAGGGTGAGAGATACAAATGGAGAAGGGGATTGTAACGAAGTTATAAGAACATTAAGGGGGGAAAAAAGAATATCGGTAGTATAAGAGGAAAGCTGAGAGGAAGTGATTTTATAAAAATAAAAGTACAGTGAGAAGGGAAAGAATAAGAAATGAAAGAATATGAAAAAAAAGTGATTATGTATAACTTAGGCAAAAATGAAAAAATAAGGACGTTAAAAATTGAAATACACGAGGTAGGTAAAAAAATGAAACGACAATAGAAAACAGCTAAAATAAAAAGCTAATTTCTGAAAAGAAACAAAGACTTCAGACAGATGTTAGATGAGAAAGGAAGAAACTCATTTGTTGAGGAGAGATTGTTAAAAGAAATGACACGAGAAAGGTTTTAAAATCGGTGACTTAGGAGTAACTACAATCCAAAATATGTGAAGAAGAGTGGTAAAGAAATAGGTAAAAAACAAATTGACAGTAAGTTAAAAAAAAAGTCTTCATAAATGATCAAGACAAGGCGGAGAATAAAAACAAGTTTAATAAAAATATCCGTTGAAACTGGAAAGAGAGGCAAGCGTGTGAAAATAAAAAGAACTTGTGTACAGTATAGTCACAAAAATTTTACAGAGAAAAGTGGAGGAAAAACAGTCAAGAAACGAAAAGTTGCAGGAAAATGTATATGAAAGCTGAAAGACCTAAATAATAAAAAAAGCAACGTAAAATAAAAATGTTTCACTCTCAATATGAAAGAGAAGAATCAACGGTGTAATAATTAATTGGAAAATAAAGATACAGCTGTGAACTACGGACGACAAAAGAACTGGAATAAATTATTTCTTAAAGATAAAAGACAACGGAGAGAAAGATTAGAAATAAGCACCAAGACACTTGACTACAGGATGCTATTATTTCAAACTTGAAATCAAAGTTAAAATAATTGAAATTAAATTGTTATTTTTCTTTTCATATCCCATGTAAAAAAACCTATTGAAAAAAAGTAACCGATCAAAACAGCCAATAATATTTTTAAAAGCTTGCGAAAAACAATTGTGATTTTAATAATTTTTCTTTTTTGACGTATTTTCCATAAGCATTCATTCGTAAAAAAAAAAAAAGAAGCTCTCTTCAGTGTCTTCTTCTTTTTTGTTTTATTTCCATTGAAACAAAGGAAGAGATTAAGAAATATTTTTTCTCACAGACACTGTTTATTTTTATTTTTTGTTGTTTTTTGAATCCCTTTTCCTCCTATTACTTCTAAACTCTTTTCCAAATAAAATTACTAAAACATGAAAATGGGAAAAGAAAATGAACTGAGACTTTTTTTTAGAGTAAAATAACTGCATCTTTCTTTCAGTTTTTTTTTTACTTTTTATTATGAAATCATTTTTTTGAGAAAATGACAAAATTAATCATTATTTTTTTTTTTTTTTTTTTTTTTTTTTTTAATTACTAATTCAATGACTATCCTTTATTTTTTATTTTTTTAAAAATTATAATCGGTAAGTGGTCAGCAGGTTTGTCCAAATGGACCAAAAAACTATCTCACCGGATCAACCTTGCTTTGTTTTTGGTTTTTGCCTCATTTATTTGAATAATTAATGCTAAAAAATGATCAACGCGTAAAAACGTTAGTGTGTTTAGTTTATTAGTTTGTTTAATTGTGTACTTTTAGTGTCTTTTTAATTTTTATGAATAGCATTCGATTACACAGTACACTGTGACAGTATTGCTGGTTTCATGACAAGAAAAAGAGAGTAAATAAATAAATTGAATTTAAATAATACTCCATTTATGAAGTGGTGTTCAATTTTGAAGGATTTAAATAAAATCATTTATTTTAAAAACACCAAGCCAAATATATATACCCACGTTATGTGAGAACGGGACAGTGAGTATGAAATCAGGACT
Organism: Acanthosepion pharaonis; assembly: GCA_903632075.3. Taxonomy (NCBI): domain Eukaryota; kingdom Metazoa; phylum Mollusca; class Cephalopoda; order Sepiida; family Sepiidae; genus Acanthosepion; species Acanthosepion pharaonis. The sequence continues at coordinate 74,735 of CAHIKZ030002730.1, read as the reverse complement.
TTTAAGTTTACAGGGAATTACTTGATTTTTAGCTTGATACAGCTCGCACTTTCTGTTTGTCAGGAATATTGTGTTACTTTGGGTGTTCAAAAGTGTTCGTTTCAAATATTTACATAACTTGACATGCTAAGTGCCAGTTGCGTAAAGTGATTTTATATTGCATTTGATTTGAGTGGCCTGCTGGAATTATAAAAAAATGTATTGTAAGTTTGTAAGTAATTGATTGTCTCCTTTGTTCGGATGGATTATGTGCCGTAGGAATTGGTGTTCTGTGCTGTGTCTGTAGTGTATTGATTTTAACTTGATGTACAGTTTGTATAACATTTAAAAAAAATAAAACATTGTGAAAGGAAAGAATAACATTTTTTTACTTTCATCTGGTTGGAATTTCAAACTTTTCAGTGTGAAGTTAGGCACTAGACTAAATCAATTTAAAAAGTTGAATTTAAAAGTTATTGTTTGCTTTAATGCGTTTTTTCCTTTACTGAAGAATGAAGATTGTTAATTCCAAATAATGTGTGTTTTGAATGATTAACATTTTATTTTAGCCTTCACTGTTAGTGTTACATACTGTACAATAAACATGACAAATTGTATAACATAATGTGTTAAAATATTTTTCATTAATTTGCTGGTTTATTACCCTCCCTCATGCTGTGTGTAATTATTTTCAGTACAGGAAGATTTTCTTAAGTTAAAGGCTGTAAAGCACTAGATTTTGGAATCAGTATTTTTCTTAAAATGTAAGATGTGACTGTAACTGTAAGGTTAAAATTTTCAGAAATAGTTTTGTTCATGTTGATTGTTAATTCTTATCTTAAATAAGTAACAAGAACATCATACAAAAAATAACATTTAAAAATGCAAGGAGTAATGACAATGTGCGCATGAATTCTGTTCTAAAAAATAAAAAATGTAATTAATATCTTTGTCTTGTTCATAAATAATTTTTTTAATTCACACAGAAAACGTGTTGTGGGAGCTCTTCTAAGCAGGTTTATAAAAAAAAACCACCTCTCTTTAAATTAATTGTGTGGATTTTTTAACATGTCTGGTATGTTTATTAAAAATCTATTAAACACTTTAAAAAATTACTTTTCAAGATGTGACATATTTTAAAAAATAAAATCTTATGCCTTTATTAATGCAAATTTAAAATTGTGTAAAGCCCTTGATAGTTTGGATAAATTTTCTTAAGATTAATGAAAAAATATTCAAGCTACAATCAAATGAATCTACTATTAAAACAAAAAATATTGCTTAAAAAATGATTAATATCAGAACACATCATATATCTATCCAGTTCTCCACTTATTTAAATGCAACAGCAAAATATACATGGAAGAAGAAAGTACTTAAATTCTCCAATGGAAATCAGCTAAATAGCAAAAGCTCTTCAATTAGAAGCATGTTTTATGATAACTGGAAATAAACCTGTTGTAATCTGATAGATACAAAAAAAAAGTAACACTTTCATAGAAAGTAGTTACTTTTTCATTTTATGAAGTGATGTCACTAAGCACTAATACGTGACCAAAGTGACTTCATCTTAACCGTCTTTTGTATCCCTTCATCATAATATGTAAATTTATAAGTCATATGAGTTCACATTTCTTATAAATAGTAATGGGATCAAATCCAGCAGCTAGAGCTGTCAAAAGTTTGCAACAGACTTTTTCTTTATTTCACAGTTGTACTCAACAATTAGTTGAATGAAACTTGTATTTTATTTCAAGTTTCTATCAGATTACAACAGGTTTATTTCCAGTTATCATAAAACATGCTTCTAAAACATGCTTTCATAGAAAGTGGTTAGTCCGTCAGTCAGGTTCCAGGAATCAAACTGAGCAGTTGATTTTTTAACACAGACCTCAAATATCTCGCACATCTTATTTATACAATGGAGTGCTGTATTTTACAATCAATGCCATCGCTTGACAAGACACCAGAAGTGTTGAAACAAAATGGCTATTTTTGTAATGATGTTATAACATAGTTATGTTATAATTTTTAAATACATATTATTGAACACTATGCACTATATATAAAAATAGCTGTTTCTATATATATATATATATATATATATATATATATATATATATATTTTTTAAGACATTTTTTTTGTTTATACATTCTTTTTATAGATACAAATATTTAAGTAAATGCTCTGTTTACAATAAACAGTATTAAACAACATTACCAACCTGAATGTCTGAGAAATTTTCACAGAAAAATATAGATGGATAGAAATATATATATATATATAGATAGATAGAAATAATTAGGAGGATTTGAAATAATTCATCGAGTCTCAACAGAATGCAGAAAGCACTGGACAGCTGTTTCGTCCTATATTTGGATTTCGAGTTTAATTTGTTACCTCTTCGTCACTGAGGCCCATTGGTACAGTTAGTATGGTGTTTGCCTCCTATCATAACTCTTTGGGCTTCAATTCTTGGTATTGGATGCGCACTGCTGATGAGTTCCAAATAGAGGACGAAATGGCAGTCCTGTGCTTTCTGCATTCTGTTGAGGTTTCTTCTAGACTTGATGAATTACTTAATTATGAGATATATATATATATATATATATGTGGACATGTGACAAAGTAGTTAATGCATTAGCATTCCAACCATGAAACTTGGGTTCAAATCTTACTATGGTTGATTTGTCAAGCAGGTGACTTCTTGATAATATTGGCTTGGAGAGACAATCATCCCAGCATGCAGCACCATTGGAAAGTGATTGAAAACTATACCACAAGTTGATCCTTATGTGTTTAGTTGCCATTGATGATTGTGCTGGTATAAAGTTACAAGTCATCATGACCAAAGTTTTATATGTATTGGCTTTAGTCAACTATGCCAGAATATATACTCCCTCTCAGAAATTGTAACTAAGGTCTACTCAGCATAGTTTAGTGTTGAGGAAAGAAATGTGCCTGAGTAGGTATCTAAATAGAGATTATCTAGCTACCTTAAAAATGAGTAACCAGCCATTATATATACATATAAACATACATATATACATTATCAATTAATTAAAAATAGAATTAATGTTTCATGACACATAAACTCATGCTGTGAATATATATATAAATATATGATAGGGATACATTTTCAGGGGACAAACCTGCAAAATATGGTCGTATTTTAAGGTAGTGCCAAATTAATGTAATGATGTTTCAAAGTGAGAACTGTACCTGACTCCAGGATTCTCAACTGAGGATGAAGGCTTTGTTTGTGACACAGTTTTTGTTTTTGCAACAGCCTGTACATGAAATTATAGACTTTTTGGGAAAGTTCAGATAGCATTAGGAAATACTAGCAGTTGGGAATGATGTGATTTACAGTGTGCATTTTTCAAATGATTGTGACACAATGTACTCATTAATGAGTAACTAACAAATGGTATATATCCCTAAGGTGGTAAGAGAATAAATATATAATCACATCAAAAAAGAATGTAGAACTGTTACATTAAAATTGATTGCCTGCGTCAACTTCAGACTGCTATTAGTAAATCAGTTGAAGGAAACCATTTTTCAGATTCCTTTGTTTGTCATCACTTACAACCACTTTAAAAGATGAACAAACACCAGTTGTTATAGATCATCTTACCTTGCCTTTCTATCTGAGGTTCACACTGTTGCAAGAGCTTTGAATTTATTTTTTTCAATTGCATTTTTTGGGATCACAAATGCCTTATTGTAGTTTTTGCAGGTGAAGCTATTTTGTATATTGAAAATAGCTAGAAAAATCAAGTTAAATTTTTTTCTTTTCTTACAGTGAGGTTCACCCTCTAAATCAAAGAAATGAACTAACCGTTAACTGTAAACACAGCTATAAATTTAACTTACTATAGGGGTTGTAATACCTTCAATGATAAAGATATGTTACTGTAAGTTTAGTAGGTTGTTACTTTTATTACCTGATGGTCCTCCTGTTGATTCGGGTGTGTGTTGGTGTACATGTATTGTGTTGTTTATGTCTGCATTGTGTGTGTGTGTGTGTGTGTGTGTGCATATACGTATGCGTGTATGTATGTATGTGTGTGTATGTGTATATATGGATATGTATGTATATGTGTATATATGTTTGTAGGTATGCTTTTCTGTGTTTCTGTCTGTAGTGAAGAATGTGTGTACACATATCTATGTATTTTTTATTTTCTTTCATATACTGTTATATTTTTGTACTTGTGTATGTGCACTAGTGCATATATAGGTATATATGAAATATATTTTTATATATATTTGTGTGTTTAGAGTTTTCTTTTTTATATATTAGATGGTGTTATTTTTATGCGTATATATCTATTTTTCTGTCCATGTCTCTATGTTTTAATGTCCTTTTTTCACTAATGTTTGTTTTTCTGTTCTGCCCATGTTGAATTTTATCTATTCTAGCATTTTTATCTATGTATATTTACCCGTATAAGTTATATTTTAATAAATGGTTAGAATTCATTTAATAACACTTTCAAACTTGAATATTTCTTGGTAGGTGTATCGGTGTGTCTTTGTCAATGTATGTGTGTGTATGTACATGTCTTTGTCGGTGTTTGTGTGTATGGTCACTTGTGTCTACCTTTCATTGCGTATGTATGTTATCATTTTTTTGTCTTTTTTTAAAGGGTCATGGAGATATTTCCTGTCTCGTCGCTTTCTTGCATGTTTATATATCTAAATACATCTGCGTGTTTATGCATTATAATCTGATTGTGTATGTATTGTCTTTTGCAAGATGTCATCGTCCCCTGCCTCTGTTTATGCTTCAAATGTATCTATGTTGTCATGAAGTTCAGAGCAACATTTGATCTTAACATTTATTCCAACTTAATTTCAATAAACACAAAATAAATAGAAAAACATGTATTTTTTTCCTCGGTAATTTTATAATTTTAAACTTAATATAGATTAAATTTAAATTTTAAAATTGGTAATTTTTAATTTCAAATTTTATCATATAATTTAATATTTATTAGAATAAATTCTATTTTAGTCTAACCCCAACATTAAAGCATTAAATAATTATATATATATATGTGAGGACTAAAAGACTGACTGCAAGAAGGAGGGTAACAAAGGTTCCTGAACATTTTAGAATTTTTTTGTCTAAAACCATTTTTCAGTTTCACATTTTACAAACTAAACAGAAAAAAATCGTGTTCTTTTAGTCTTTTAAGATCTTTTCTTTGGCTGAAAAAAAGTACTTTACCTCCAAGAATGTATATGTTTGGGTGCAATACAGATAAACAAGGCCACAAATTAATTCTATTTCAATGACTGCCAGTGACCTCTGAATTCAAATTTGACCATTTTGATAGTCAAAAGCATTTTTGTACTTCATAGCAAACTAAATATTTCAATTCATTTGGCTAGAAATGATATGTACTTTTAATGGTTACTGGTGACCTCTAATAACCTGTGAGATCAACTTCATATATATTATGTTATTTCTTAAGGTCTGTGAGTTTGTAGAGGGTTTGACTTTGTGCCGCTAACAGAAGTTGACTGTTGGCTGACTGCAATAAACAAAATGAAGACTTGATTAGAAAATGAATGACCAATTGACATATAGATACAGGATGCAGAGGTTTAAAGAATGCTCAACCTCAAATCAGCTTTACATTGACTGAATCTCCCTTTTGTTGGGATGGCTACCAAACATGTCCGCACTCAATAGGTGGGAAATGAGAAGAGAACAATGGTTTTTGGTTTCCTTTTACATTATGAGAAAGTGAAATTCTTTATTATTTTTATTATTATTTTATTTATTAGTTTATTTTCATTCTCCCACAATACACCCCACCCAGAAGAGGAGCTGTATAAATACATTATTTACTAAAAATATATAAATTTATTCTTTTTAGAAAATGTTACCTGTCTTCCTGAGCATATGGTTTAGGTAGAGTTTGAGATTGTTCTAATTATGGTGGGGTTTTCATCTGGGGTGTTTTTCTCAGCTGATAGTTCACCTGTCAGTGTGTCATTATCAGTTGTTGGCATTCCCTTTGATTTTTATCAGATAGAGGTATTTGACTGTTACAGGCTTCAGTCTGTCTAAGGACACATTTTGATGATTTCCAAAATGAAGCTCAATAACAAAATATTTTCTCTATGACTATGTCTCTCTATGACTTTAAATGGTTCAGTGTAAGGGGCTTCTAAAATGCACCTCACTCTGTTGATCCATAATCAGACATGCATACATTTATTTAGTTCTTGGGGAATGAAAGGCTTTTGAACAGTGTGTAGGAGTCCTTCAGAGAGAAGTTCTGTTTTGTGTCTTATCATCTCTTGTGCTAATTGCCAAACCTTTTCATTGGTAAACTCCATAGTCCTTTTCAACCATAGGTTTGGGTAGTAGCACTGAACTCCCTGTTACTGAAACAGCTGGTGAGTATCCTTGGTCTGTTGGTAGGTTTCATAAACCAAGTAGCACTGTTGGCAAAGCATCTAACAATTTTTGTTTTCTTGCCATTATGGCAGTTTTAATTGTCCCGTGTTGCCTTTCAGTTACTCCATTGGATTGTGGATGGTATGTAGTGGATCTTAGTCAGTGAAATTCTATCAGTTTTGATAATTCACTAAAAAGCTCACTTTCAAATTGACTTCCTCTATCAGTGACAACATAAAAGGGAACTCCAAATTGAGATATCCATACATTTAGAAACAATATGGCCACTGTTGTAGCTGTAATGTCTTGCATGGATGTAGCTTCAATCCATCAAGTAGCTTTGTCTCGATATCAGAATGTAGCTAGCTGGTTATGAGTATGTGCTGTTCCGATTGATGGTAATGGCCCTACAATGTCAATATTGGATGGTTTTGAATCATGTAGAGGGTAATAAGAAAGCAGCTACTGCTGATTCTGTGTGGTGATTAACCTTACTTTGTTGACAATTGAGGCACTCTTTGGTCTATGAGCATATGTTCTTCTACATATCAGACCAAAAGTAGCAGGATTTGATTAATTTTACTGTGGCTGTGGGTTCTGGCTGTGTTATATTTTGGAAGGTATCATAGATTGCCCTGCATGATGCTTGGGGAAGAAATAGTCTTAGGTAGGGTGTGGAAATGACACATAAAATAGTTTTGTTGCCAATGGTGTAAGCCTTCAGCCTGTCTATATATGCCTTTATTTCTGTGTCACACTCTTGCTGCTCGATGAAGGCTGGTAAGTCATAAAGTTCAACTATCACTGCATTTGCTGGTCTGGAGAGGCAGTTTGCAACAATGTTTTCTTCCCATGAATATATAAGATATCAGTTACATATTCAGATATTAACAACAGGTGTCTCTGTTGTTTATCTGATTTCATCAGTGTTGTTTTATGAAAAGCTTATGTGAGTAGCTTATAGACAGTGAACTAGATGACATGTCTACCTTCAATTTGGGATTTGAATTGCAAAACTGCCAAGTAAGCTGCCAGTAACTCCCGGTCAAATGTGGACCATGTTTTTTGATTTTCAGAGAGTTTCTCAGAGAAAAACCCTATAGGAAAAAGTTTGTTGTCAATCAACTGATGTAATGCTGCACCTACAGCATAGTTGGAACTATCAGGCACTAGATGATAATGAGTTACATCTGAGCCAGGGTAAGGAAATGCAGTAAGTTTAACCAAGACATTTTTAATGTTCATGAATGTTTCTTTTTCAGCATCATCAATCTGTACAGTTTTGCTCTGAAGTTGCTTCTTTATCAGCTCAGCCTCCTGCCTGTGGAACCAGTTTCCTATAAAAGTTAACCATTCACAGGAAATGCCAAAGTGATTTCTAAACAGTTGGTTCTGGGAATTCATTTATTTCCTACTTTTTCTTTTTTGTGGGTGTTAAGCCTTCTGGACTAATGTGATGGCCCAGAAATTCAAGTTCCTTCTTGAAGAACTGGCACTGTGAGATTTTTAGATTATTTTCTTGTAAAATCCTTAGAACTAAATCCTTATAATGGTGTTCTCTTTTGGAGAAAACTAGAACATTGTCCACATAGATGAAAACACAGTTGACCTGAAGAAATGTATTGTACATAAATCTTTGAAATGTAGCTGTAGCATTTCATAGACCAAAAGGCATACATACTCAAAAAGGCCAAATATTGTTACCACTGCTGTTTTCTCTATATCTTCTTCTCTCATAGGTATTTGGTGGTAGGCTTGTAGAAAATCTATTTTGGAATATATATTTTTCTAACCTAATTTAGAAGAAAGACTGTTGATATTCAGCACTGGGTATCTATCGGGTTTTGTTAATACATTTAAATTCCTGTCATCTTCACAGGCGTGTCACTGTCCAGGTGTGGATTTTGGAACCATTTGAAGGGGTGACAACCAGGGAAAGTTTGACTGCCTTATGATTCCCGCTTGGAGTAGCATTGTAAATTCTTCCTTAACAACTTGAAGTTTTTCTTTAGACATTTATCTCACTTTAGCATAGGTGGGTGAACTATCATTTGTATCTATGCTATGTCTGATTTTTGACAGCGCTGGTGTAGGTGCCTTCATTCTTGGTGTAAGTAGTGTTGGCAGAGACATACAATTTATGGGAGACTATCACTGTTATTGATTGATATCTGGTGTATGAGTCTCTCAACGTGCTCAATACTCTAAGTAGTATTTGGTATTTGAGTTCACCAGTCTTCCATCTTTGCAGTTCACTAGCAGACCAGTTCTCAAATGTGGGTTGACAGTGTCAGCCATCTATACCAGCAGCCAAATCCTGGAAAGTCTATGTCAGTAGACACTTCTCCATAAAATTGTATATCTTGTCCATTGGCTGAGGATAGGCACATGGGTGTTGGGTTTAGGCAGAGTCTGTTGGCATGTTTGCTTGGTAGTATTGTCACTGAAGCACCAGTATCAATCGGGAACTTTAACATTGTTTTTCCAATCCAGGTTGAAACCTCAAAATGTGGCAAATCATTGGTTGCAATGACAATCCACTCTAAAAGTTTTCAGAACCATGCTCTTCATTTGGTATAGGTCCTCTAGTTGGTGACATTGATCTGGAATTTGGTTGTATTTTACAACTTTTATTGCTTTATTTGCCCACTGGCAACATAGTTTGCATGTTCTGGATTTTTTTCCAAAATAGAGGTGTCCACAGCATACTTGGTGTCGCTGATTTTCATAAAATGGAAATACTCCAGTATGTATTTCAGTGTTGGGATTTGTCTTTCTGGTTTGCCTTTTGTAGCATTCAGATGTGGTGTTTTGAACCATATCTGTCTTCATAAATGGCAAAAGTTCATCAGTTAAGGTACCAAGTTCATTTAATGTCAAGTGGAAGGCAGAGCTTGTGTGAAATAATACCTGACTAAGTCTTTTCCCACTCCTACTTTATCAGCTGTAGACATTAATTCTCTCAGGTAGTGAGAGGGCCTGCCTGTCATCCTCATGTCACTTATCAATTTTTCAAAAAGTTCTGGTTTTGTTTTTTCATAACTTCTGATAACAGCTTCTTTCATGTACTCATAATTTTTTTTTTGTTAAAATGGGCAGCTGGATTTTCATTACTAATTCAGGTGGCATGACTGTAATCACATTGTAAAATTTGTTTTCCATATGCATTAATTTTTGTAGGCAGAACTGAGCCTTGATAATAACCAGCAGCAGCCATCTCCGATATTTTGATACCAACCTTTGCTGCTGTGTCCATTTCATCCATATGTGGCAAGGTCGACAGTTAAAAAAAAATGTCTATTTTATGTATTTTTTTACACTCACATAGCAAGGCAAGTATTCACAATTTTTTTTTAAACACATGCGGCAAAGTAAATATTAACTTTTTTTTTTTTTTAAATGTACCTGGTAAAAAAAAAATTTAATGCACATGAAAAAAAAAAAATTGTTGCTGACTTGGAGACAATCTTGTCCAGATTGTCATGTAGAGTTTTGAAATTTGTGATTTTGCTCCTTACATCAAGTTTGATCACAAATTTGTAAAAGTAAATTATTATTTTTGTTGAAAAATTTGTTTTTGTGTCTACATGTGTGACATGGTAGGTAGAGAAGTTGGTTGACTTACTGTTTCACTGGCTCTTGTTCTTAAAATGTCTATAGTTGAGTTTTAGTTCTGTGTGTTCATATTGCATCAGGGTCATCAATTGTTGAGGGTAGTATTTGACTTTATGCCACTAACAGAAGTTGAATGTTGGTGGACTGCAATAAACGAAGACTTAATTAGGAAATGAATGGCCAGGGTTTATTGACATACATAGATACAAGATGCAAAGGTATAGAGAATGGTCGACATCAAATCAGCCTTATGTTGAGTGAGGTTGACTGAGTCTCCCTTTTGATGGGACAGCTACCAAACATGTCAGAACTCAGTAGGTGGGAAGTGAGAAGAGAACAATCCTCTCCTTTCTGGAAGTGGTGTCATAAAATTCACACATGATTGGAAACTCTTTTTGGTTTCCTTTTGCATTATGGGAAAATGAAATTTTTTTATTTTTTCTTATTATTTTCTTTATTATTTTCTTTATTAGTTTATTTTTATTCTCTCACAAATTATCCATGCAAAATAATGGGTCCTAGAGATTTTCTAATTAGCCATGATGTCTGAAACAGCACACAAACTTTGTTATAGTAGCAGAAATACATATACATTAGCATTAAAATGAGTATTTTTGTTCTGAATTTTTGAGACCAGATGTTGTTACTCTTTTACATTGATTTTTAAAACTAATTTCCCTGTCTTTGTTTCAGCTGATCTATATTCAAGCCCCCGTCATATATCTCTGACATTTTGGCAACATTCTCAGAATATCAAACAATATTTATTTCATGTGAATTACTTGCTAGTAAAGCTGATCTGATACTCTGGAAGTCTAAGTTTAATCTACAGGTCAGGTAGCTTAGAAATATTGTGGAAAAGCAAAACATCATCATGAAGAAGATGTGAGTTATGAATTCAAAAATTTTCTAGGTAGAACACAAGACATAACAAATAAAGGACTGGAAAAATTCTGCTCAAAGTTACTGAATAAAATAGAGCAATACTAAAGGTTAAACCAATATGAAACAATAAAGGCAACAATGTAGCCAGAAAGAATCGGTGTATAATTTTTATGAAGAATAAAAATATTAAGAATAGTTAGTAGTGAGAAGTTATTTGGAATAAACTGAAGATTTAATTTATATCACATGATGATTTTATTAAATATCAAATTGTTGCCATCAATCTTTTTCAATAGATTTCAATAAATTAGTACAGGGATTCATTTTCTACTTTGAAATAGTTTTTTTTTATCTGTGTTTTAATATTTTAAATTTTATGAATATTAAACTTGTGATATGACCCATCTTCCCCATTAATGGATGTGTCCTGATATGCAGAGTAGGGGGAGGCTCCTTCTCTTGTCTGGGTTACTCTCTGCCTGAAGGCAGAGAGTTCAACAAGGCTATGCCAAAAGACAGAGTCTCATTTGGGGAGGTAGACAAACCTGACCCTGTGTATACGGGGTCTACAGGCAATTTTTGCATAATCCTATGGGCTTGAAATGCCCTACGTTAAAAACTGGCCTTGTGCCACATCTTGCCTTGTGAGGAGGTTGGTAAATAGAAAGTATATTAAAACTTACTGATATTCAACACATATCGTCTAGAACAATTCTACTACAATTAATATACCCTCATTGTTAACCAAATATTTTGAAAGTGGCGAAATTATTTTGTCCAGAGAAACTTATTATTGACCCCAATGTGTCTGACACCAAACTGGAATATCATCACTAGAGAGTAACTTTCATGAACTTCTTGAGCACATACTGTGACCAAAGTTCTAATAAGTCACACTATCTCACTCAAAAACAGTACCTTAACATTACAACAGGTCTATGATCAGGCAAAAGTACTAGATTTAGCAGAAAAAAATGCTACAAATTATGATACAGTTACAGTAATGTCAGAAACCGCCCTACCTATTTTGACCTCCCAATCATATGAAACCCTAGACTCTCCAAAAATATCAGCCTTAACTATACGCATATGTATTTTTTCTGTGGGGGCAAGAGACATACAAGTTCATTATGCCCCACTAGAAGGGACAAATGTTATACATGTGGAAAGCAGGAGCATTGGGCTAAAATTTGTAAAAGTAAGAAAAAGGGGAGCAAAATATTAACTTGTTCAGCATTATTGAAAATACTTGGCTGCTTATGAACTACAACAATAGAAATCACTGCTAATGAACAGCCACTAAAAGCACTATTTGACACAGGGAGAACAGCAAACTTTCTTAACACAAGCATTGTGAATTGTGGAAAATTTACCCATGCCTAAACAAAGTGCTGATGGCTAGCTCATCTCTTTCCATACAAATATACTGTTTGGATACTGTTTAGTTGATCTATGTGTAAAGAATACTCTATACCAAGGTGTAAGACATCTACTAATGAAAGATTTATGCTGTGACCTAATATTAGGGCACAACTTCTTATGTCAACATGCATTACTAGAAATACCCTTTTGAGGCTCTAAGCCGCCCTTGAAAGTTTACAGTCTAACATCTAGAAGAATGCTATACATAGCTCTCTTCAACAATTTAACACCAGATTCTGAACTGGTCAATACTAAATCTAGGTGAAAGACTGAGGAGAATAAATTATTTTGTTACTCCTATGTTGAAGGAAGGAATAATCAAACACAGCCATTTGTCATGGAGAGCCAAAGCTTTCATTGTCTCATCTGAGAACAGCAAAAAGTGAATGGTAACCAACTATTCCCAAACAATAAACCAATTTATTTTGCTGGTTGCCTACCCTCTGCCAAGATGATTTGATAGAGAAAATAGCAAAAAACAGTCTGTTTAGTACTCTGGACATTAAAAGTGCCTACCATCAGGTAGGCTATAAGGCCCAGTCATAAACCCTATACAGATTCTTTCTCTATTGTAGAATGCCTACATTTCGATTTAGACAGGGTTCTGGAGAAAAGGCTATAGGCCTCCCTAACTGTTTTAAAATAAAGAGACTATGGTGCATTCTGTCTCTACTGCCAAAAGTAGTGTATGATCAAGCGTAGCAATCACTGTGTTTGCTAAGCACCTCTTTAACTTGTTAAATGCTTTCTCTGCTATATAGCTTTTTGGCAGTAGAGATGGACGCCTCAGAATGCACCATAGCCTCTTTATTGTAAAACAGTCAGGGAGGCCAATAGCCTTTTTCTCTAGAACACTATATAAATCGGAATGTAGGCATTCTGCAAGAGAAAGAAGCCTATGCTATTGTCAAATTGCTGAGAAAATGGAGACATTATTTGATTTGGTAACCTTTTAAACTAATTACACACCAAAAATCAGTTTCATTCATCTTCAACCTGAAGACAACAGGCAAAATTAAAAATGATAAGATAGCCAGATGGAGAATGGAAGTCTCATGTTACTTGTTTGACATAACATACCACCTCAGTAAAGAAAACTTAGCTGTGGACGCCCTTTTTTGTGTATGTAGCTTGGCTGCTTGCAAAGAAGAGTTAAAGAAAGTAGAGAGTTGTGCCACATGACAAAAATCAAAAAGAAGTAGAGGATATGTAAAAAATTACCAAATCGTGTAAGACTTGCACTGAAAATAAACCTAAGTTTATAGCAAAGTCCTAAAAGCCACACAACCCTATGAAAGAATCGCATTGGATTTTAAAGTGCAAGAGGTATAATGGAATAATTTGGAAAACTGTTCAACTAGCAGCTACTGATAAAGGGGTAGCTTTAGAGAATTGGGAACAACTACTCCCTGAGGTCCTGCATGCAATTAGAACACTGCTATGTACCACCACTAACACAATACCCCATGAACAATTCCTCCCTTTTCCTACAAGTTTGATTGAACTGTCCCTACCATCTTGGCTCTCAAAACTGGGAGTGATATTACTAAAAAGACACACGTGACTGAATAAGAATGTACCACTGGTGGATCCAGTAGAGCTTCTAGATGCCAACCCCCATTATGCACGTGTCCATTATGTTAATGGATGAGAAAACAGTCTCACTAAGAGACTTGGCTCCAACAACGGATGAATCAGGACTGACAAGCCTAAGTGAGGACTGTCCTCAGGACACTTCAACTGACTTCAAAGAAACAGAAACATGGTCTCTCTCTGAAGATTACAAGGAACCCTTGAGCTCTGGTCCCTCAAGTGATAATGAATGGGTTTTACAGAAGAGGGCCCACCCACCTACTGATACTTCAGAGGATGAGCAAGCCACTTGTAGAAGTTTATGAAAGTGCAGCAGGATTAAATCCAGTTCTAACAAGAATGAGGAATAATCTCATCATGCCCCTGGCAGTTCACCATGACCTTGCAAACAGCAGAGGATACCTGTTCGATTCAGGGATTTCTTCCCTCTGCAGGCAAGGGATATGATCCATCTGCCCCATTAATTGATCTGCCCTGAACACATATATTCAGGAGAACTCTGCTGATATGCAGAATATATTAAAGCTTACTGATAAGCGATATGTATTGTCTAGAACAATTCTACTACAAAACTGATTGCTAGAAACTATTTTTTTCTTATTGAATATCATTCATTTCTCCAACTTGGTAACAATCCTTGAGCATTTAAATTTCAGAAGTAAATCATCATTTCCATATTTATTTTTAAATTTCATTTGAATTTCACCTGATACTTGATAATGTCTAGCGAGGTATATATAATGTTTAACTACTATATATTTTTTTTTTTTCATTAAGATAGTTTGACTTTTTAGCACTGGGAAACTGTCAGCCATTTCATGCTAAAAGTTCTAGCTAGCCAATCAGTTGTTCTAATATCTGTTAGACTATTATACAAACTTATAAAAGATTATGCTCTTCTGTTTCTACCCTTGAAATTTAATTTAAAAATATACTTAATGAAAATCAGAAAGTGGATGACTGAAATTTTTCTCAGGTGAAATACCTTAATTTAAACTTTTTATCCATACACTTAAATCTTGCTCTTTGAGCAGACTGAATTTTTTCAGGGTTTTAATAAATGCAGTTTTAATATATCTACCAGCCTTATATCTTTCCCATCTTACTTAGGTATCTAATGGGTGAAATGTGGGTGTTTTGCCAATGTTGTTGGGGCTAAAATTTTGACAAAAAAGGACAGCAGTTTTGTCCCTGGCTTCCATGCAGGACCTGAGCAAAGTAGCATGTGTGTACTCTTATAAGGATAATGGGCCAAACAGTGATTTTGATTAATTATACACCTATATAAAGATCCTCTTTGCTAAACAAAGAACTTTATATTAGCATTACATGTGACCTATGCTTTTAAAGTACTCAAAACTAGCCATTTTAGTAAACTTTCTATGTAAATTCTGCCAGATAGGTTTTAAAATAACATTTCCCAATTCTGTCTGGGTTTTGCAAAATTTTGGTAAACATTTTTGTAATCACTTCCTTGGGGCTGTGGGTCGAGGCAGAAAATTTCAGTTATACTAGATTTTACTGAATCTTACATGGTTTATTTTAGATTCAAATTTTCTCAATGCCTTACTCAGGTGTTTTATAGGTTCAAATTAATATCAGGTTCCAACCAGATTAACCACTTTGCTATATTTTTTCTCTATCTAATATCTCTGTTCCTTCACTCAGGATTACTAAGTTTCTCAATACTTTCTCAATCAAGTCACCAAACAATAGTTCATGCATTAATTTGACTCAGTCAGGGTCACAGCCCTGTTATATATTGTGACATTATAATTATACACATGTGTTTAGCAGAATGAATTAGAAAAATTAACTATGGTATATAGATTAAAACAGTGTCAGCATACTCAGGATTAAACACTGAATTCCATATATGTGGAAACATAGGGATAAGAGAAACGCATACCAACCAAAAACGATTCAACTTTGATGAGGCATTTTATGTGCAAGGTAAAACACAATCTAAAAACATTTGACCAGGGAATTTCTCCTGGATTTTCACCAAGGTGGTCTAAGCGCACTGAAGTGTGAGTAATGATAGGATCACTTATTATTCAGATAAGTATCTTTGTTTAGGATCCCACTTAGAAACATATTATATACTTCTCCCAGATTTTATGAATGGTAAAACAGTCAGGGAATACATATCAGACAGTTCATAACCATGCTAAGAGTCATCAAGGGTATTTACTGTCTTCATAGGTCCATTATTAATTTCTGTCAAGAAAGATCACTACTGTTTCCATGTAGATCTGCTACACTTAAGGAATTGATAAGTGGTTGCATATCTCACTCGAATATTTTGACAATTGAAGAATTGTATGAGTGGTTAATAAACCAACTCATAATTTGAAAACCGTTTTTATTTTTTCTTCACTTACGATTTGGTATTCCATGTCTCTTCAATTTTGCCTCTTAGTAACACAGCCTAGTGGATTATGGCTTCAAACAATGTCAACAAGGTATCTCCTCTTTCTTCAAAAGAATGATGTGAAAATTGTTATTGCCGTGACATACCTGGTTTAGTGCTATTGCAGTGAAACAAAGGAATTTTACTTTGCCTGTGCAATGCCAGATATTGTTAGTTAGACATATATAAGTATTGACATGCATGAATACATTTTTCACTCCAAAGAAATTTACATTTAATTTGTCAATATAATTTTTTCTCTATTAAAAATATCATTTTGCAACGAGATCTCAAAATGTGAAAAGTAATATTAAGCATCATCAAGTTCAATTAAATTGTCAATAAGCATAACAAAAATAAATGTATATAAAATATACCATGAATCACTAGGAGCATATTTATAGTCTTTAGGAATATAATTTCAAAGTTTATTTATAACCATAACATTCAGGTGAATTTGAGATTTCCTGTGTTCTGATGGTGATTCAAAATCACAACTTTTTCATTCAGGACATGAATGACAGATTTATCACAGCTGAGAGCTGGGTTATAGGCCTATTACGATTCAATTTATTACTCTTTTCACAAGTTATTAGATATCATTTGTTCTTGTTATGCCAAATGTACTGATGCAGAAGCAGAGATTCAGGTGATGTCATCAAAAATGGCAGGAAACTGTCATGAGTTAATTAAGCCAAATAATCTCTCATGGGGCATAGAATTTGTAACTGCACAAGATGAATAATCAACTTGTAGTTTTCTTCTAATAAATTGCATGTCTTTAACATAAAGCAAACACCTTTCCATATAACCCCATTATAGCTTTGACTTGAACATTACCTGTGATAACTTAATACAAATAATTACTTTCTGCACTCTTAGGATATAAAAGATGAATAAAACCAGACATACTACAGAAAGTAAAGATTGATTCAATGCACTTAATTCCAGTCCTTTTATGCATGTTCAGGTAGAAAAAATTGAATGGGAACTGAGTACTTATCAACAACTGTGAGCATGCAATGATTTTGATGTGAAAGTATACATATTAAGGGGCATTGCACCCCTTAAAATGTATACTCTAGCATTCTCTAGTGTGGACAAATTTAATTATTATACTTTTTTTCTATTGTTGAGGAAACTGAAGTTTCAGTTTTGCACAAATTTTGCAAGAGGTAGAAATATGTTTTACATCATCTGTTGAGTATAAAAGGCACATTTTACAACATTTAGGAGATAACTATATAAGAATGACAAAGTTCATTATGAGATTACATGCTGAGAATGTTGAACAACAAAATACTCTTGTTAGAGTTTCAGGGACAAAACTGAATGGTATTGCTTGCATTTTGTTATTCCAGTAAGGGTATTGAGTATTGACAATATCTATTCTTGGTAGTAGGTATTCATCCAATTCAGTCTACTGATTAATAGTTTGGGATTAATTGATTCAGTCCCTTTTCTTGTGGCTTGTAGAGAAATTCAATAGATTTAAGAAGAAATCAACTCATTTTTGTGCAGGCTCCAAATTCAAATTTCTACCTTAGCATTTATTAATAAATCTGTGATGTTATCTCAAGTACCATCAAAGCCTTCAAATTTCAGATGATCACATGCGTTTTCTCTGCAAAATTTGAGATCCCTCCAATAAATGATTAACAATGTTTTCCCACATAAAAATAGATATTAATAATTTCAGAAATATATTTTTATTAACTTCTGAGTTTAGTAAATCTAACTTTTAGCTTCCTTGATTCATCTTTTTTCCTATAAATATTGTTGCATAAATTCACAAAATTAGTCTTTTGGCAAACCTTTGACCAGGGTTGTTGTGTGATGATGATTACTCACACCTTTCATATAATTAATTACTCACCCTTTCACATATTTCTTGAGTAACTTCTTACAAATAGATTTGTAATTTTAAAGTAAATTATACAACATATAAAACATACTCTGTTCATATGTTTTATATGTTGTTCAAAAAGTTAAACAATGCGATTCAGCAAACCGGTGCAGGATCAGAGGCCAGAGGTTAAGGTCGGCTGTTGAAAGATGTCCGGCTTGACTACCTGCTGAGAAAAATTGTCAGCCAAAAGAAAAGAAAAATTAAAAAGCAGAAGATGATGTCAGAAAGGCTGACATCATATAATGGCTCCTCCTAAAAAAAGGAGGGGATCTTCCAAAATTGGAAATGTGAAATAGAAAATGAAAGAAAACAACTGGTTAAATTTTGGGAGATTTGCATAAAACCCACATATTTGCCCGCACCACAACAGTTGAAAGGGACACCCATAAATACAAGTGCCCACATGGGCCAAAGTTAGTTGGAGTTGAATTCGAAGATAGTTGGAACCAGTCAGTCAGAGGAACTTTAAGCATTTAGCATTGCATTGTTATCAAGTACTTGCAGAAAAAGAGTTTACACTGCATGCCAAATTATTATCAAGATAATTTTTTTCTAATATTTCAAAAACCATCCAATCAATTCACACAAAATTTTCACACAATGTTGGCAACACTGACCACTATGGCCAATCACTGAAAATTTCATACTGATCATATTTGTTATCAGCACAGTGATTTCAGCATGCCAAATTATTAGAAAGGTTTAGTAAAATTCCCAGAATTGAGCAAACAAAACGTTTATTAATGTTGCATGTGAATGTTTATGATCAAAAGAAGCTAAGAAATAAGATAATCAAACAAATAATAACAGATACAAACAAAGGCACAGTTTTAAACAAATTAATAGGGAATGTGCTTTCCCAGTTTTGAAATTACTTGAAGAAGTCGACAATCCATAGAATTTGTTAATTGTAGGATGTCATCTGCTGTAATGCTGCGAGATATGTCAAGAATTGATTCCCACAACTCAGCGTTGCTCCTGAATTGTCGTCCATTGGCGTACAGTCTTCGCTTCATGATGCTCCAAAGGTTTTCGATTGGGTTCAAATCCGGATAATTTGCTGCTCACTTCATTTTTAGAGGTCCATCAAAGCCTAACTGTTTTAAATATTCAGTAGTCTTGTGAGAAGCATGTGAGGGAGTATTATCTTGCATAAAAACAATGGCCCTTCTGAAGGCAACTCTTTGCCTTTTCATCCACGGTTCAAGATGCTCCTTCATAAACGCTATGTATGCATCAGCAGTCATTTTGATGCCATCTGGTACTCTCTATGGGTTTTTCCAATAATACCACCCCAGATCATTATGCCTCCACTACCTTGTTGGCGTCTCAAACGATGATGGTGATTCTGTCCGTTCATTACCCAGCCTTAGCACCATCAAGTGTTGCTCGAGTTTCGTCTGTGAACAAAACTTTAGAGAAGTCAATCTTCATATTGTCCTCAGCCCATTTCAATCGATTTTGAATGTGATTTTTTGTCAACGGAAGCTTCGATACAGGTTTGACTGTTGTTGCTATTTCCCTCAGATACCGACACCAAGTACTTTTAGACACAGTAAGATTCCCAATTTGACTGAAAAGCTCTCAACCGGTAAGTCCAGGGTTCTTCATGACCTCTTGTTTAAGTCGTGACATGAGACGACGTGAAATAACCCTCAGCTTGCCTTTATCTGCCCTTTTGCGTACTTGTGTAGGGTTGACTGTGAACTTTTTCACTGTTTGATGCCACCTCCCTATCATTTTAGAAATTTCTAGGGTAGATTTACCTTTTGAGAGTTCTGAGGTGATAGTTTTCTTTTCAGCATCACTTAAACTGCTTTTACGGCCCATCTTTTCACTAAATTCTTACACTTTTATAATAATTTGGCACACTGAAATCACCGTGCTGATAACAAATATGGCGCCAGTTTGTTTACATTGTGCAGATCAGTACGAAAATTTCAGTGATTGTGCAGGTCAGTGTTGCCAACATTGTGTGAACATTTTGTGTGAATTGATTGGACAGTATTTGAAATATTAAAAAAAAGATAATAATTTGGCACACAGTGTAGTCCTCAAAAGTATTTATGCTGACATGGTTGTTACATTAGGGAATGACAGTCTAGTTTTATGAACAGTAAAAAAGTGGGTAACTGAATTTAGGAGGGGAAAGGAGGATTTTGAAGATGACCTAAGGTCTGGATGTTCTGCAACTGCCACCATCGAGGAAAACATTTATTATATTCATTACATGGTGATGGATGACAAGCAATTGCATATCCTGTGAGAGAGTTGAGAATATACTGCACAATGAACTTGGCATCACGAAGGTTTCTATTCGGTAGATGCCATAGACTGGAAAAATCTGCAGGGAAGGTGATGACTTCAGGCTTTTGGGATACAAAAAGCATTGTGTTTATTGGCTATCTTCAAAAGAGCCACACTATCAATAGAAAGTACTATGCCAACTTTCTGAGGCAGGTATGAAAGGCTATCAGGACCAAATGCCCAAGAAAACTGACAAAAGAGGTCTTGTTTCATTCAGACAATGCTCCAGCACACAATTCCTTGGTTTCAATAGCTGCAGTGCATAACTATGAACTGTTTGATTATCCTGCCTATTCTCCCGATTTGGCCCCATATGACTATCATTTGTTCTCCAACATGAAAAACCACTTGGCTGTGGACATACCTGCTATTGATGACATTTTTGACCAACAGGATGAAAGTTTCTTCACCAAATGGAGCACTGCAAGACCAATGGAAGAAGTCTGTGAACTGCAAGGTGGAGTGTTGAAAAATAAATGTCATTTGGTCAAATACCATGAGAGTATGGTCAGCCTTTTCAGCTGACTCTCATATTTAGATTGATTTCTCCATCCGTCTGCAAACATCTTTGCCTTTGGTGACTTTAATATTCATCACAACATGCAGCTTAAACATTCTAAAGGTACTGATGTTGCCAGCATTCAGACATTAAATTTTTCCATTGCCCAATCCCTCAATCAAATCATAGAATTCCCTATTCATTTCCTTAGCAAAACCAAGCAACATGCTTCTCTCCTTGATTTATTTCTTACCTCCTCTCCCTGCACTTGCCAAATTTTGCAACACTGCCCTCTTCGTAATTCTGACCACTCTGTGGTAACTACTGATATTTCATTCCAATCCTCTATTAAACAGGATCCCCCTATCCACAAGACCTCTTTCTGTTACCAGCATGCTGATTGAGACTCACTCCATGATTTTCCCATGATACCTCTTGGACTGACATCTTTAAACTTCCAATTGAAAACTGAGTTACTGAGGTTTCTTCTTGGGTCAAAGCCAGCATGGACACTTTCATCCCTTCTCGCAAATACCAGGTGAAACTTCAATTCACACCAGCATGCTTGGCAGCTATAGCACACAAAAACCACTATTTTTGGCTATAGCAGTGTAACAGCTCTCATCACAAGACACCTATTTGTTGCTGTTTGCAATAAATGTATACAAGTTCTCAAAGGAGTAAAGTCCCTGTTTGCCGAGAGAATGAGGTATTGTATAGCTTCTAACAACTTTGGCTCTTGCAATTACTGGCGGCTCTGTAATAGGGCACTAAATAAGTGTAAGGTTTCTATTCCTCCCCTCTTCAATCAATATGAGGTGTTATCATCCTCTGCTGATAAAGCTGAAGTCTTTGCCCACAAATTTTCCTCAAACTCTACTCATAACTCATCCAGAATATTCCTGTCAAACTTCACCGAGAACTGAGTCTCTGTTGAGTCATATGCATATAACCCCTTCTAGGATTTCTGCTATCATCTCTAACCTAGATCTCAACAAATCATGTGGACCTGATGGTATCCCTGTAATAGTCATTAAGAAGTGTGCTCCCAAATTGGCTCCTGTTCTCTCCAAACTGTATAATAAATGCCTTCTTGCCTCCTGCTTTCCTGCCTGCTGGAAGTCATCATCTATTGTTCCAGTTTTTAAGAACTCTGGTGAGCCGTCCAATCCTTCCAACTATCAGCCTTCTAACTTTTGTGGGAAACTCTTAGAGGCCCTAACCAATGATGAATTGGTTCATCATCTTCCCTCACAGGGCCTTTTCTCAGACAAGCAATATGGCTTTCATTTCTCCAGGTCAGCTGCTGATGTACTGACAATATTTGCAGAAAGAGTCTATCATGCTCTAGATAAAAATAGTGAAACCTGGACTGTAGCATTGGACATCTCATAAGCCTTTGACAGGGTCTAGCATTCAGGTCTTCTCCACAAGCTGAAAAGTTACAATGTCTCCAGACAATTTTTGAACTGATCCTGTTTTTTCTATTGTTATGTTACTGTGCAGCCAACCTCCTGACCCTCAATACACTTCACACCAATAATGAACCATCTGCTTGCCTTTCTCTAACTGTGACATTCACCCACTCTCTGAACTTGTTAAGTCAGCAGACAGATGAACTGTTGGGCAGCCAAATGATTGACACTAGAAACAAAATTGGGTGGTGTTATAAAATAAAATGACATATCTCGGCTGATTTACAGGCAAATACTCAAGAGCGAGAACCAGATATGAACGGACAAAGCCCTGTCACAAAATGACCATTATCTTTCTTCACAAATGTTTCCACAAGGTGTTCCGTCGAAAATAAAATAATATTTAAAGTGCTCTATTTTTCGTCCAATAAAAATGCTTCCCTCCTAATTATACTCGCTTCATTTTCTCGAGCCTGTTAAGCCATAAAAAAATGCTATAAAAGGGGTCACAGGGAAGTTCAGCGGCAGTCAACAGGTGGCCACAAAGGAGACCGGTCATGTTTAGCAGCTGTCAGCAGGAGAGCGTCAACCACCGTCAACATCTGTGAACTACTATGAGAGATCGACCTAGATCCGAAAGCTGGCTTATGAACTTTACCACACCAAGGTAGCTGTCCTAAACCCACCCGTTCCTGTTGAAATAAACCACATAAATCTATTTCTACTGTTGTCGTATTTCTTTCTTGCAACCATAAACTTGTCTATAACAGTGGAATCTAAAAATAGCATCTGACACATGTGCAGAATTTTGTGATCTAATATGTTGCACAGGAAAAATATCTGAAGAATCAGTTGAACTTCAGAGCTTGAGCAAACAACACCATTTCTTTTGTTATCATCAACTAAAGGGGATTGCGTAATGAAGAGACTAGTCTAACTAGTCTAGTCCTAACTCATACACACTATATACATACTGTGGACATATATATGATAGACTGTGATGCACTGGTGAATTACTCAACATGTTAATCACAAAGACAAGAGCATGTG
Source organism: Acanthosepion pharaonis (assembly GCA_903632075.3). Lineage (NCBI taxonomy): Eukaryota > Metazoa > Mollusca > Cephalopoda > Sepiida > Sepiidae > Acanthosepion > Acanthosepion pharaonis. Next base: position 51,226 of record CAHIKZ030002730.1, on the reverse strand, counting down.
TGATTCCTCTAATTATTGAACTGGAGAAAGCAACACTCAACACAATGCTGAAGCTTCCTAACTGAAAGAGGAATTTTATATTGCTGAAGACATGAAAAAGGGAATGATTTTGATGGCTGGGAAACATTTACAGAAAATTGAATTGTGCAGAGGAAAATAGTAAACTATTTTCTGTCTGAATTTTTGGGATGAAGAGTTATCATTATTTACACACGGTCCTCATCTTTGTTGCTATTCTCACATTTTGTGAACCAACACTTTAATCCACTAGGTATATTGGTTCATAAATTTGGCGACATAATAATTGTGAGCCAGGTATTATAAACTTAGTTTGATGTTGGGGGTATCTAATGTTTAATATAGCTGATCACAATCAGCTTTCTATTGCTTTTGCTTTCATTTTTATCACTATTATTTTTAATTATCCCATATTGTATAAGCAGTCATTTTGTGAGGAAATGTGATCTTGTATGATCCTATATATAAATTTACAGTAGAAGATTCTAAATTTTGTGAACTTTCAACTTCACCTTAATTAAAGCGCTAAAAGCTAGATACACTGGATATCAAAATTTAAATTTAAAATGAGCATATATATATATATATATATATATATATATATATATATATATATATATATATATATATATATTTTAACATTTTCACTGTTAAAGTGTAACTGATGTTTGTTGTATTTTACTTCCCTGTCCATAAAACTATTCTAGGGCAAAGCAAGTTACTTAAGAGTTTTTTCATTTTCTCATTGTGTCACATGCACCAACCATATAAGGAATAATAATAGTAATCACATACAGTGTCAATATTATTAATTGGTTCATCAAAGACCAACAAAGTTGATGACAAAATATGAAAGTTTTCCACAATGCATCACATACACCATCCAAAATCAGAGCCATTGTATCTTCCAAGAAGAAAAGTTGGTTGGAGATTAATTAATTGCAACTATCACTATTAACTGTAAGAAACTGGATCTTTTTGGTTACTTGCAGTAAACAAATGACTGCATGTTAAGACTGGTTCTGAAATATAAAAAAAAACTGCACTCTCTGACAAAAGATGCCATAACATATCTTTGGGAAATGCAACTAAATGAACTGCAACCTGGAGAAAATTGGTCCCCAACAAAAAAGCCAAAATAAATTTTAAAAATGCAGCAAAAAAAAAAAGAGAAAAAAAAATGGCTAGAGAGGAAATTCTTCTGCACAGTAAATACTCTCTTAAAGTGAGCAATCCTGATGTAAATCAAACATTTATCTATTAGTAGCTAGCAGGCTCTGGCTTCAAACAGAAAATGAAGGATCCAAGCAAATCAACCATACATAATTGTGAAAAACCATGTTGAAAATACCTGTCTTCTGATAGATGTTGCAGACCAAAAAAACACATCTTTGAAAAACATTTGAGAAACTAAGTAAATACAAGGACATTGAATTAGAAATCAGAATCAGTAGAATGTACTATCTCATGACAACATTATCCATTGTTATTGTTACTTTGGAAATTATATCAAAACAAGTAAATAAATATGTGGAATAAATTCCTATAAACCCTAAAATATATGAATTGCAAAAAATCATACTCATGTACTTCTCACATCTTGCATAGATTTCTCTCTATGCAGTAACCACAATTACATATTTTTCTCCTTGATTGCATGTCACCTCATCTGTTTCCATCTTCTGACACAAGGCAAAGGTAAAAACCAATAATTATGTAAAGAGAAAAGTATGTTCAAAGGCTTTTAGATCACAATGACAAGTTGTTAAAAATGTATGGTTAACTACAGTGGCATTGGAAGAAATCAAGAGAAAGTTTGAAATGGAGAAAGAGAAACCTGAAAGGAGTGATTTTCATTCATCTGGCTTTGATAAAGATGGGGAGGGTGTTTACCTGAGATATTGCCTTGTTTTTGTAGAGGATAATGGTTTTGATAAATAGAGACAAGGCAATAGCACCACAGAACAATGATTTCATTTCAGCTCATGCAGCACTAGTTATTGGAATCATAGAAATAAAAAAGTCATCTGGTGAATAGAACAATCCTTAGTAAAAAAAGGCATTTAGATGGATAAGTCCAAGCTGAATCAGGACCTGATTTAGCTTGGACTTATTACTTTACCTTATTAGAAATGACTGTAAAAGAAGAAACAAAGATGCACTAGAAAGATGATACAAACTTCAAGAGAAAGTAACTAGCTCTGACGTGAGAGAAGAAATACAACAAAGAATTAAAGCAAAAAGTAAAAAAATAGAATGATACCATCAGAGAATCAGTCAGTTCCAGCAGAATAGGATGTTTGTCAACAAAGTAAGTTTTTAGAGACAGGAACAATAGTGGAAATACTGTGTGAGGCACCTAATCCAAATGAAGTACAGACATTTTCGAAGAACACTTGAGGAAAAGGAAGAAAATAGGAAAAATGCATAATAGCTATGGGAGGTAGGTGCAAAGAATGACATATCATGAATGGAAGCAAGAAAGAATTGTTATCAAATGAAAATATGATTGAACAGGATGAGGAAGATAGCAAATTGGAAAGCCTCTGATTCAGAATATGTATAAGAATATTTGCTTAAAATTTTCAAAGCATGCATGAAATATTGCATAAATAATGGTAGTGTTACAAAGTGGATGACTAAGTTAGACAGTACTAATACAGGAAGACAAGACCAAAGGAAGGCTAGCAAGTAACTATCAGCCAATAACATGCCTGCCATTAGTTTGGAAGTTGATGACAGGTATCATAGCAGAAGAGATTTATATTTACTTGGAGGCTCACTCATTACTTCCTGAAGAGCTAAAAGAATGCAGGAAAAACTCAAGAGGTACCAATGACTTCTTAGTCATTCATAAGTTTATATTACAAGAAGTGGAAATACAAATGAAAAATCTATACATCAGACTTCAAGAAAACATATGACACAGTGCTAAATTTTTGGATTCGGGACTGCCTTGGCATTTTGGTGTGGGTTGGCTGTGGCTGGAAGAGATATTACACTGTAATCACAGACATCTTAGCAGTGGATGGCATATTTTATCAGTTTTTGAGGCCTTACACAACAATGACTGGACATTTTAGGAATAGTTTTGGTAGTTTTTAAAAAAAATGTGGGAGTGCCAACAGGATATGAGAGATCCATCCACCCCAACAAACTGCTTCAACATCACCATATATGGTCCAATACCTATGCTGCACATTTGAACCAACCAGACCATAGTATGGATAATGTTAGATGCATCCATTTAGCATTTTCATTTAAATATCAACAAGAATGCCAAAAATTCAAGTGTACTTCATTTTATTTTTTATTAAGAAAGGGCACAGACATGTCTCAAATTCCAATTTTTAACATTTTTTTTCGTCATGCTTCTATTTGGTGTAATTGCTTAATAATATACTATAAATATTTTTATTATGTTGGTATTGAACATCGACATAGTCAATAGAAATTGTTCTTGAGGCATAGTGTCAACAACAAGAGTCCTCACAATTCAGCAACATTTCAGAGTAAATTATGGCTGTTTTCAGGAGGTCTACAATCTCAATCTCAATTCCAATTCTCTCTAAGTACTTTTTCAGTTTTCAACATGGTGTTCCAAGTGTACACATTACTACAGTAATTAGTTGTACATTCATGTTCCATAGATTATTATTATTAGCAATACAACATGAAAAATATGTTTTGTCTTCTCAATTTTCTTTCACTGGCTTACTATACCTGTATTCTGTAAGAAGTATATATGGACAATCTTTCAAAATTATATATATATATATATATATATATATATATATATATATATATATATATATTATATAAAATATTGTACATATAGTGCTGGTGTTAATAAAACCATGCTCACTGTAATAAAACAAACTATTAAGTATATATTAATAATAAATAAATATTATCCTCACCGATAATATGATTACACAACAAAATCTTCAGGTGTTGAGTGTTCCATCATTGTTAACCACCTGAAAAGATGTCTTATTTTAAACGTTGAAACAAAATGTACAATTTTGTAGTGGATACTTACATGTTCTAATGTAACAGTGTATAATATATATATATATATATATATATATATATATATATATATATATATATTATTTATAGTTCTGAATATTAATTTTTATATTAAGCATAAAGAAAGATTACTGGAACTTAAAAATACAATTTATATTAAAAATTTATCTTGATCAACATATTTGAGCAGATATTTATTTTCATGCCTACATGTAACCATTAATTCATTTCCCTTGTTTAATAAGCAATGGTTATTTAAGTGTTTTAAGGTAACTAATTTTTCAACAAGACATAAATTGCCTTTCCCATTGTAAGATTTGGCTCTTACCACAATATCCCATGTAATAATAGTTGTATACAATATTATCAGTCATACATTGCCTGTTTAAGGGACAGATCATATTCTTTTGGCAGTTGCATCTATTTTTTAAAAGATTAACTCTGTTATATATATTGGACATGTATTTGTTATACAGGGATGTAAATTTTATCGATGTTACTAACACAGATATAGCTGATCTTAACATTATTTTTGTTATCTATTTTAGTGTTAGTGAATATTTAAAATGCTTATGAATTAAATTTAGGAAAATTCTTCCAATATTTGTTTGAACATTACAATTAAAAGGTGGATTAAACCATATAATGTTATGCCTGCAGTCTTTCTGTTTATTTCTACCTTCTACCTTATTTCTAACTTGAAGTGTTCAAGTGATCTGAAGATTGCCTGAGTGTGAAACTCGGATTACAACTAAGGCCATCCTCTTATAGGAATTAATGTTGTCAAGTGTGTTTTGCTCTGTCTAATCTAGCATTGAGTATTTTACTGAGAAGGTAGGTGTCTGCCTTTAGGTCATTTTCTTTTTGCATCCTTGTTTGACATTTTCTCTTGATTAAGTGTATTTATGTCTTTTGGCAAGTTGTCCATTGGTTTCATTCCACCAATGGTTTTGGTTTTTCTTTAACATACATAGGATTAATGTGAGTAAAACTTAGCTGACTGATGTTACCTTCAGCATCCAGACTCGAGTGAATCGTAGACAGATCTGTCTGTCCATTCTTCAATTTACTGCTTATATATATATGTGTGTGTGTGTCTGTTTTTTTTTTCTGTTACCACAGTACAGAAACTGTGTTGCTTTACATAACCTTTGTCTGCCCCATTTGTAGTTGAGGTACCTTTTAGATTGATCACCGTTTTGACAACTTCTGCTTAGCATATCACTAGAACACTCACAGTAAAAGCATGAGCACATGTTTCATAAGTTTTTCATCCTTAAAATCTAACCCCCAATGTTACCATCACTGGTTTGTAACTTTTAATACCTTTTCATTTTACATTTGTCTATTTCATTATCATGTTATTATTTGAACATTTGTTTAAAGTAGCCAAATTTTATGTTTGTATCACTCTGTAAAATACTTTTAATATGTGTCCACTGTTGCAAATACAATGTTGTAAATACTTTTAATATGTGTACACTGTTGCAAAATGTAACCTACTTGTAACTTCCTTTTTCTGTAAATTCACTACAACATTGAAAGGTATTCTTGTAGGAAAACTTTATACATGTTCATGTAAATGAAGTTGCTACCTTCCTTTATCCATTTATTTTAGACAAATAGTCTTATATGTCCAAACTCTGTCTGCTTTTGTCATATTTTTGTTACCCTTGTCTGTTTGTATTTTAAGACTAACTAGTCTTATTTATATGTATTTATTTATTTTTCTACTTTTACACTTTTGGCTTTCAATAAATGTGCCGATGAATGGGACTTTGTCTTCAGAGTCTTAATTGACTTAAGACATTTATCTGGCTGTCTTTGATAGGATACAAACACATACTCTCCAGAGTAGAACAGTGAAACAGTGATGTTTATCCAGTGGTTTAGGATGACAGGAGATCATTTGTCTCACATGTTGATGACGGGTGCAGTTAGCCATGAATGCTGATGCAAATAGTGAGCAGCAAGACTACGGCTTTCTGGTGGATTAGAACAGCAGTTCAAACCATCTTCAGACACTAGTACTACTATGTCAAACACCAGGAGGGCTTACAACAACACAGTAGTGTCCTACTTTTATCACCATGGCCAAAAAATCATCCTCATTCAGAACTAAAACGTATGTTTCGTGCTTCATGCAGATCAACAGTTGTCACCACCACTATGGCATGCACTAAAGTTGAAGCTGCTAAGGCATGCCTTTCATTCACAGAAATGGAAACAAGAATGAAACTTGAAAAGTCCAGGTTGGAAGCATTAATGAACATGCTATCAATAAAGGAAACCGTCACTGCTATTGCCAAAGCAAAGGCCCTGGAAGCAACCATTGAACTGAAAAGCAAGCAACAGAATTGCAGTCATCCAGCTGTAACAGAGAGAGTTTGGGAAACACACACACACACAAACATATTTTTTTTATTGAAATTGGAGTGAATCTAGGTAGCGAAATTAGATCAGAGCATTTTGTTTACTGATGAGGAAATCTGATCTCACCTTTGGAATTGGGTCATTAGAAAAGACAATGAAAATGATCGAAATAAATTTTATCGGTTAAAATTTGAAATAGAGCTTACTAAAACTATGAGGAACTTTGAAATTCACATGATTTGGGGTTGAAAGCGGCACTCATGATAATCGTGTGCGGACCAAGGGTCAATTTATGATCAGCCAGGTTTATCTATATAAATGCGCACAGAAATCTGTTGAGAGAGTGGTTGGCTCGTCTGTCATCGAAAGCAGTCGAGCTGGGTGGAGAGAGGTCGGAGATTGAAAGTGACGTCAGAGATTGGAACCAAATGCCCGCTAACATGTTGTTGATATAAGTACGAAGAAGCGAATTACTCCTCCAACAATTTAAGACTGCTACTGCTACTATTATTACTACCACTGGAAATGGAAACGTCGAACAAGCTACAATAACCAAAGGTTGGTTTTTGCTCGCCTGTCTTCGAGTGAAGTCGAACTGGGTGGAGAGATATCGGAGATTGAAAGTGAACAGAGTTGAATCGAAGGCTCGAAGAAGTACGAAAGTGATGTCAGAGATTGGAACTAACCCCCCCGCCAACATGTACTGTTAATATAAGTACCGATGCTACTGATACCATGAAGATTACTACTACTGTTACTACTGCCGAGGAGGAATGCAACTATAAACTTTAAACCGCGCACAGAAATCTTTATCTCTCCATCGTAAGAGCCGCATATTGTTCTGAGACGATTTAACAACAAGTTAATCAAAACCCATTCTCTCTCTGTCTAGAATCCAGTGTATGAGTTTTTCTTTTTCCTTTTACGCCAAATAATTTTCTTTTCTGTAATCCGTTTCTTTTCTATACTATTCTTTTCTGCTATATAAAAGACCAATTCAACCATTGAATAGTTGTTTGTCCGGCTTTCTGCAGATATTAATTTTTTTTTTGCTGCATTCTAAATTTCTTAGCACAGACTCTCCAAGCCGTGTCTACATCTTCAGTCGACCGTGAATGGATGAATATCACTTCAGCTTTCTGGATCAAACCAAACACAACGTGGACAGGAAGCAGGATTAAACCAGTGGACCGGTCGAATAATCTACGGATGCTCAGGGGACCTATGGTCACTTCCTTAAGTTCAGTTAAGACCGAGGAGACACCTCAACCCAGAGAGTAAGACGTTAGAGGTTGAGGAGCTGGGGTGAAAGTGTTAGACAGCGCTTGACTCCATTTTCACCTGTATATACAATGCAGTATGGAATATGTAATGGATCAGCATAATCAGAAAAACATATTGGGGTCAGAATTCAAATAATCCTGTTCTGAAATTACCCCAAAACAGTTCTTAAAGCAGATAACAACATTCGCCCTCTGAATGCACCAACCATGACTCACAGATCACCAAAGCATCAGACCACAAACATCCAAACATTTCTGTCATTTCAATAGAGAGACAACGTGAAAGCAATACAAGGGATATATACGATGATAACCTTCCACACACAATGGTTTCCATTGGATACCTTGCTTGTCAGAAAATGGTATACTCTAGTTCAACAACTGACCTGAGAGCCATAAAGTTGATAGGCACTCCTTTCAGAACACTACAAGAGGACCAAATGTGATGTGGGACAGGCTTGAAGACTGCTATCTCTTCCTTGAGTGTTCGCTCTTCAAACAAATGGAATACTTTCCAAAGAAGTCAAGCAAGAATGCCCCTAAATAAGAAGTAATACTATTGATACACAACACCAAAATAACTACCAAGACCCACATCAACTCGAAGCAGCATGAAAATAGGGCTGAGGACCCCAATAGTCAATGTTTCTCACACAATGTTTCTCACACTTTGCATAAATGTTGCGCTATTAACAAGGACATACCAGTTTTAGATGTTGTCCCTCTTCCTTGTATATGGCAAAAACTGTAAGGGTGAAGTCAAGTGCACAGAACATGATTGCGAGAAGCATAACAATGCTCCCCATCCTGTATCATCCCCTCCGACAAAGAAGCAGATCCCATTTCCAAGCACAGCAGGAAGATAGACACCATGTCAGTCACAGATACGACATCCAGATGACACACTCATACTGATGCTTGCAACACTTCTTAAAACTTACGCTCTACAAAAAAGTCTTGCCATTCACAAGGAGAGCCTGATTTTGATATCGGGCTTCTTCCTCATACATGGCAAAAGACTGGATGAGTAAAATCGGATGTGCAGAATGTGGTAGTAGTAAGGAGCACAACACTGCTTCCCATTCTGGACCAGCACTTTGGACAAAAGAAGCAGATCCTCTTGTCCAAGCACTGTGGGGAGGAAAACACTGAAATTGCTGGAGATGCAACATCCAGATGAGGTCCTCACACTGATTCTTGCTGCACTTCTTACACAGAAAGCCAGCAAGCCTTCTCCCTACATCTGGAATTGAACCTAACATCAAATATAGATGGAGGAAACAATACCTCTCTTCTCTCCAGACACAAGGGAAATTGACATCTAAAATTCCATTGTCTGGCCTGAAAGCATCACACCTCTGAAGACAATACAGCTGAAAGAAGCAAATGGTCCCTTGGACTTGGTCACAAGTTGTTCCTGGTGGAGATGGGAAAACGAAAGCGCCAAGTTACAGTTAAAATTTCCCAAAATAAAAAAAGACTGCACGAAATCCCTTCTTCGTCCTGGTTCAGGAACTGTCCTTTTTTCCTCATCAGGCCTAAATCACTTTTGGCATATAATCATGCCAGGGGAGGAGAGTTCTGTTACCCTTAGTATATCACTGGAACACTCACAGTAAATGTATGAGTACATGGTTCATAGGCTAATCTCACCCCCAATGTTACCATTACTGGTATGTAACTTTTAATACTGTTTCTGTCCACATTTATCTATTTTATTATCATTTGAACATTTGTAGCCATGTATTATATGTTTGTAACACTCTGTGTAGAATCTTTTCAGCATGTGTCTACTGTCCACTGTTGCAAAATGTAACCTTCTTGTAACTTCCTTTTCCATTAATTCACTGCAACATTGAAATGGATTCCTGTAGCAAACTTTATACATATTCATGTAAACGAAGTATTCGCTACCATACTCTGGCTGTTTTTGTCATATTTCTTGTTACCTTGTTTGTTTTCATTTTCAGACTAACTAGTCTCATTTATATGTATTTATTTCTTTTTCTAGTTTTACCCTTTTGGCTTTTAATAAATCTGACGATATAATATGTAACTTTTTATATATCAAGAACAATATTGGTGGGAAAAATGTATGACAAAGTGGCAAAAAGTTTTTGTGTAACACATTTCCATCACTTTTGTTATTAGATCTCCCACCCATAAAATTTAGATCTGTCAGCAGTTGAGGTTAAATGTAGTGGTCGAAAGAAGTTTTTTGTAGCAATGATGTTATGAAAGCTCATTCTCGGTCTCTTTGAAATTGGTTTCAGAACAAATTGACAGTTTTGGGCTGTTTTCTGCCAGGGTGGAGGGATGCTTATTTTTTTAAATTATCGTCTCGTCCAAATGATGATGATCATCATCATGCTCTTCACTAGCCAATGAACTTGTTTATAATTGTGTTCCCAAGACCACACAGTTACCATTTTAAATAATCGTGGGTTTGAATTCCTTAACTCAAATTGGTAGGAAAATCCAAAAGAAAAAATTCCTTCTCTATTATCTTTTTGGAACATTCGAACTTTACATGGCACCAAAACAGGCTCAAATCAAGACATATCGAGAAAAGGTTATCCAGATAATTCATTGGTTATTAAAGTCTTCCCTTTTAGGTAGGGGTAAGTGGTATAGAATTGTAATTTTTTCACATAAACTTTTATACAGCACCCAAAAGAATATGTTAAACAAGCCATCTTTCATTCCCAACTTAAATCTAATTGTAAATAATTTTCTCTTCAAATTCATAATAATAAAATAAAATATGAAAATAAAATATATAAACAAAAAAAGAATAAAAATAAAGCATTTGCTTTCTTTTAAAATCCATATCTCGTTTTTTTCTCTCTCTAACACTTCTCTCTACATATTTCTCTCTTAACTAATGAGAAGGCAACCCTTAAATAAAATGAGGAAGTAGAAAAGACTGAACACAACTGTGAAACTGTGGAAGTTTCCTAGCCCTGATTTCTAGTCACAGTGACTAGATATCTACCAAAATAAAAACTGATCCATGCATAACTTCCGCTATAAAAAAAGAAAAAAAAAAAGAAAGAAAGGAATGGTAGAAAATAAAATAATTTAGCCCCCCCCACCAATAAAGAGATTTTTGATGTTAGCCAAAACCAAGCTTGGTACCTGTTGTCTGAAGACCTTTCTTAAGGGATGTAAACAGACAGTCAAGAGATAGAGACAGGGAAGGGGCCACCAGAGAAACCAGCCAAACATGGTGTGTGAAAATAGTGGTCATCTGCTTCAGGGATTTCCAGCCTTTCTGAGGGCTGAGAAAACATAGCAGATTGACATTGCACCTATTTCCATAGTAACCACACACCCGGCACAGCCAACAAAATAACAACTGCCAAAGTCTGACTATCAACTATCAAATACCCAGACAAATGAATTTTCACTACACCGAATTACAAAGGACTTGCTCAAATTAAAGTCAAATAAATATATATTATTTGTTTATACTTTTGATTCTGTTTGTTTATTTCTGTAGTTTCTGATACATATTGCTAACAACCTCTAGCATCTTTCCTCATATTCACATCATGCAAGAATCTTGTACACCTAATAACCCCATTCATTTTTGTTTTATTTTTTTCTATATTGGAATAGCATTTCTAATAGAGAGAATGATTTTCTGATGCATTGAGTGATTTATTGACAGTCTGATGTTTAGGTACTTTAAGAATTGAAAGAAATTATAGACGAATGATAAATTTATAAAGGTGTAAGAAATATTCTGTCGAGAAAATTTGTCACAGTGAACCAACTTTCATAGCTATTGATTAAATATAATTGTTCCATTTCATGTTAGTGGAAAAGTTAGCCTTAGAAGGTAAAATTTACTGTCTTGAAGGTTAGCATCGGCCATGCTGATGGAAGATAAAAATATGGTTCCCTAAGACAATTTAAAAAGCAGTTTTGGTTTGGAGGAGTTAAAATTAAGAAGCCATTTCTTGCCCCAGTTAACAACAGATTGAAGGTAATTTTTGAGATCAACTGCCAATTTATCACACTTACCAGTAAGACAGAAATAAATAGTGGTGTCATCAGAATAAATAGTGAGTTGAGAACTGATTATATCGGGAAGTTAGTTGATGAAAATTAGTAGCACAGACATGATTTTTGGGGACATTCGCATTAATGTAAAAAGATCTAAAAATGTGGCCGTTCAAGATAACTTTCATTTCGCGATTAGATAAGCCATGTGTCTTCAAGGACACATAGCCCAGTGGATAAAGGCACTGGTTAGAACCAGTGACTAGACCCAAAGAGTTGTGAGTTCAATACCAGGCTACAGCAGTGGTGAACCAAAAGACTGAGAGTTGAGTTAGAGGGAAATAACTGAGACATCTGGAAGAGGCATGGCATGTGGAACTAGAACAATCTACCCCAGTAGACGAAATAAAAGGTTCAAAATTCCAATCACCTGAAGAACCACCAAAACATTGTGAATATAGAAATGAAGATGTACAGTCTGAATAATGTAAATAATCATAATACCTCATCTCAGAGCCAGAAAGATAAGAAAGATTGAATCAGATCAAAACTTAATCCAGAAATATCATAACCTTTCAACTTGTGAAGAAGACTAGTATGCCAAACCCTGTCAAATCCCTTTGAGATATCTAAACAGCCTGAGCTTCATTTTTATCTAAAGCTTGATAGACTCTTTCAGCAATAACCTATCAGCAGTTGACCAGTTGAGAGCCATATTGCTTGTCTGAAAGAAGACTCTTTGAGGTAAGATGCTTAACCTATTCACAGTTGCTTAGAGCCTTAGTTCTTAAAGACTGGAACATCAGAAGAGCATTCAACTAGCGGGAAAGCAAGAAGCGGCAAGGTATTTATTGTAGAGTTTAGAGAGAACAGGAGCACATTTCTTAATGACTATTGTAGGGATAACCTCAAGTTCACATACTTTGTGGGAATCCAATTTAGGTATAATGACAGAAACCATGGACGGAGTTAGAAACATATCACACAATAGAGACTTGGTTCTAATTGGAAAGTCAGACAAAGATACTCCAGATGAGTCAAGAGTAGAATTGGAAGAGAATTTATGAGCAAAAAATTCTACTTTAGCAGCAGAATATAACATCTCAAATTGAGTGAAGATAGGAAGGACAGAAAACTTACTCCTATTTAACACACTATTAGATGCTAGTAGTCACGGGAACCAAACTTATTAGACACTATACCATGACTCATTCTGTCAGTGAACAAAGACTTAGCCACATTAAAAACCTGTTTACAATTATTATGAGTGGGCACAAAGAGGCATCTTGTGTGAACAGAACTATCATGTTGGTATAGTTAGAAAAAGTGATTCCTGTGCACTATAGCGATTGAACAGGCAGGTGTGAACAAAGGAGAAGGTTGTGGTTTCACCTGGTATTTTGAAGATGACACAGAAGCATCCATACTGACTTTTACCCAAGAAGAAATCTCAGTGGCACAATTCTCAATAGAAATGTTAAAAATTTCACTCCAAGTGGTGTCACAAAGGAAATCACAAAATGAATTCCAATTAAGATGCTATGTAAGAACAAAAAAGGGTGGGATTGGGATAGGTAATTTAACCATGCTTAATGCAAGATATTGGCAAATGTCATAGCTAACTGCAGCTTACCCTGCCTAGTCTGATTGATCTCAAGCAGACTTGTACTGTGAGGGGCATGACTAGTCAAGAAAACCTTCATTTAGTTAGCCTGATCATCGAAAAAGTTGACAGTGAAGCTGCACTGATCAATTTGGATCTGTCCAAGGCATTTGTTAGGGTGGACCATAATTTTCTTGTGACTGTTCTGATGTTTACCAGTTTCGGGCTGCACTATCGCTCTTGTTCAAGTCCACTGGGAAATTGGTGGACATGAACAGGATAAGATTTGAGTCTTTCACCTTGTCTTGTGAACATCAGGGTTGTCTGCTTTTTCCTATGCTTTACATTCTTGCATTGGAGCCTGTTTCTCTTTTATTGGCTCTCCATTCTTCTATTTTCAACTACCAAAATAAAGGATTTAATTGGAGACTTTTGTGATTTCCTCTGGAGAGCCAAGTTCCCATTGGTACACTTCGAGTTCTGCTACCTCCATTTGGCGGTCTGGGAATGACGTTCGTTGAGACGTTGAGAGTCAACATATACAACATATATACAATCAACATATACTCCACTTGAATTACCTAGAATGAATGTATACACAACAGGGCAGTAATAGTGAATTTTGGAAGGAAGACAGTTGCTGATCTTTTCCATCCCTGAAAAGTGTGCATACAGATGATGGGAAATTTTTTAAAAGTTTTCTGGTAAAAAACACATTCATAGAAATTGTCAGACTTTATTGAAACATTCAGGACATGAATGAAATTATTTTTTAAACGTTATATGATAAAAATATTCTTACGTCTGTTGCACCATTATATTCAATTTTATGAAATTACGAGAAATTCATTTTTGCAATGCTTAATGTTTATATTAACACAAACAGGACGCCCAGTGACTGAAAATCTGCTCTGAATCATAAAATAAAAAATGCAATAAAAGATATTAATTAAAAAAGCTTTTAATTGTTTTTTATGAATAATATATATCATGAACAGCATCATCTTAAGAAAACATGTTTCTTGACAAATAATAAATTTTTACAAAGGTTTTCTTTTCATGTTTTAAAGTTTAATTAGAATAACGTATAAAGTTTTCAATCTTTTAAAATTCTGTATTAATTTTTAGTGGATTGGTGAAACTATACTTACTAATCATACATGGAAAAGCTAACTCCAAATCAGCAACTCCTATTATTTTAAAAACAAATCTGAACTTCTTTTATGTTTGTATGAAGGTGCAGATTTTTGTAAATACAGTCATCCATGCACGATATTATCAAAAGATAAAAGCAGTAACTATAGCAAATTTAAAATGTATTGGAAATTTTCTAACGTTTCCTCAACAATCGTTTCCATAAGTCTATAAAGCAAAAGTGCCTAAAATTAAATAAAATAATAGACTACTTTGAATATTTTCTTTGCAAACAAATTTAAAGTTACATTAACCTACGAACCACTCGATGAATGTTATGATCCTTGTTTTTAATAACTTCAAGTTGTATAAGGTCTTTTTTATTCTGCTAGTACTTTCAGCTGTACATACAGCCATCCTCAGGCATGGAAATTAAATTGTTTTTTAGTAAATCCAGTTAGTAGTGGGACACGAAAGATTAAACGCGATTCAAAATATGTTTTTTTAGAAATGTGTTATTGTTAACGGACAAGAAATTTTGGAGCGTGCAGTCGCAACGCTAAGGTTGAATTGTTTTTTATTTGAAAATTTAAGAGAGTGCATTTTTTACTACTATGGTACTTTGAGAATTTTTTTGTTGTAGGGTTTTTCCATCAATGTGATATGAACTAAATTGTTTAATAAATAGAGTAATGTCACAGCTGTTATCCCGAAAATTTGCACGTCGGATCAGTTCTTTTTTAAATCAAATATGTGGTGCAGTTCAATTCATCAAGTGGTTCGTAGGTTAATGTAACTTTAATAAATTTGTTTGTGAAGATGTTTTTCGCTATTTATATCATTAACTTTACTAATCTACTTTTTGTATGAATGATTCATGTAATATAAATTGAACTGCACCAAATATTCGATATATACATATGTATATATATATATAATGGATATATATATATAGTATACATACCTATATATATATATATATATATATATATATATATAAAGGTATATATATATATGTGCATATACACATACATACATATATATATATATATATATATATATATATATATATATATATATATATATATACATATGTATATACATACATATATATAAATACATATACATACATATATTTTTTAGTATTTAAAAAAACAACATGCCTGGCCAATACACAAGGTCAATTCCGTAAAATCCTTGTCGAAAACACAATTATACTTAAACATGAAAACAATAAACAAAAACTAAAAATCCTTAACATGCTATATACATCAAACAGTTAAAACCTAACCTAAACAAAATCAACTATGGAATCTCTACAAATATCCTTAAATGTCTATAATTGGTAACAGAAGCGGCTTCCCATACTTAATACTCGAATTCACTCTCGCGTGGAGATGTGTGACGTCATGAGCTGCGGTGCGATTTTCGCTTCTAGCGTCTTATATGCACGTGTTTATCGTTGCTTGAAATCATCTATGTAAACAATAACAGACTATCATCACTGTCTTGTCCGTATATTGTTTAATATATTGTAATAATTGACATCTTTGATAATGGCTTATGTAAGCCGAAAGCTTAGATTGGATTAAAAAATATGGGTCAATATTGTAATTTTCTTTCTTCGTTTAATGATAATGTTATTAAGCTTATCAGACGTTATG
Source organism: Acanthosepion pharaonis (assembly GCA_903632075.3). Classification (NCBI taxonomy): domain Eukaryota; kingdom Metazoa; phylum Mollusca; class Cephalopoda; order Sepiida; family Sepiidae; genus Acanthosepion; species Acanthosepion pharaonis. The sequence continues at coordinate 35,111 of CAHIKZ030002730.1, read as the reverse complement.
AAAGAATTTACATAAAATAAATAGACAACACTTGTCTATATTATTTAATGAAACATGTATGAATGAAAAAATGCTGCCTAAATACACACAATTTAAATTACATGATCCAGCAGCCCACAATACTATCAATACTTGGAATTATAAATGTAGCCTTGTGAAAAGGCAAATTGAAATAGCCAAGGAAATATTGAACAACCTTAAACAGCAACAAACAGGACATTTACGATAAACTACAGGATATAACTACCCCGGACCAACTGGAGGAAATTACCAACAAATCTGAAGCTCAATACCGTTTTAAAATTATAAAAAAAACTGAATACATTATACAAAGGTAATATCACTCTTCCTAACAAAACTGATAAATACATTAACCTTTCCAACTATGTACTAACTAAGCACCAAAAAGAATTACTTAACCTTGGACCTAACTGCCATATATACCGTAAGTACAATCGACTTTTAAAAAAATAGAAATTGAGACCCTATACCAAAACATAGTTAAACTCCAGGATGAACAACTAATAGAAACTACACCAGAATTTAAAGACTTAATGCCGAGGCATTCAAGGATCGGCATGATAAAAGCAGAAACTCTTCAAAAATACTTTCTAAACAACTGTAAATTGCCGCACAAGAACTACGCAACCACCCTGACATTATCGTAAAAAAGACCAACATTTTTGTCATTCTAAACAAATTGGATTACAAGAAAAAACTTGACCACATACTCCATGATCACATAAAGTTTAAAAATCTCAACAAGAACCCGACTAACCAACTAAAATCAAAGCTTAATAAACTCATTACGGCTAATATTGCCGAATAGAACTCTTTAAAACTCCCTAAAATTGTTGGTGATTATAGACCTGGCTACATGTACGGCACTATAAAAACACATAAACCTAACTATCCTCTCCGTCCTATCATATCGCAAATTCCAACTCCTGTATATCAGCTAACAAAATACATTAACCAACTTATTACTCCCTACCTTCCTAGTAAATATAGTGTTAAGTCAACATTAGAAGTAATCCAAATCCTAAAAAGTGAAAAACCCGACAATAGAATCATGGCTTCACTTGATGTTGAAAACTTATTTACCAATGTCCCTGTTAGTGAAACTATTGACATAATTATAAGAAATATATACAGTAACTCATCTTTACCCCAACTTAAAATTAATCCTAATATATCACGGAAACTACTATTAGCTTGTACTACTGAAGTCCCTTTCTTAGATCATAATAATAATATATATATACAACGTGATGGTATCTCCATGGGTTCAGTACTGGGTCCGACATTTAGCATTTTCTACATGTCGAACCTCGAAAATAAGATATTTATGTTATAGATAAGAGTATGATTGCAAGAAAGAAATACAACGACAACAGCAGAAATAGATTTACGTGATTTATTTCAATAGGAACGTGTGGTTTTAGGACGGCTACTTTGTGGTATAGTTCATAGGCCGGCTGAAGATCTGGGTTGATCTCTCATAGTAGTTCTCGCTGGTTGGCGTGTCGCTACTGCTGCTGACCGCTCAACCTGACCGTGACAGGTCTCTTCCCTGGCTTATGGTGACTGCCCGTTGTACTTCCGTGTGACCCCTTTTATGGCGTTTTTTTATGGCTTAACAGGCTCGAAAAACGACGCGGGTATAATTAGGAGGGAAGCAGTTTTATTGGTCGAAAAATAGAAACACTTTAAAATATTATTTCGTACGTCGGGAACATGCGTAAACGAAAATAATGGTCATTTTGTGACGGGGCCTTGTCCCGTTCACATCCGGCTCTCGCTCTTGAGTATGTTAGTTTATTTGCCTGTAAATCAGCCGAGATATGTCTTATTTTATTTTATAACAAGGCTCTCCCAGAACTCGGTCTGATTTACAGTGAGCGTTATTCGTGTATATTTGGGTGATTAATTCATAACAAAGTCTCTGAAGCGTGTGGGAAGTTGTCCTCGTGTTCTTCTTATTGCCATTTTTTTTTTTTTGGTATGGAGTTATTTGCTGAATTATGTCCCAGAGGGATGTGGAGGAGAATGATCCTGGTGACTGTTACATGGTGGAGGCAGAGGGATTGTATTAGATAGATGTGTTGGACGTGGAGCCAGTCGTCGGATATGTGCACGATGAATCCAGATTGTATCACCATTATCGTTTTGCACCTGACACATCATATTGTTCGTTTTTATAATGGTGTAATTTCCTATCCATGGCAGATGAGAGGATTGGGCAACAGTTGAGTGTGGCCGGTGAAGTAAAACCTTGTCGCCTACTTGTATTGGGTCCTTGTATGTGAGGCGATTTAAGTTAGTCTCAAGTTTGTGGTCAGCTTCATCGTTGGCTAGGGTGACGTGGTGGTGAACCTGCTTTAGCAGGGCATTAATTTGCATTCCATATGCTCCAGGATCGTCACTTGCGATTTATTTTCTGTGTAGTGTAGGTAGGCCGATGTTGGGGTGACGGCCGGTAATGGCATAGTGCGGGGAGACACCGGTGGGGCTGTTGGTCGTGGCATTCATGGACGAAACGACAGATTCTAGAACGTCAGTCCATTCACAGTTCCTGTCTTCGCATAACATATAAAGTGCGTTCTTCATCGTGCGATGTTGTCTCTCGATATTTCCTGAGCTTTGCGGGCGCCAAGGACAGTGAAGTTCTTGCGTGATTGACATCTGGTTACAGAATTGTCGATAGTGAAGTGTGTGCCTCGATCAGGGGATACTATGCGTGGAATCTCTCTGTGTCGAAGGAAGAAATGGTACAATCCGCGAGCGGCGTCGATAGCACGGTCTCTCGCGCATGGTATGGCTGTAAAGTGTCGGCTGAAGCTATCCAAGATGGTTAGGATGTAGCGATTTCCCTTTTAAGTTGGGCATTGTGACAAAGTCTATAAAGACGAGATCGAATGGTCTCTTTCCTCGTTTGCAGTGGCCAATGGGCCAGTGGGTACGTCTACCGTAGTTGCCCTTGCACTTAGCACACGTGTCGCAAGAATCGACATAGGCCTTGATGTCGCGGTTTTTGAATTCCCACCAGTAGCTGGAAAGGAGTTCTCGCATATGGGTAACACCTGAGTGGTTGTTGCCCTCGTGTGCCTGGTAGAGGTATCTGGATCGTAGTTTGTATGGTACAACTAATCTAGGTGTCTCTTATCATCAAAACGGAGGTGCCTGGTTCTAGAAAAAATTGGTGCAAATGTTTTTTGAAAACTGTAGCCGGTGGTCGTCAGGATCGATATGAGATTCGCTTGGAGTGGGTGACTGGAGGGGGCTGATGATCTTTGCCAGGGCGTCGTCCTTCTGTTGTTCATTTGCGATGCCGAGGTGGTTGCAGATTCTCTCAAGGGGGTTGGTGGTGGTAGAGTGATAGGCGAAGAATGCGTTGGTGACGGACGCGCTTGTGGGTGCGGGCGTTTTGTAGTGTGTGAGTTTTGGGAATGAGCTGTAAACCGTTAAACTCGCCGAGGCACCAAGATGGGATGTATACGCGGAGGTCTGAACCGCTTACTTCGAATGTCCTGCCTGCCGGTGTAAGGTCGTTCGGGGCTTTCGTTTTCTTATGTCCGCAACCTCTGCTGAGCATGTCAGCCCATACGTTTGATTCGCCTTCGACATATTCTAAGACGAATTTATAACATGAAATTTCTTCTTGCCATCGTCGTATTTTGGCATTATTGAACTCTCGTTGGTCCAGATATGTCAGCGATCTGTGGTTGGTGAAGATGACGAAGGGGCGGTTGCAAAGGAAATAATCAAATTTCAATATTGCCCACTTTATTGCATATGCCTCTCGTTCCGTCGTGGACCAGTTCTGTTCCGTGGAGTTGAATGTATGGGAAGCGACCGCTATGATATCTTTCTTCCCATTGTCGGCTTCTTGCATTAAGATTGCCCCACATGCGACGTCACTGGCGTCGGTGGTGAGTGTGAAAAGTTTGGAGAATTCCGGAAACGAGATGACGGGTGGCGAAGAGAGACGGTTCTTGATTTTTTTTGAAGGCTCTGTCGTCATTTTGCGTCCAGATAAACGGTTTATTAACCTTGTTGAGTTTGTGTATGGGACCCATAAGTTTTGAAAACATATCTGACCTGATTTGTTCGTGAAGACGTGTCTCTAGGAATTGTCTGATCCACACTAAACGGCCGATAAGGCTTTGTAATTCCTTTTTGAATGTTGGAGGTTTCATTTCCCTGATGGCACGAACGTATTCTGGATCAGCCTTGAATCCTTCGGTGTTTACTATGCGTCCGAGGAATTTTGCCTCTGATGCGAGGAAGGAACATTTATCTGGATTCAGCTTGAGTCCGAATTTTCGGAGAGCAGTAAAAAATTGTTCGAGGGAGAGTATGTACTCCCTAAATGTCCTAGCGTGGACCAGGTTGTCGTCGATATAGGAAGAAATGCTGTCACGGAATGTGACCGTGGCTAGGGCTTCTGCTATGCAACGGGAGAAGATTTGTCCGGCAGATGTAAGGCCGAAGGCCAGGCGCGTGTATTGATAGCATTGGTCTTTCCATGTAAATGCTGTTTTGTATCGGACTCGCTCGTCGATCTCAATTTGCCAGTAGCCGCTGCGTAGATCGAGGGTAATGAAATATCTATTGCCTTGGCATTGAGTAAAGGTCAAGATCGACTAAGACCTTGTTGAGAGTTCTTTTAAAGTTAGCGACGACGCGAATCGATCCTTTTTTCTTGCGTACGGCAAATACAGGGCTAATTGAAGCCTTTGGGGTCGCTGCAGTTTTCAATGATACCTTCATCGGCCATGCGCTAAAATTTCGGTATCAACGTTTGCTTCCAAAGCATGGGCGATCGGGTGTTGTTTCTGGCTGCGAGACTGGCCGTTAGTTGGTATGCGGATGGGTCGGATGAATGTACCTTTGCTGCTGCTTTCGGTGCTGATAACGTTTTGGATGATGTCAGCTTGGGCACCATATGCTGGATCGTTGGTTGACGATGACGGTGATATGATTGCGGCTGTGTGTATTGTGTATCCTGAGGAAAGTGTGCGTCTGAATTCTATAGTCGCATTTTGGTTGTCGATTAGATAGGAATCGAGCGTGTTGTGACATAGGATATTTTGGCCGATCAGGATCGGTGTGGCTTGGGTAGTTACCAGCACGTTAACCTTTTTGAATGTGGGTGAGTCTCGACTGCCGATGGTGATGTCGCAAGTCAGTTCGCCAAGGGCGGTGGTGCTGCCGTTGATTTCTATTACTACGACGTCGGAGCGGGTCATGTGTTTCTTGACTCCTCTGGGTAACTGAGATATTGGTACGATGCAGGTGGAGCATCTAGAGTCTAGCATTACGACGCCAGAGAAGGTGATGTCCCTGAAGTTGAAGGTGGACTGGACGAGTGGTGAATGGTGAGCGAGTCCTTGAAAGTTGAAGGTGAGATGGCTGACGTAGGGGCACGGCGAACGAAGCATCACATCTCGTCCTGCCCGAAGCGAAAATCCTGTTCCACATCATTTATGGCTTGTATATCATCATTCGTTGCGGCGATATGGGCCTGTGCCCGAGTGCGAGGTGGGTGGCGATATAGGCAGTTGCTTCCATGGAGGCAGGGGCGACCTCTGAGATAGTTCTTGCACACGCTGATTCGTGGTGTGTGCTGATGGTTTTTGCGTGTCGGATGGTAGCCATGTTCGGGAGGGTTGGTGAGGCCCGTCTGCTGTGGGTTTGGTTGCCTGCTGGGTCGGAGTGGCGCGTTTCTTTGGTTTGACCGCTGTGGTTTCTGTGTGAAATACACAGTGTCGTGCGAAGTCGTGTCGTTGGATTTTACGATCAAGGTATATTTGAGCTTCGGAGGCTATGCCAATGGCTGAATAGTGGTTGTCCATTGTCTTGACGAGATGTGGGTAAAGGTTAGAGTTCCAAATTTTCATCTTTTCGCTCATTAGCATAGCGCCGATGATGGAAATAAGTCCATCGACTGTTAAGTCTGTATTTTTGTCTTTTTTGTATTTGTTTTTTATGTGGACGGCTGCCTTTCTAAGGGTGTTTTCGAGTCGACCCGCGAAGTTTGTTAGTTTTTCGTCGTCTCGCCGTTCCAGATCCCAGGCTTGACTGAGGTGTTGGAAGTTAGTCATCTGGCTTCCGTGGGCTCCTAATAAGTATTCCTTCAGTCGTTCGAAGGTGGATATGTCTTTTTTTGAGTAAACCATCTGCTGAAAGATACTTTGGTCCAGTAAATCTTTAGCAGACTTGACGAATTCGCATTCCAGGCTGGGATAGGTGCTGAGTTCTGGCGTGACGTGGATTTTGTATGCTTTGTTTAGAGCCGTGATGAATCGGTTCACGTCGTGTCCAGGGTGAAAAGTTCTCTCTAGCTTCAATATGTCGCGTATAGTTTGTTGGTGCATCATTAAGCTGTAATCGCCGTTTGTTTGAGCGGTGGAATGTGTTAAAGTAGTTGATTTTAGGGCAGTCAGCATGTCGTTTATGTCGGCTTGAATTTCGTGTATCGTGGCTTCAAAAGGCTGTGTTGGTCCCGTTTTCTGTTCCTTGATGAGAGTAAATAGTTCGGCTCTGGTGAAGCTCGTGTAGTCGTCCATATTTCTCTTGCTGTACGCTTCTGACACCAGTGTTATAGACAAGCGTATGGTTGCAAGAAAGAAATACGACAACAGCAGAAATAAATTTACGTGATTTATTTCAATAGGAACGTGTAGTTTTGGGACGACTACTTTGTGGTATAGTTCATAGGCCGGCTGAAGATCTGGGCTGATCTCTCATAGTAGTTCTCGCTGGTTGGCGTGTCGCTACTGCTGCTGGCCTCCTGTTGACTGCCCGTTGTACTTCCGTGTGACCCCATTTATGGCGTTTTTATGGCTTAACAGACTCGAAAAACGACGCGAGTATAATTAGGACGGAAGCATTTTTATTGGTCGAAAAATAGAAACACTTTAAAATATTATTCTATTTTTCGACCGGAACCTGTACGTCGGGAACATGCGTAAACGAAGATAATGGTCATTTTGTGACGGGGCCTTGTCCCGTTCACATCCAGCTCTCGCTCTTGAGTATGCTAATTTATTTGCCTGTAAATCAGTCGAGATATGTCTTATTTTATTTTATAACATTTAGAGATTTTTAAAAAACCATCAATCTACCTAAGATACGTTGATGATATTCTTATGTTAATTAAAAATACAGACGAAATACTTCAACTTCAAAAACGTTTCCAAAATAATTCTGTCCTTAAATTCACATATGAACTGAATACTACTAATAAAATCCCCTTCCTTGACATATTGATAAACACAAATAATAACAAATTTACTATTTCACCATACAAAAAACCTACAAGCATAAATTCATGTACACTTAACTAAAAGAGCGAATGCCCATATTACTACAAAATAGCAATTATAAAGAATCTAATACATTGAGCAGAAACTAATTCACCCACAAAACAGTTTTTTCAGTGAACTAAAGAATATAAAACAAACACTTATTAATAATAGCTTTCCAAATAATATAATTGATGAACAAATAAGATGCTTTCTTAGAAATCTCAATACTAAGCAAATAGTACATAATATTGCTTCTACTAATCTCAAACATATTAATCTCCTATATCGTAATCAAATGCATACTAATTATAAACAAGATGAAAATATACTAAAAAATTTACTAAATACTAATATATCAACAACAGATCCTAGCAAAAAATTAAGTTAATCATGTACTACACTAAATCAAGTATATCCAACTTAATTCTTCGCAATGATTCTTCTTCCCCGGTTAGCGATTTGCAAAAAACCAACGTAGTTTATAAATTCAAGTGCCCTTTGGGAGATTGTATCTCCAACGAATTAAATAATATTTATGTTGGTCACACCACAAACTAGCTTTCACGACGCTTGACACTACATTTGAATGAAAACTCTAGCATTTTTAGGTATTTAAAACAACATGCCTGGCCGTACACACAATTCCGTAAAATCCTTGTCGAAAACACAATTATACTTAAATCAACAATCAACAAAAACTAAAAATCCTTAACATGCTATATACATCAAACAGTTAAAACCTAACCTAAACAAAATCAACTATGGAATCTTTACAAATATCCTTAAATGTCTATAATTAGTAACAGAAGCCATTGGGTTTATACCAACGGCTTCCCATACTTAATACTTCTCGAATTCACTCTCGCGTGGTCATGTGTGACGTCATGAGCTGCGGTGCGATTTTCGCTTCTAGCGTCTTATATGCACGTGTTTATCGTTGCTTGGAAAGCATCTATGTAAACAATAACAGACTATCATCACTGTCTTGTCCGTATATTGCTTAATATATTGTACAGTAATTGACATCTTTGATAATGGCTTATGTAAGCCGAAAGCTTAGATTGGATTAAAAAATATGGGTCAATATTGTAATTTTCTTTCTTCGTTTAATGATAATGTTATTAAGCTTATCGGACGTTATGAAAAGAATTTACATAAAATAAATAGACAACACTTGTCTATATTATTTAATGAAACATGTATGAATACATATATATACATACATATATATATACATACATATATACATATATATACATGCATACACATACATACATATATATACATACATATACATGCATATACATACATATATACATATATATACATGCATACACATACATGTATGTACATACATATACATACATGTACATACATATACATTCATATATGTACATACATATCTGTCTATATTTCTGAGATGAGTTATTATGTACACTATTTACATTATTCGAACTATTGTCCTCATCTTTGTCGCCATATTTATTACAATGTTCTGGCCATTGTACACTCCGGCCTACTTCAGGTGGTTGGAATTTCGAACTGAACCCTTTATTTCGCTCACTGGGTTAGACTGTCCTAGTTCCACGTGCCATGTCTAATGGATGTCAGTTATCAGTTATCTCCTGTTAATTCCCCTCTCCAAGTTCTTCGCCGCCTGATTGAACTCACACTCTATGGGTCCTGTCACTGTCAACATGATCCCACAGAGGGCGGTGATATACCTATTCTCTCCATATGTGGTCAACCACGCCTGATTTTTCCACTTCCCCTCGTGTTACAGCTTTTTGGTGTTCTTGAAGACTTACCTTAAGGGGGCGGCCTGTCTCCTCTTTATATTTCTTTCCGCAGCTGCATGGGATAGCGTACACACAGTCTTTAGTCATGTTCTCCTCTATGGGGGGGGGTCTTACTCGCGATAGATATCTGCGAAATGTCATCCAGCTTTTGAAGGTTGTCCTGATGTTATATGGGCCGCAGATCTTTTGTATTTTCTCTGATAACCCCTTCACATAAGGCAAGCAGACTGTTTTCGGAGTGTTGTCCTCCTCCTCTTGTATCCGCCTATCCCAGTTTTTTGGCCTGTTCTCATGTACCCAAGGTAATTGTTACGTTGTAGGGTACTACTTATACTGATCAATTCTTTATCTAATGTCTCTGGGTCGCCACTTATGACTTTTGTTCGGTGTTGTAAGCAGCTGACGATCCCTTTCTTTACGCTGTATGGATGGTGGAAATTGAGGTATTGTCTGGTGAATGTATGTTTACGGTATACGGATGTCTTGAACCCATGCTCTGTTCAAGATATTAGAACATCCAGGAATGGGAGTGTGTTGTTACTTTCTTTCTTCATCGTGAACTGTATCGAAGGTCTTATTGAGTTCACATGCTCCAATTTTTTACCAGAGCTCATATTGCAATTTTGTTGTTATCGCTATATATATATATATATATATATATATATATATATATATATATATATATTGTGTATTTAGGCAGCAATCCTTCATTTATGCAATTTTAATTAAAAACGACAAACAAAGTACTACGATTAAGCTTTTTATTTAATTTTTTTTGTTTTCTTTTTGGACACATAGAGTCTATAGAAACTATTCAAATGTTCTATAGTTTCAAGCTATACTTTTAGCCATTATCAAGGATGATTTTATTTTTCAGTTTAACTGATTGTGTGCGTTATGTGAATGCTTTTAGTGTGTTATAGAGATATTAGCATATTGTGGCCTAGTTCATAGTTAATATTGTTAAGAGTTGTTTTTTTTTCTTTTTTATTATTAGGGCTTCCATCATTTTTAAACTTTTCTGACAAGTGGATGAGTTTATAATGTTTGTTTTTTCTGCTGGTATGTTTCGAATGAACTCTGCTAGATTTATGTCTTTTTTTTTTTGGGTTCTCATGGAGATCTGGTCGGATAGGCGTAAGGTATGTCGTCTGTGTCCAAAAAAAAAAGCTCTTATGCGAATACAAGAAAAATTAAATAAAAAAAGCTTAATCTTAGTACCTTGCCTGTCGTTTTTAATGAAACATTCATATATATATATATATATATATATATATATATATATATATATATATATAATTTTATATTTTATTTCCTCAAATCTGTATTGAACACTCTTTTAAGAATAGTATTTTTTGGTTGTTGGAATTAATTCCGTATACACCAATCCTCTACGTGTATATATACATATACACACATAAAAAGTATATATGCATACACACACACACATATATATATATATACACATATATAAATACACATATTTATAAACATATATACATAAAGTTAGCAAGGTCGATTTTACTTTTTTTGCTAACCGAAACACTCCTTTGTGTCTAAATCAGTAAAGTACATCAGGCTATAGTATGGTTCCTTATAGTATACAGGTTCAATTCGTGTCGGAGGGCGCATATTTTCTATGAAAATTTCTCGAACATTCAGGCTGGTAAATGTCGTTAATACTGTTTACTACTGAGCATTTACTTAAATGTTTGTATCTATATAAAGAACGTATAAACATAAAAAATGTCTTAAAATAATTGTTGGACATTGTCCATTTCATAATGTGTGACGTCATTTGTTTACATTTGGATACGCATCAAGCAGATATGAATGTACGAAAGAAAATCATGGAGAATTGTAGTTTAAAAACAGTAAAATCGACCTTGCTAATCGAAACGCTCCTCTGTGGCTAAATCAGTAAAGCACGTCAGGCTATATGACGGTTCCTTATAGGATACATGTTTGCAATCCTAATGTCCTAATGCAATCTTAATGTCTTTGTGGTGAGGACATTTCCAGCTAAAGCCTTTGCTGCCTCTTCTGTTGCCATCAGAATTTCCCACAAGGCTTTTGATCTACGATCCAAAACTTTGGCCACAATGTTCAGGGCCTTGAGGGCTTCCTCCATCGTCTCCCTGCTGACAGCAATGAATTTCCGCGTTTTCACGTCCGTTGTCAACAGAGAGATGGTTCTTGTGCTGACTGCCTCGATTACTGTCGGCATAGGCAAAAGTTCATGGCCTGAGATGAAAGCATTGTACTTCTCTCTCAGGCCCTTGTAATAATTTGGTCCTTTTTGGGGCTTTTCCGCTACCCATGCTGACGGCGCTGTTGAAGTGCTGGCCAATGGATCTTTTTCCTGGGCTGCCTCCGCCATGGCGGGAGGATAATCCCCCCACGAAAATCACAAATGAAACAAAAATGGATCACAGGAACACAAAGTATAAGAAAAACAATTACAAAAGTTACACTTAACACGATGCGCAAACAAAACTTTCTGACTCGAAATTCTACTTTTGTCTTGTTTATAATTTTCGTTCGTTTGTTTTTGTAAAAAATTAATGTTATTGTTTGTTTTTATTCACGTCGTTGGTACCTTAGACAGAAAACACCTAATATGGAAATCCAACAACTGATTAGGGAATCCGTTATTAATAAGCGTTTGTTTTACGTTGTTTAATTCTTTAATTTAATTTAATTAATTCAAAGGCGTACGAGAGGATGAATTCTCGTGTGCTCTCGTGAAGAAATTTTTAATAACACATATTTTATATCTAAGAGGGCATTCACTAGAGGAATTAAGATGGCAAGACTGTTTACTAGTTGTTTTTTTTTAGAAACAGAAGTTTTAAAAGTATTATTACTAAAATCAACGAGAACATCTAAGAAAAGAAGTTCATAAGTAAAATTTAGGACGGAATTTTGTTGAGATGTAGCTTTTCAAATTTTCTATTTCTTTATTGTTTTAGTTTCGGAGATGGGAACGTTAGTAAAAAATTCTCTACATCAAGTGACGTAAGAATGCCTTGGTTTGTTTTTACTTTTGTGATTTTAAATATTTGGAGGAATTCGTGGGTAGATTTAATGCTATAGTTAGTAGGGAGATATGGGGTAATAATATCATTGAGAAATTTTGATAGTTGGTATATGCATGTTGGAATCTGAGAAATAATAGGTCATATCCCAGTTTGTGTATTTTAACATTACCGTATAAGTAGCCAGATTGGTAATCTCCAATAGTTTTGTTTATTTTTAGGGATCCTGCAAAAGAATTGTTGGATGTTTTTGTATGCCTTCGTCGGTCAGAGCTGACCATGGGTAGCATCCAAGTTGTCTGTGACTGTAGAGGCCGATCGAGAGTGACAATGTCTATTGCAGAGGTCGCTTGTGTTTTCTGTCTCTAGACTGTTGAAGCTGCCATGTTGCTTTCTGCGGGCCCGCCTTTCCATGGCGACTTGTGTCAGCTTCTCCTCCTCTGACTTGAGGTGTTTGGTCAGGGTTCCTCTCCATTCGAATCGTATGGCTGTCAGGCTCTCTCAAGACTCTGTGTTGATGTCCACAGCTTTCATGTCGCGTCTCACTACATCACGGTACCGCAGCTATGGCCGCCCGATGGGTCTCCTTCCAGCATCCAGCTCTCCATACAAGAGGTCTTTGGTGATGCAGCCGTCTGGCATGTGATGGACGTGACCCAACCAACGGAGTCTGCGCTGTCTGAGCAGTGTAGACATGCTAGTCAAACCTGCTCGAGACAGACCTCAGTGTTGGGCACCTTATCTTGCCACGCTATTCCCAGGATGAGGCGGATGCTGCTCATGTGAAAGGTGTTCAGAGGCCTTTCTCGTCTGGCGTACGTGGTCCAAGCCTCGCTGCCATATATCAGTATGCTGATAACGCAGGCGTTGTACACTGCTATCTTGGTTTTTACCGATAGATTGGGATTGGTCCACACACATTTTTGTGAGGCGCGCAATTGTTGTGGCTGCCTTCCCAATTCTCTTGTCAATCTCTGCGTCTAAGGAGAGGTTGTCAGTGATGGTGGAGTCAAGGTACGTGAATTGATTGACCACACCGAGCTCATAGTCATCAATGGTGATGGCTGGTGGTGTTTCGGTACCTTGTTCCAGGACGTTTGTCCTTTTCAGCTGATGGTCAGCCCGAAGTCTCTGCAGGCCTTGGAGAAACGGTTCATCAGTGACTGAAGTTCACACTGGGTGTGAGTCTCTACAGCTGCATTGTCGGCAAAAAGCATGTCTCTGACAAGGGCTTCGCGTACTTTGGTCATGGCTCTTAGGCGAGCAAGATTGAAGAACCCTCCATCTGATCTCGTACGCAGGTAAATCTCTAATCAAGATGTACCAAATGCATGCTTCAGAAGCAATGCGAAGAAAATCCCGAATAGAGTGGGAGTGAGGACGACGATGTTGAAGAGCTCAGAGGTGTTGCCATTGAACTGCACAGTCCCCCGCATGTCATTGTAGAATGACTCAATCAAGCACTGCAGCTTGGGTGGACAGCCAATCTTGGATAGCATTCTGAAGAGCCCTTCTCTGCTGACGAGATCGAACGCCTTGGTGAAATCAATAAAAACGACGTACAGGGACATCTGCTGTTCTCTGCACTTCTCCTGAAGCTGGCGGAGGGAGAAAACTATGTCTAGCGTTGATCTTTTAGCTTGGAAACCGCACTGCGACTCTGGGTAGACACGTTCGGCGAGTTTCTGCAGGCGGACCAAGATGACTCGAGCGAAGACTTTGCCCACAACGCTGAGTAGCGAGATGCGTCTATAGTCGCTTCGCTCAGCCTTGTTCTTGTAGAGGGTGATGATCTTGGCATCTCTCATGTCATGAGGTACGGCCCCTTCTTTCCAGCACAGGTAGAGGACCTCGTGCAATGGGAGCAGTAGGGCAGTCTTACAGTGCCCGATCAGGTTAGGGGGAATCCCGACATTGCCAGGGGCCTTCCCTGAGGCCAAGCTGTCAAAGGCCTTGCTAAGCTTCTCTATGGTCGGTTCGGTATCGAGGTCATCCATGACCGGAAGGCACTTAATAGCATGCGGTTGTCACAACATGGAGTAGAGGTCGGAATAGTGTTCCACCTCTCTCTCCGTCTGTTGCCCCTTGTCTACAATGACTTCCCCAGTGGCGGATTTGAGAGGAGCTGTCTTGTTCTGCACTAGTCCCATTGCCGTCTTGATGCCATCGTACATCCCTCTTATGTAATTGCTGCTGTCTGGGCGGTTTCGCTAAGCCCTGTCCAGTACTCGTTGGTGCAGCGTCTGTCAGTTTGATGAGCTTTGCTCCTAGTAGCTCAGAGGATCTGCAGGTTTCTCTTGCCGTGTGACCGCTTGTATTCTGTAAGAACTGTGCACTTGGCCACAATGACAGGAGCCCTCTCGGCGAACTTTGTCAAACCAGTCTTTCTCCCTAAGGTGACCAAGGCAGTGTGATGTATGCTGTCCCGCAAGGTCGCCCACTTCTCGATGGCAGAGTCTCCAGTCTGCGAGGTTGCCCGCTCGTTCTCAAACCTCTTGACAAACTGTTGCACAGTTTGGCTGGCTCATCTTCTGTGATGTTTCCCGGTGGTTTATCTGATAACAGTGTTTCCAGAGCAGCGTTGTATATTTTCACGGTGTGCTTGTTGGAGTTCGTCATATGGATTTTGGGGAGCTGGTCTCTGTCTGACAATTGTATGAAAGTTACTCTGCTGAGTACTTGGATGACGTCATTTTTCGCTTCGGTGATTTCAGCTTCGTGGTTTTCAAGGAATTCAAGGTTGGCAATAATCCGGGTTTGGTAACCTAGTGTCTCTTCGTTTGTGGAAGAGTTTGTTCCAGTGACAGATTTTTTTTCTTGTTGTACCGGGTGACGGCCGATCCGGTATGAAATATTATTCGTGTTCATTGAAATTGGTAGAGATATGCGTTTTAACCTTGACCGCCAAGGGGTAATTATGTTCAGGTTACCAGATTTAGGACGATACTTGAAGAAGATCCAAGAGCACGCACAGCCAATGAGATTGGTTACAATGTGGATTTATTAATATATCGAAAGTGGAATAGTTCATAATAGTGTATGGTATTCAGTGGGATAGACTATACTAAGTTTTTAACTTAGTATAAGTTGGAGTGACCACTCCAAGAGGAAATATCAGATTTTAATATATAGAGTTTAAAAAAAAAAAGAGAGAAAGGAAAGAGAAAAGAGAACTGAAAAGGAAATAATTAACTTAAGCCAAAAGGATTTCGAATCATATCAAACTACAGGAAAAGTATCATTGAAAAATGGTACAGCATTTACCATTTCTTACATGTTCGGAGCATGGCACAAGTGACTTTCTACAAATGTTCAATTTTCCGTCGCCAACGACAGACACTTATCAAATTTTATGGGGTAGGCTGGACTTATACTACAGTTTGGTAGGGGGACTTATCAAAGAATTCATTAAACAAAGGGGTAGAACCAAGGGAATAAAAGTTATACTTTTCCGGTCATCTCTCAACCTAATAGCTGCTGAAAGATATATTTTTAAATTTTCACTCAAAGAGACGACAGTCAAAGGGCAGAGCATTGTAGGAAAATTACACCAGTAGCCATGAAAAAAAAAGTAAAATTAAAAATAAAAATACAATATAATCCCTGTCAATTCGGATACATACACATGTACATTATATATATATATATATATATATATATATATATATATATATATACAAGGGAGAAAGAGAGAGAGAGACAGACAGATATTAGTAAACATGTACACATATACACGCACCGACAGAGATATGAGATGTCTAGGATAGGAGAAAAATAGACTCGGAGGTCCGCTTAAGGTCGGGGGGGTCGGAAAAATTAAAATATAAATTAAAACAAAAAAGGAAAAGAGAAAAGGGAACTGAAAAGGAAAGAATTAACTTAAGTCAAAAGGATTTAGAATCATATCAAACTACAGGAATAGTATTGTTATAAAATAAAATAAGACATATCTCGGCTGATTTGCAGGCAAGTAAACTAACATACTCAAGAGCGAGAGCCGGATGTGAACGGGACAAGGCCCCGTCACAAAATGACCATTATCTTCGTTTACGCATGTTCGTACGAGTTCGGTCGAAAAATAAAATAATATTTAAAGTGTTTTTATTTTTCGACCAATAAAAATGCTTCCTCCTAATTATACTCGCGTCGTTTTTTCGAGCCTGTTAAGCCATAAAAAAAACGCCATAAAAGGGGGTCACACGGGGAAGTACAACAACAGTCAACAGGAGGCCAGGAAAGAGACCTGTCACGGTCAGTCAGAGCAATCAGCAGGAGGAGCGCCACGCCAACCAGTGAGAACTACTATGAGAGATCAACCCTTTCTTTTCAGCCATTTATGAACTATACCACAAATCCGCTGTCCCAAATCCACACGTTCCTGTTGAAATAAATCACGTAAATCTATTTCTGCTGTTGTATTTCTTTCTTGCAACCATACGCTTGTCTATAACAACATGATTGAAAAATGTTACAATTTGAAATTTTTTTAATATTTCCAACTCGTTAAATTTAACTTCACAACGTTATTTTCTTAACTTAAACGAAATACTTATTTCAAATTTTATTCTGCATTCTGCCCAGATGACTTATAACCACAGTTTGGTAAGTAGAAGAACTAAATAAAAAAATCGTTTTAAACAAATCGGCTCCATTATTATTAAAAATTATTATTATTATTATTATTGTCCAATTTGTTTTAAAATAAAAGAAATGAAATCAAAACAAATTGACTAATAAAAAAAATGAAATTTTTAATTTAGCTCGGCGCTTTTTCAACTGGCTTGAAATTACGTTACTTTGCAATTAATAAATAAGAAAACTCAAATGCAAAGAATTAAAATTTAAAATTCTGTACTAAATGTTGATAAAAGAATCTTTGAATAACTTTTATTCATAGAAAAAAAAAAAAAAATCCATCGATTACCTAGGCATAATTCAAAATTAAACAAAAAATTCGTGAAAATTAAAATGCTTTCACGCCCGAAAATTATCAACTTTCGTAATAAGTGTCAGATAAAAATAAATGGTACGCTTAAATTTATTCCAACCTAAAAATTGTTTTAAAAAACCAACAATATACATCTTAAAATATATATATCTCTTAGCAAAAAATTTCAACTTTCGAAAATTTTGTTTTAAAATAAATAAAGAAAGAAAGAATACAAAATTTTTTTATTCCACGACTATTTTTAGAAACATGTAAAAAAAATGTAAAATAAAAACGAAAAATAATATTTTCGGATATCCTCTCATTCCTTTCGTGTTTTTTTTCAAACCTTTAAGAAAACGTATTAAGTTAAAAGTCCTAATTGTTTTTATTTTTTTTTTTTCATCACTTCTTCTTATTTTTAAAACGATTTATTATTGTCTTAAAACTGAGTTTATTAATTATAACATTTAAGAATTCAAAATAATTTTTTTTTCATCAAGTAAATGTAGATTAGAATATCAAAATGAGTTGCAAAGTTTTTATAAAACAATATTTTTTTTGTTTAAATCATGTTGATTTATTCTTTTTATTTTATATTATTTTTGAAATTTGACTGTTTTTCCTTTCAGTTTTTAAACCTCCAGAAACTCTTCCTTGTTTTTTTGAGTTAATGTTCATTTCAACTCAAAATTTGAACCGAACTCAAGGGTTTTGTCATTGTATTCCTAACCCAGACCCCTAGTTCGCCGACCGGTCATTTATACTAATAATTCTTTTGTATTCATTCATTTATATTTTTAAATCCAGTAAGCGGGCTATTTTGGCTTTAACAACAAATCACATCTTTTCTTGTGATGGATGGGAATCCCCCCAATAATTGGCTCCAAAAATCCGTTCGTTCATATTCTTCCTATGTAGCTGTAATAAGGCCTTTTTCTATGTTGAATAAAACCTCACCTTTCGTTTTTCTTTCTGGGTACGCCTTTCCCATTACATCTCCTCAGTAATATTTATTTTCATAAAAAAGATTGGCAGTATTTTTTAAATCGTAAAATGGCTTTGATCTTTTACCCTTCACTAAAATCGCATAAAGGTAAAAAATTATCGCTAATGGTCAACCAAGACTACAACCACAAAAAGTTGTTCAGAACTTCCTTGTTATGCATATCCTTTCCCAGATACATAGTCCTAGGGGGAAAAAACATTATCTTTTTTGCTGATTCGGTTGTTCATAAAATTTTATTTTCAACGAAATTGTCTATTCCATCTACTGTTAGGTTTTCATAAATTTTGAAACTGAAAAAATTTATTTGCATTTTTGTAAAGTTGATAATGTTAAACATTCATTAAAAATGGCAGGTGAAATCAAAAATATTTAAGAAAACCTCTGATTCTTGTTAATGGAAGTCTAATTCACGCCATCCCCCTGAATTCAACCTCTAAGAAAAAACTTATTCGTTAACAAAGACAGGACTTTTTTTTTTTTAAACCAATCATAAAACAGGTAATCCCTTGTCTTAATAATGCGACACTGTCAGCAGGATTTCCAAACTGTTTCAAAATCTTGTTTTCAATATGAATTTTCTTTGGTATTAATAGGTCATCATTCAGGAAGAACAGTTATTTATTACTGCTTTTCTCTGTCATATATTCTTTTTTTCCTTTTTTTCAAATTTTGAAATTTATTTTAAGTTTATTAACAACAATTTAATTGTTTTCTTGTGGCTGACATTTTATGATTTTCCTTTCATTATTTTAAAAAATTTTTTGATCTCGTTTTTCAAATTATTTATTAAATATCCCATTAAAATTCTCCTCTTTTAAGTTTGGAATTTTCGTTCAGTTTACTCCATCTTTTTTCCCAATTTTCCTATTCCTTCCAAATGGCCCTTTTAAGCATTGCTTTTTTTTCATTACATGGTGTCATTAATTTCTTACCATAACTAAGGACATAAATTTCAGATTTTTTTCAAATATTTTTTACCTTTATTTTCTTTTTGAAATATTTTTTTTATTGTTCATTTCATTTTTTTTTAATAAAAAATCATTAAGTTATTTATTTAAAATTTCCATCAGAATTTCCATTTTTGCTATGACCCATTCGCAAAATTAAATTTTAAGTCATTAAATTTGCAGATGAATGAAATCATATTAAATTCCAAAGTTTGTTTGGACATACACGAAATTTTGGTATTAATATTACTGGCATTCAGTAATTTTTTTCTTAAAAATACCACTGATACCAAGTCCCGGTGTTACTTTGTTACTTTTCCCATTAACGACACATGATCAATAGACCTACCAATTATTTACAACAAATCTCAGTCCTCAACAGCCTCCTCCTTCGATTTTCTTGCACTACAAAACATCAGCTCCCGATTTCAAATTTTTTCTATCAGAACACTGACTTTGAAATAGTATTAATGCATTGCATCCACATCCAAAGGATCATTCAAGATACTGGAGCCCCTTTTATTTCAAAATATTATTTCATTAATATGCAAAAACAAAATTTGCCCTGAAGTCCCTTCGCTTACTCAAGTCTGATGCTACATTAAATAAATGGAAACAATTTCTTAAAAATGTACCAGTCCAACTTCAACAAAATACTAATTATTTATTCAAAAGTAAAACATCCTTTCTTTCGAAAAACTTCATTTATCTCTTATTTTGTTTTCTTTTTTTACAAATATATTTTTAACTTGTTACCATTAATAACTATATATTTTAACAAACTTTTTTGTATTGCCGAATAATGATTGTTTAAAAATACATGAATCTATTTTAATACATTCATATCTATCTTGTTTATATTTTTTCAGTATAAAATGATTCCCACATTTCTGAAATTTCAAAAAAAACAATTATTTTAAGACAAAAAAAAAAGAACTTATTTAATGGCGATTAAAAATGTCTTTAAAGAATATATTTATAATTTATAATGGAAAATAAGTCCCGTGGTCATATATATAATTTATTTTTATATTTAATCAATATGTATGAATTTTCAATTTTCAAAGAATAGTATTTTTTTTGAGGAAATGGCTTATTCTTCTAACCAATTCTTTTGACCTTAGTATATATACATATAAAGATACATACTATAAGCATATGATGCTGTTATGACATATATAATCCGGTATATACACAAACATTGGATAAATCAAATGTTTATAATATATATATATATATATAACACCTTTATATTTCCTCCATACATTTTATATATATATGTATATATATATATATATATATATATATATAAATATATATATATATATATATATATATAGGTATGTATGTATGTATGTTGTAAAATAATTTTTTAATATAAAAAAGACAACCTTTAGTGAAATTGATTATATTTTATTTCCCTTGTAAATGGTTTTCTAAAAATTAATTATTTCTCATTTATCTAAGTTTAAAAATGGATAAAAATTTACGTATTATTTTTAAAGTAGTTTGAGGGGTTTAAGTTAAAATGATGTTAAGGATTTTGAGGAGAAATAAGAGGTTCTATGATAAATATGATCGAAATGGTTGGAGAGGGGAATATTAGATAGGAATTAATTTTAAATGTGTTTTTTAATAAATTTAAAAACAGTTTTAGAATGGGTAAGGACCAGAGGGGTATTTCTCTTTTTTAACCTATTTTATAAGTCATGTCACAGGAAATATACAAAGTAAAAAAAAATGGAATTGTTTAAAACAAATTGAAGCAGGGGTGTATTCAAAAATGGGGAAATTTTTTAAGGATGAATAAATTTGACATATATGGACATATTGCAGTTAATTTGAAAAAAAAGATTGATTTTTAAATTTTGCATTTTATGTTTGACATTAATTTAAAACAGTTAAAATTATCAACAAAATAAAATAGGAAAATAAATAATCTTCTATATAAGATAAACAAAAAATAAATATTAATATTATTAAAACAATTAACATTAAAAATATTTATAATTATTCGAAAATTTTAAATTTTAAATTTTGAATCTTAAAATAAATTTAAAATTAAAATAAAAAATAACCTAAAATGTTTTTTTTTTCCAAATATCGAAAAAAATACAGATTCATAATATTACAAAAAATTATTTTATAGAATAAATATTAAAAAATCAAGAAAAAAAAAAAATTTTATAATATTTAAATACATGTCGAAATGAAACAAGATTTAAAAAAAAGATAATAATATTATTTTTATAATATCGTATATAATAATAAAAAAATTAGAAAAGAAAGGAATTTAATAATAATAAGAAGAAGAAAAGAATAATAAAAGAAGATAAACAAATATAAAGAGGGTTTAATAATCAAGAAAAATTTAATATTTTATCAGTTAAATGATATTTTTCATTAATATATATTCTTATATATATGTATATATAAACACACAAAATTAAAAATACCTATACATCATACATCAACATATATATATATTATATAATGTATATATATATATACACAATTCTATTTATATATATTTAAACATTTGTATATGGATGTTATATATACATACATATATATATACACATTATCAGTATTTTACAAACATTAAATCCACACATATATTAAATTCATTATTATTACAAATAAAAGATTAAAAATATATAAACAACAAAATATATATTGAGTGTGAATCCCAATCCAAATAACAGCTACTAAAATACTATTGATATTGTTTTAAATTAAAAAATGCTTTCAATATATATAAAAAAATATTTAAAATACGCATATACAGTTTAATAAATTAAACCATATATAGACACCAATTGTTATTTCAAAAGTCAAGATAAGTTTAAAATCCTGAGTTTCCATTTTAAATGCATTAAATTTGGATATTAGTGTTAAATTATCTTGACAGCTTTGTCTATTAAAACATTTAAAGAATTTCATTTTTAATGATTTTGAAATTCCACAGGATCATTATTTTTTCTTATTAAGATTTTTGCATATCTGGTCTTCTAAAGTTTCTAGGAGTTTTAAAGAAACTAAAAATTCAGAAAAAGAAAAATTTTAAGAAATTAGAGCAATAATTTATTGATGAATAAATAAGAAACTGGGAACTTTAATAAATAAATATCGGGATATATTCTTAGATATATTTACAGATATATGCCATATTCATACATCTTTATTATAAAACGCAGATTGTGTGTGTGTGTGTGTGTCTGTAACGTTTATATGTTGGATCGAATTTCCTACATTTTTTAGCCGATTTCAACAAAACTTCACAGGACTACATAAAATTACCTTGTGGTGGTTCTAACGGGGCCGAAAATGGGAAAAACACAGTTGTTTTTTTAATAAAATCAATTTGAAAACACGATTAAGACACATCGTGAGAATGAAAGGGGGACAACTCACCCACGAAAATGTAAACAAAAGAGCATAGCATGATGAAAAAAACGACCGAACTTGACGAAAACAAAATTTTATCGTCTAATGTTCATATTATTAAAAGAGGAAAGATCAAAGTATTTTTGGGGTATTTTTTTTTACATTTTTTAATCGTTCCTAGCACGTCTGAAATTTTCGTTAAAAATATTGTTTTTTTTTGGTCAAAAAAAAAAAACAGATAATCATTTTTTCAATCATTTTTTTTGATTTGATAAAAAGATTAAAATCTTACTTTGATATTCTTTTAAAAATCAATTATCATTTTTTCAAAACTGATTTTAATAAAAAATCCTGGTATACTGTTTATTTAAAATATTTTGAACCAAAACTTAACTTAGCTTCTGCGCCGAAAAAAAAAAATTTGAAAATAAAACAAAGCAGGTCATAACCTTTCGCGTCGCTTGACGATTGACGAAAGGCACATTCATGACGTTTAGATAACTTACGGGAGGAGAATTCTTTCTACGGATGGAAGGAAGTGAAATTATTTAAGTGAACAAATTATTTACCTTGTTACTTTTAAGGAAAACTTTCAGCGCTCTAATTTTTTTTTTTTTTTTTTTTTTTTTTTTTTTTTTCATTTTTACGTTTACGATGCTTTATGGAAAATATAAAGAAATTAAAAAATAAGACTGTTAATAGTGAGATTAAATTTCATAAGAAAAAGGTATCTAATTAATTTAGGTACCTTTCTTATGAAATTTTATCAGAAGTGTACATAAAATACTATAATTTTATGTACATTTATTACATTTTACTGTGTTATTTGTATTTCCATTCATTTTATTATTAATTTTGATATTTCATTTATGGAAAAATGTCATAACTGAGATTAATATAAAAATAAGATCATATAAATTAAAGTTTAGCAGTAGTTAAATTTCA
This sequence comes from Acanthosepion pharaonis, assembly GCA_903632075.3. Taxonomy (NCBI): domain Eukaryota; kingdom Metazoa; phylum Mollusca; class Cephalopoda; order Sepiida; family Sepiidae; genus Acanthosepion; species Acanthosepion pharaonis. The sequence continues at coordinate 11,746 of CAHIKZ030002730.1, read as the reverse complement.
TAAGATGATACTGTTACTTGTAGGTACCCTTCTCAGTTGAAATTGAAAACTCAAATTAACTTCTCCATACGTGTTTCGCAAAAAAGTAAAGGGCTTAACAGCGGAGAACAATGCTGAACTCAAATAATGCAACTAAATTGTATTCTGGTTGGTCTTCCGTACTTGATAATTACTGTCCGACTATAAACACAAAAATTACATTTCTTAATTACATGGCTAATCTGATTGGTCCAAATTATACAATTTTCAAAGCGCTAGACAATGACAATCTCACACGGACATTTTGAAAGGTTGATGTTGCTTTTAACTAATGTTAAAATATTTTTTAAAAATTCAATTTAAACATTTTTAAAAAATTTTTAAAATTAAAGAAATAAGAAATAATTGTATTAAAAATTCAATTTTCATTGAAAAATTTTTTTGCTTTCAGAAAATATTGTCCATATTCATAAAAAACAAATTAAAAAACAAATAAAAGCATTTGAAACTAAATAATATATTTGTTTTATTGAGTTTTGTATGTTACAATTCACAGCTGATTTTCAGGTACGTTGGCAAAAAAAAAAAAAAAAAACATGATTTGCATTCTTCAAAGCCTTGTGCTTTTAACTATTGTAATCACTAAAACCGATGGTCTCGAATTTCTAGAGTTTTCATAAAATTAGTTATGGGGGTGTTAATAAATATAAAAAAAAATATTTCTGCCATGACTTTAATAAAAAAAAAAAAAATATTTATAATAATTTCGATTATCTGTGAATAGATTCTGAAAGTTTCATTAACATCTGACAATTATTTTTATTTTTTGCAAGATTTTCCAAATTAATGTGTGTAAATACAAAAAAAACGCGCTAAAAATTATCTATGTTATTTACTACCCCTTGTTGCGACAAAGAGAAACAAGGTTTTTTTTTTTATCAAAATTTAGAATATTCTAAAAAGATGGAAAAATTTTTAAAAATAATTAAAAAAATTTAGTCTATCCTCTTCATAAAAAACATAAGCATTTTGACGATAAAATTTTGTTTTTGGTAAACTTTGGCGTCTTTTTCATCAGACTATGCTCTATGTTTTAGCGATTCCGTGGAGTGACTTAGGTTAAAAAAATTAGGTTGTTTATGTTAATTTTGTGTGTGTGTGTGTGTGTGTGTGTGTGTGTGTTGTGTTCTTTATATATGGGATCAGGATTTCTTACATTTTTCAGCCGATAAAACAAACATCCACTTTTTTTTTTTTAGGTAGTATTTCTTATTGTCTTGCACAATTTTTTTTTTTTTTACATTCAGAATGCTTTAAAATTCCATTTTTTAAGACAATTGTTTATAATAAAATTCTATTCACCAATCGATAGACTCATAACGATTGTAAACAATGTTTTTTTTTGAATTTGGGTTTGACCAATTCGTAAAAAAAAAAAAAAAAGAAAGACATGCGTGTCCGTCAACCTTAAACAATAATCTTTGTCAATTTTATTTTTCAGTCTTTATGATGGTCGATATTGATCTATCTCTCTTACTGTTACATCCCAATGTTGGATAGGGCTCTTTTTACTAGTTTCCCTTTATCGATCGTCAAACAAACTGATTAATGTTTTAAAAACTTTTGGTTTATTAGATTAAAAAATCCAAAATTTTATGAGGTTCAAATTTTTATTTAACAAATTGATTCATAGTTGAAATTTTTTTGATAGAAAAAACAAAAAACAAAAAAAAAAAAAAAATTTTTTTGTAAAAAAGTAGTTTTTATTTTCAAAATTTTATTTTTGTTTGAAACCTAAAAGATTAATAAATTTAATAGACATTGTAACCTGGATTTTTAGTATATGTTTAATTACCAAAAATCAATGTTCAAAACATTAGAACAATTCATTTTCAATTTTAACAAAGTTGTTGGACAGCGTTCAAAAATTGATTTGTTTTTATTTTTCATGATTCTTGTTCGAGTCATTCGGTCTTTATTCATCAAGAACTTCGTTTTTAACATTAATGAATTTTTTTATCCGATAAAAGGATTTGAATTCATATTATAAATTTTAAATTTTACACTGAAAATTATATCTATATCTGGTCGTATAATTGAATGGCGTTTATACTCCAGGCCAAGTCATTGGCCAATTGAGATAAGAACTGGAAAAAATTGAAAAATGTATGATTTTCAGAAATTTTAGAAGAAAATGAAGTGAACCACTTTATTTGAAATACTTAGAATAACATTTTTATTCACACCTGAGGATAATAGGATGTGTTGAAAGATAAATAAATGAAAATATGTATTTTGCTATGAACACTGATAATTATTAAACAACACAAAGGGGTAATTATGATTTCTGGTAAAAGATATATTGAATCAGAAATTTATATTATTTAAAGGTGTCACTGAATCCTTTATTCAATCTATTCCCTGTGAGTGAATAAAGACTTTGGTTTAAATTTACATTACAGTTACTGGGTTTGACAAACAGAACCCAAGAAGGCTGGAAGACATCAGCCGAAGTGTGTATGTAACAATCAATCATCACAGAAATATAGACAAATAAAACAAAATTATTCTAGGAAAGTTTCAAAACTTTTTAGAGCTGGTTCTTTTTCTGATCTAGGTGTGCCATGTTTGCAAAAATTTTCAAAACTATATTTGCCAAAATAGAAGCATGCTTTTTTTTTCCATGTTGAAAAAATGAAACTCAGAAATAAGCATAAAATGTTACTTAATGATTTATAGCAAACCTTTTCCTTTATTGTATGGAAAAGGATGAAGCAAAAAATAACCATTGACAAGTGTGGTCAGAAGGAACTTTTAGTTTTCCACAGTCAATTAAATTGGTATATTTTCCATACTTTTCATAATAAAAATGGGTTTAACATTCACTGGGTTGATTATCATTTCTTGTAATATAACCAGCTATGTACACAAGAGCCATTTTTATTTCATTGGAAAGAGATGGTTTTAAATTTTCCAGATTGTCAAATATTTCTGAACCTTCCTCACAAAGTTTATAATCACAAGATGTACATTGGTAACCTGGATTAACATCAAATTCATCAATATTTACATTTTGATTTAAAAGTAAAGATGTCTGCTTAATATGCAGCTTTTCAATACATTGTTGAACATTTATAAAATAGGTGCCACCTGATCCTTGGCGAAGTTTACCAAATTCTTTTTCTAATGGATCAGTTGAAAATTGCCCAACTAGTACATATTTATGACTTGTAGCTAAAAGGTTTCGACATAGACTAACAATTCCATTGCAAATATGATGTATGGCAGTAGCAATGTTTTGGGATAATTGTTTTTTACAATTACCTTGACTGCCAGCCATATTAAGAGCCATTTTACCAAATTCAATGATAAAATCAAGTCGGGTGTCATTTGGAGATTTGATTTCAGCTTGTAGAGGATCATTATGTAATTTATCAATTTGAAGGCATTTAACATTTAAAATTTTCCACCATGTCAAAACCTTGTTTATGAAGAGGGCAGTATCATTCTTACCTGCACTTATTTCAAACTGAGTGAGAAGTACATTATATGTTTTTTCAGAAAACACTTGAGGCAAGTAGAAACCCGTTGTCTTTCTATTGGCTTTAGTCTTTCAGATTCAAAAAAGATTCAAAAATTGATATAACTGTTTAAGATGTGTCCATTTTGCAACTCAACTTACTCCATCATCATCAAAAGATTAGTTCTCCTGTTTTTTGTCAGCCACAAATTGCGAATAGTTTTTCAACAGATGAACATAATCAAAAAGCAAATGTTTATTATCTTCAGTTAACCATAGTTTTTCAGGAAGTGTAGGATATAATTCTAAAAAAGCTTGATTTACGCGGTTACCATCACATATAATAGCCTTTACATCAGCTGGTACAGATGTGATGGCTTGGACTGTTAACTCAATTTGTTCAAATAAAAAGGTGGATATTAATTTTGAAATTGGAATCAATTTTGTAAGAAAATTTGGACCCCCATTGAGACATATCAACATTATACCAAGTACTGTTTGAGCAAGTACAGATGGATTGTCAACTGATTTACCAAATAGTTGTTTGCCAAGATATAGCAACATCTTTTTGATATATACTTCATCATGGAGAATTATGCACCCTTTTTGACTGGTATTAAGAGTATTAAATATAGATAACAAAAAAGATTTTTCATTAAGTTTTGAAACTTTTGACGTCATCCTTCATAATGTTGCTAATGAGGGTAATTGAAAATCATATCTTAATTCATTATACAATGTCCGTGATCTTGCATAGTACCCAAAAGCATGCACAACTATATCTGAGCTGTTTTTATTCCAACCATTTTTCCTGCCATTGCTAAAAATTGTTGACTCAGAATATTTTTATCTTGTGATCAAAAAGCCATAGAATTTAAATATCGGATGATTTCTTCCAGTTTTGACCAAGTATCAACTGTATTTATATGATTTTTGGACAGGCTGCTAATATAACACTTAACTCCATAATGAAATGTTTCAAAGCGCAAATTGTTATAAATTTTCAACATAAAGAGAGGAATACCATCAATAGATTTTGATAATTGAACAGTTAAAATTTTAATTATTAAAATATTTTCATCCAAAAATGCTACAACTGGACATATAAAGTCTTTTTTTTTGAAGCAGGCTTTTTTTTTCAAATTTATATAATTTTAAAAAAGTATTAAGTTCATCAGCAATTTGATTTCTAACAGTACTGGAGGTTTTTTTTATATTCCTTTGAACAGAGGGGTGTTGGTATTTGACTACTTGGCACACCTATTTGCCATACAGATGGTGGATTTTTGGACGTATTTTTCCATTAACTTTTATGGTATCAAAATTTGAAGGCCAATGTTGTTTACTTTAAAACTTTATATTAAATTTAAAAAAACATTCATAAGTAGCCTTTCCTTTAGTTTGGTTATTTTAATACGCTCTAAACTATATAAATAGGAATATATATAATTTTTTTTACCAAAAAGCAAAAACAATTAAAAAAGTAAAGTAAAATAATGCATTTTGTCCTTTAACAACAATATCAGAAAATATTAAAATAAATAAATAAAAAAAAAATGGTATTATTATTATACTTGTCTTGTAAAATAAATTTTGTAGTCAAAAGTTTTAAAAAAGACCTTTCTAAAAAAAAAAATAAAATAATAATTAAAATATTGACATTAACTGCATGTAATAAATTTATTATTGTTATTTTTTCTTTAATTCTAATAAGTAAAAAAATACTTACAGTTAGTTCACCAATTGGTCACTAATGTAGTAAAAATAATCATTTATTCTTTAACTTCGAAACAAAAGCGCAAAAGAAATTCGTTTGTTTTGGGTTTTTTACTTTTAATGGAAATGTTGATAAATTTTTTAATAGAGAAATGTTAATGAACCTTTCTCTATTAAAATTTTATTCAAATTTATTATTCAAACTTAATTTAATAGAAAGATGTTGACTTATGCTAATTTTTTTTATCATGGTTAAAAACTTGAGAAAATTAAACTTTAATTTCGTTGACGTTATGTTTTCACTCATAACAATGTTTTTTTTTTTTTTTATCAAAAATAAATATCAAATTAAGTAATGACATTGAATTTATGAAAAAAAAAAAACAAACATTTTTAATTCATTTTATAATAAAAATAGTTTTCTTTACCGGTTTCGTCTTTGAAGAAACTAAATTAAATTGTTCAAATTTGTTAAACGTTGTTTTGTTTTTTCTTCTTAAAATAACAGAAATTACTCAAAAAAGAATTGCATTTTATCAATAAATAATTCTTTAAACTTTAATCAAAAAATGTTGAACAAACTTTAAGAGGGAAAATGACAAAAATGAATTAAACTTTAATTTAAAAATGTTACGGCTTAGTAAATCTTTTTGTGCGAGTAAATTTAAGCACCAAAGTTTACTTTTTACAATTTAAATATAAATAATGTATGGACTCAAACTAAAATAATCAAATATACTTACTTCAAATAAATAAGTTAAATGATATTCCAACCAAAGGTAAAATTAAAAGATTCCTTTGAATTTCTCGAGCCAACAACATAAGAGTACACAGTACGCAGCAGTTCGCTCAAACTGAAACTAAAACGATCTAATTGTCAGCCGGCCTCCAGTCAATCAAGCGGCCTTATGAAAAGGCCTGTTAATATAGAACGCCATGGTTTGATCCCATTCTGAAGTGTGTTGTTTGTGTACAGAAAGTCATCAGGTTATTTATTGGTATACTGGTCCATTCTCCTAGGCCAGTCTATCCCTGACTGCCAATAGTGCCTCCTCCATGTGTACGTTGGTAAAAAAAACTCACCACGTTCAGGCTCACCATCTGGTTGGATTAGATGGGAGAATCTTTGATCATTTCCACAAAAGTGAATGGAATTTCGGACATATGAAGGTGACTTTCCTATTAATTATATCTACAACCACTTCTCACCAAAGACATATAGGTAGTTGTCACTGCGTTAGGCCAAAATTCACAAAGGCAGTATTCCATTCAGACCGATTGTTAGCTGTCAAGGTTCTGTGTGCCACCCTCTTGTAGAAATAATTGATTCATTAATAGGACAACAGTCCAAACAATGTAAATTATATATATATATATAGTGGTGTAATGTGGGATTTGATAAGCTAGAGCAATTTAAACTATCGTGCCTCTTCCTTAGTCAAGAGCTGTTATAAATTCTAGTTTCGTACGTATTTTCTCAACTTAATTTTTTCATCCTAAATATTTAGTGTTCGTTCGCAATCCCCCCACTGATCCAGCCCATTCTATGCCACTATATCTATTGATGTGTAAAGATTTGAAGAAAAAATAAATGCTCCAAAATAATGTTGGAAAAATCAGCCAAAAAAATGAAGCCAGATAGTTCAAACTTTTATGCAAAATTTTACAGGATGTTTTTTCTTAAAAGTGGGCACGGTTTGATTAGATGGTGGCTCTCGATGTTTTAACTAATGAGGATAAAATGTATACGCGACTAAGGAATTGGTTTACGAGTCGGTTTCGATCCATTTGATAGAACAAAAAAGTGGTAGACCACACTCGGACGTGTAAAGGCTGTTACTGCTGCTGTGAAGGGATTAGGTCATTCAGGCGAAAGGCTGTCATTAAACAGGAAGGTCTGACTATATCCATTGTCAATGTTGAAGAAGAAGAATCTTCTAAATTCTCATAATACAAATAACTTTCATAAACCCAAGAGAGTTCATCTCAGTCTTGAGGACGCCAGGTCCCAAAATCTGAAAAAGGACACCAGAAAAGCAGAATCGTCAGTTATTCCCACCATTCTTCAAACTTTCACTTTCGAATTTCAACTTTCACATTTGAACCAACATTTTAATTAAGAAAATTTCTTTTTTGTTACTAAGAAATTAGTTTATATGAACTGTTGCTCTTAAAGAAAGTTGTTAAAATTCCTTTGTTGTTAAAAAAACTGTAGTTTTCTAAGTGAAAACTGATATGTGCTTGAAAAAACTATTAACCTGCCTTGATAATTTTAGGCGCAAAAATGAAATTTTGTGGAAGGCCTATATTGTAATTTGTACTATTTGTTTCTCTTTCTGAACATTTCACACCAGAATAAAAGTCTCGTATTTTCTCATTTGTGCCATACAAAATACTCAGCATAAGAGATTTGATTTGATGTTCTACTTTTCTCCCAAATAAATCCTAAGCTTACAGGCATATTTAATAGGACTTTACGTACAAAAAGATGTCACCTTCATTTATCCCTTTTCCATTCTTTCTATTTAGTTTGCTAAAGCAATAAAATATGTTATTAAATGTACGTAACTGCTAAGTTATTCATTCTTATCTCCTGATTGACAAAACTCCCATGAACACCAATATTAAATCACGTACTTTGTTTAGTTTATCATTAATAATCACTACAAAAGACACACGCTTAGTTTGTTTCATTCACGACTCAAACTTCACACAATGAAAATCATGAAATAAAAACAACAACAAAAAAAAACAAACTATTAAATAAATATTACAAAAACCATAAAATGTGATAATCAGTTCCAGCAAAGCAATGTTTCCCAATTTAATCTTTTTTTTTTTTAAACTTTAGTTCTCTCGAAGAATAACTAAATCTCTGGAGTACAACTTAAATTTTAATAATGAAAAATTAGTCATGGAATTTAAACATATTAAATTTTGGTTTAGTAGTCCCCAAAAAGATAACCAGTAGAGTCTTTATTAAAAAAGATTTATGAAGAATCTTCTATTTTTTTTTTAGAGAGGCCAATAACGAATTATTTAAATCCCTTGAGGAAGGCAAGAATGAAAGGATTATCCATTCCTTTTTAAAGATTAAGGAATTTAGCTTTCAGATTAAAATATCAAATAGCAAAAACTTGAATTAGATATGGAAGCTGTGCTTAGCGTCTCTAGCTTTTAAAAAAAACAATTTTTTTATATAGAAATAACTAATAAATTACACTTGTAAATTTTGTTAGAACGCCATTCATGATAAAAAAGAAAATCAAGAATACGAATGCAAAGCTCATAAGTTGTGTTTTTGACAGGCCGAGTTTGGTGCATAATTTGAAAAAGAAAATTTTAAGTTAGACTAAGCTAGATTCTTGCTGGGTCCACTGAGGAAGTCGTCAGTGACTGACGATAATGCCAATTCTCTCGGTTTGTTTTATTCTCTATTTTATCTTGATTTCAATGTCTCTCCCTGGACAACAGCTTTTTCACGTTACTTTGCTTTTAGGGAGCTGCTAGTTTCTCCATTGTATGCCTTGTCATAACTGACATGGAATCAAATATACAATTTTGGTCATGTATTCTTCGGGAGGGGGGTTGCTTGGCTTAAGAGAGATTGTCGAAAGGTTGAATTACTTTTGATTACCGTAACATGTCCTGCTTATATATGGTAGGGAGACTGGCAGATTTTCTTTTTATTATTTCACCTGACCCTACTGTGGAAAATAAATAATGTTATACTTTCAGTGTAGTTGCTACCCTGAAAGTTTTTTTTCCCCTATGCTGGTGATCTCTTGTTGATGTGTCTGGTGACCCCTTTCTTGTATGGATGGCAGGAACTGAAATTCAGGTATTGTCCAGTGAATCTTGAATCCATCCTCTATGCAAGTACATCCAGGAACACCACTTGTTCCTCCTCTTATTTCTCTAAGGTATGGAAGCCCATCTTCCTAAACATTGGTGGGTTGATTTTGTTTAACAGTATATCAATTTCTATAGGTTATTTAATGCTGATATCTAAATATTTCGACCACAATTTTATGGCTTCAACTAGATATATTTTGCATTCAATTGAATGCCTTCAACTGTGGGTCAAGTGGAGATCGTTTTAGCACCTATTTATATTATATATATATATATATAAAAAAAGTAAAAAAAGAAAAGAAAAAGAAATGAATGTTAAGATTCACCCACTTAATTTCTTCAGAATTAAATTTAAAGTTTGAATTTCTATTAGTTTACAAATTTACACAGGATTCAAAAAAAAAAAAAAAATTAAAATTCTGAACTATATACAATTCTACCATTATGATAGTCACCCTCTGATTTTCTCAATATAGTTTAAAAAATTGTTTGCTGCCATTGTTATGAAGATTATCAATTTACATTGTTGCAACAGTGTGTGTATAAAATGATGTCAATTTGTAATTTTATTAAATATTTCATTGACATTAAAAAATATACTTTTTTCCCATAATAGTTGTTATTATTTAGTGTCTGCAAACATAATTATTATGCGCGAGAGTTAAAACATTTCCAAAATATCCTATGTACTGAAATTTTATACAAATAAAATCCTATCCTTTAGTTAAACATTAAAGTGTTGGCCAAGAGTTCCTTGCAGGAACAATCATGTTCTCTCTTGGCAGACATTAAGTCATAAAATCTCTTTTCTAAAGTCATTCAATACTTTAGAAAATTACAAGTAGTTTTGTCATTGTGAGAGAAGAGATTTGCTCTTTCACCTTTTGGTTTGTGCATTGTAGAGGAAATGTTTTTTTGGGTCATTCTCAAACTGAAACTATCACAAATAGAGTGTCATTTTAAATTAGGTGAACAGCAGATGTAAACTAATTTCAGGTTTCTTGTTTACAGTCAGTTCTTTCTTGGTACATTTAGTCCAAGACCAAATAAGTAGGGATGAAAATAACAAACTGAAAGGACATCACTCTTTATGTACTGATGAGGATCTGCTTTAATACAAAGATATAGAGCAGAGGTCCCCAACCACCAGGCTGCGGACCAATACATGAATCATTTGCTACTGGGCTGCAAAGATAATTAACTTGTTTAAGATTATATAATATATAAATTGAATATAGAACTTTAATTTAAAAAAAAGATTTATAAATATTCATCTACTCAATACTATCTACTGTAAGTACATTTTACAATTAAATGTATATTTTACTTTTTTGTAATAATTTTCAGATTCTACATTATGGTGAGTTGATATTGATGTGACAATAGTGTAATAGATATTGATTCAAGGAAACTAAACAAAAGTATGGTTCGGTTGGAGGCCAGACAGGAGAGACAAAAGATTATACACTTTTTCTCCCCTTTAATAAATTGTCTTTTATTATTGCTCTTTTTATCATAATGCACTTAAATTACACATCAGTAACAGCATGTGGAAAGATTGTCTGGTGTGAAGTTGGTGTTGTATAAAAAAAAAAAAAAAACAAAAACAAACTTGGAGACCACTGCCACAGAATACATTTTCTGAACAACTAGACATGCCAAAATTAAATGAGTTTAAAAAAAAAGGAATAAGAAGAAATTAAAGTGATAAATATAAAAAAAAGAGGAGGGTAAAAATGGAAAAGAAAAAATCAAAATCTTTTTTTCAAAAAAACAATCTCGTAAGAACACAAAAAGAGACAGTAATAAAAAAAACAAACTTGACAAAAATGACGTTCAAAAGCGTAAGGACAAATATCAAGAGGGCACAGTCTTCAAAAGCAGTCTAAAAATGACACGCACTTCCAAGAACCAGTCAACACGCCAAAGCTGAGTGAATACTAATTCAACATTGATAAAGAGTTGTTTATGGTGCAATGGGCATCTCATTATGCTAAAGTGATAGTCCATTGCTTGGGCTGTGATTGGCTGCTGGTACCTGAGTGGAAGTATTTCTATATAAATACCAGCCCAGTTTCTCAGTTAGTTTGCAGGGGTTTGCATTAAGTTCCATAGGCCTAGAATGGCTGGCTACTGGAAGTTCAATCTGTCTTTACTGGACAGGCAGGACTTCCGGACGGGAGCTAACTAGATTAGTGCAGCAGGGAGCTAGTGGGGGCGGTTATCGGGAATAGGTGGTGGGGAGCGACTTGAAAGTGTAGGATTAGGTCTTTCACCCCACTGATTTCAGCAAACGGCTCGCTCTAGATGGAGCTGAAAAGGTGAAAGACACTTAAAGCTAGATTACACCCCGGCGGTGGCTGGGGGGATCCCCTAGAGATAGCCTTAGCTAGGGCGGCCCTGGATCGTTTGAATAGCGAGACGGTACATGGGCCAGGTAATTTCAGACATAAGTTAAGCAGATGTCTTCCGAAGCTGTGAACTTGGGCGCAGGATGCGCAGGAAGAGAGGTTCGTCGAGGTGGCGATCGTTACATTCGTGAAGTCGAGTCCCCGGAGAACCGCCTGCTGGTACGACATGTGCAGGCGTTTCGGCGCATTTCGAGCCGGTTTACCAAGAGCCTGGATGTCCCGTGAGGGAGAGTTTCGTAGCTATTTGGCTGACTTTCCTCGGCTT